>JAJJWW010009561.1:0-485143 GCA_023531295.1 Papaver armeniacum | reverse complement strand
CTTCGTTGTATTGACGACGACTATGAGGTACACAACAAATACATAATCTTGACGATTGGAGGTTCTGGTCATTTTCACATTCTAAATAATATTTATTGCACTAATTTCCAGTAAGGGTAATATTGTCATTTTCACAGTCTGTAATATTTACTTTACTTATTTCCAATAAGGGTAGTCTGGTCATTTTCCCTGTCTCCATAATATTTAATGCATATGTTTCCAATAAGGGTAAAGTGGTCATTTTCATAGTCTGTAATATTTACCTTACCTAATTTTGATAAGGGTAGTATGGTCATTTTCACAGTCTCCGTAATATTTATTACACTTTTTTTCCAATAAGGGTAATATGGTCATTTTCACAGTCTGTAAGAATTACTTTACTTATTTCTGATAAGGGTAGTATGGTCATTTTCACAGTCTACATAATATTTATTGCATTTTTTCCAATAAGGGTAATATGGTCATTTTCACAGTCTATAAGAATTACTTTACTTATTTCTGATAAGGGTAGTATCGTCATTTTCACACTCTCCATAATATTTATTTCACTTTATTCCAATAAGGGTAATATGGTCATTTTCACAGTTTACAACATTTACTTTACTTATTTCCGATAAGGGTGGTATGGTCATTTTTACAGTCTCCATAATATTTATTGTACTTTTTCCAATAAGGGTAATATGGTCATTTTCACAATCTGTAAGAATTACTTTACTCATTTCCGATAAGGGTAGTATGGTCATTTTCACAGTCTCCATAATATTTATTGCACTTTTTTCCAATAAGGGTAATATGGTCATTTTCACAATCGTAATATTTACTTTACTTATTTAGTTAAGGGTAGTATGGTCATTTTCACAGTCTCCGTAATATTAATTGCACTTTTTTCCAATAAGGGTAATATGGTCATTTTCACAGTCTATAAGAATTACTTTACTTATTTCTGATAAGGGTAGTATCGTCATTTTCACATTCTCCATAATATTTATTGCACTTTTTTTCCAATAAGGGTAATATGGTCATTTTCACAATCTGCAATATTTACTTTACTTATTTTTGATAAGGGTAGTATGGTCATTTTCACAGTCTCCATAATATTTATTGTATTTTTCCAATAAGGGTAATACGGTCATTTTCACAGTCTCTAAGAATAATTTACTTATTTCCGGTAAGGGTAGTATGGTCATTTTCACAGTCTCCATAATATTTATTGCACTTTTCCAATAAGGGTAATATGGTCATTTTCATAGTTTATCCGATATATTTGAACCTTGTGATGTTCAATTCGATATATTTCGTCTCAGTTCATCCGAAAGAGAAACTCGACTTTACCTCTAGTAATATTTGAACTGTCATGTTCAATTCATATATATTTCGTCCTCGGTTCATCCGAAAACGAAAGTCGGGTCTAATCGTTTGTAATATTTGAACTGTGATGTTCAATTATAATATATTTCGTCTCCAGTTCATCCGAACGAGAAACTCATGTCTAATTGTTGTAATATTTGAACTGTGATGTTCAATTCAGATATATTTAAATCTCCGGTTCACCGAACGAGAAACTCGAGTCTAACTTTAGTAATCTTTGAACTGTGATGTTCAATTATGATATATTTCGGCTCCAGTTCATCCGAAAGAAAACTCACTCTACCTCTAGTAATATTTGAACTTGTGATGTTCAATTCGAGATATATTTCGTCTCCAGTTTAACGAGAAACTCGAGTCTAACTTTAGTAATCATTGAACCTTTGATGTTCAATTATGATATATTTAAATCTCCGTTCATCCGAAAGAGAAACTCGACTTTACCTCTAATAATCTTTGAACTGTGATGTTCAATTATGATATATTTAAGTCCTTAATTCATCCGAAAACGAGAAACTCATGTATAATCATTGTAATATTTGAACTGTGATGTTCAATTATGATATATTTCCTCTCCCAGTTCATCCGAAGAGAAACTCAGTCTAACTTTGGTAATCCATGAACTGTGATGTTCAATTATGATATATTTAGTCTCCAATTCACCCGAACGAAACTCGGGTCTAACTTTAGTAATCATTGAACCTTTGATGTTCAATTATGATATATTTAATCTCCGATTCACCCGAAAGAGAAACTTCGGCTTTACCTCTAGTAATCTTTGAACTCCGTGATGTTCAATTATGATATATTTCGTCTCCAGTTCATCCGAAAGAGAAACTCACTCTACCTCTAGTAATATTTGAACTGTGATGTTCAATTCAAATATATTTAAATCTCAGTTCACCCGAACGAGAAAACTCGATTCTAACTCCGGTAATCTTTGAACTGGGATGTTCAAATTTGATAAATTTCATTTTGATTCACCCGAATGAGAAACTCGAGTCTAACTTTAGTATTCTTAACTTTGTGATGTTTTCGAATCGATATATTTCTTCTCGATTACACACGAATTAGAAACTCGGGTCTAACTTTAGTAATCTTAACTCGGGATGTTTTTGAATCGATATATTTCTTCTTGATTCACTAGAATGAGAAACTCAAGTTTAACTTTAGTAATCTTGAACCTGGATGGTTTCTTTGTTCTTACCAAGTTTACCGACTTAGAGTAGTCAACTCGCGGCCGAGTTCGATTTAACGACTGGTATGCATACATTTATGCATAAATAGGGCTTGTTTAAGGCTTCGTAGAATATCTCGAAGAAATCTTACCTGTAAATGGACGGATTAAATCGTTCTTACCGAATTTCGACTTAGAGTAGTCAACTCGCGGCCGGGTTTCGATCTCGGATCACAGTACGCATACAATATACGGAAATAGGTTTTTTTTTTTTAAGGTTTCGTAGAATATCTTGAAGGAATTTTACTGTAAATGGATGGATTAGCGTTCATCTTAATTTCTGACTTAGAGTAGTCAACTCGCGGCCAGGTTTCGATCTCGGATCCTGGTACGCATACAATATACAAAAATAGGGTTTTTTTAAGGTTGCGTAGAATATCTCAAAGGAATCTTACCTGTAAATGGATGGATTCGTCATTCTTACTAAGTTTCTGACTTAGAGTAGTCCACTAGCGCCCAGGTTTCGATCTCGGATCCGAAAACGCACAATCTGTGAAATATGGTTTTTTAAGGTTTCGTAGAATATCTCGAAGGAATCTTACACGTAAATGGATGGATTCGTCGTTCTTACCAAGTTTCGACTTAGAGTAGTCAACTCGCGGACAGGTTTCGATCTCGGATCCTGGTACGCATACAATGTGCAAAAATAGTTTTTTTTTTTTTTTTAAGGTTTCATAGAATATCTCGAAGGAATCTTACCTGTAAATGGATGGATTCGTCGTTCTTACCGAATTTCTGACTTAAAGTAGTCAACTCGCGGCCAGGTTTCGATCTCGGATCCTGGTACGCATACAATATGCAGAAATAGGTTTTTTTTTTAAGGTTTCGTAGAATATCTCGAAGGAATCTTACACAGTAAATGGATGGATTCGTCGTTCTTACCAAGTTTACGACTTAGAGTAGTCAACTCTCGGCCCGGAGTTTCGATCTCGGATCCTGGTACGCATACAATGTGCAAAAATTGGGTTTTTTTTTAAGGTTTCATAGAATATCTCGAAGGAATCTTACCTGTAAATGGATGGATTCGTCGTTCTTACCGAATTTCTGACTTAAAGTAGTCAAGTCGCGGCCAGGTTTCGATCTCGGATCCTAGTACGCATACAATATGCAGAAATATGATTTTTTTAAGGTTTCGTAGAATATCTCGAATGAATCTTACCTGTAAATGGATGGATTAAGTCGTTCTTCTGAATTTACGAATTAAAGTAGTCAACTCGCGGCCGAGTTTCGATCTCGGATCCTTTACGCATACAATATACGAAAATAGGGTTTTTTTAAGGTTTCGTAGAATATCTCAAAGGAATCTTACCTGTAAATGGATGGATTCGTCGTTCTTACCAAGTTTCTGACTTAGAGTAGTCAACATGCGGCCAGGTTTCGATCTCGGATCCTGGTATGCATACATATATGCATAAATAGGGTTTGTTTAAGATTTCGTAGAATATCTCGAAGAAATCTTACCTGTAAATGGATGAATTCGTCGTTCTTATCGAATTTCTGACTTATAGTAGTCAACCGGCGGCCAGGTTTCGATCTCGGATCCTCGTACGCATACAAGATGCAGAAATAGGTTTTTTTTTAAGGTTTCGTAGAATATCTCGAAGGAATATTACCTGTAAATGGATGGATTCGTTATTCTTACCAAGTTTCTGACTTAGAGTAGTCAACATGCGGCCAGGTTTCGATCTCGGATCCTGGTATGCATACATATATGCATAAATAGGGTTTGTTTAAGATTTCGTGGAATATCTCGAAGAAATCTTACCTGTAAATGGATGAATTCGTCGTTCTTATCGAATTTCTGACTTATAGTAGTCAGCCGGCCCGAGTTTCGATCTCGGATCTCGTACGCATACAAGATGCAGAAATAGGTTTTTTTAAGGTTTTAGTAGAATATCTCGAAGGAATATTACTTGTAAATGGATGGATTCGTTATTCTTACCAAGTTTCTGACTTAGAGTAGTCAACTCGCAGCCAGGTTTCGATCTCGGATCCTGGTATTCATACATATATGCATAAATAGGGTTTGTTTAAGATTTCGTAGAATATCTCGAAGAAATCTTACCTGTAAATGGATGAATTCGTCGTTTCTTATCGAATTTCGACTTATAGTAGTCAGCCGGCGGCTGGGTTTCGATCTCGGATCTGAGTACGCATACAAGATGCGAGAAATAGGTTTTTTTAAGGTTTCATAGAATATCTCGAAGGAATCTTACCCGTAAATGGATGGATTCGTTATTCTTACCAAGTTTCGACTTAGAGTAGTAAACTTGCGGCCGGGGTTTCGATCTCGGATCCCTGAACGCATACAATATGCGAAATATGGTTTTTTAAGGTTTTGTAGAATATCTCGAAGGAATCTTACCTGTAAATGGATGGATTCGGCATTCTTATCCAATTTCTGACTTATAGTAGTCAACTCGCGGCCAGGTTTCGATCTCGGATCTTGGTACGCATACAATATGCAGAAATAGGTTTTTTTTAAGGTTTCGTAGAATATCTCGAAGGAATCTTACCTGTAAATGGATGGATTCGTCATTCTTACCGAGTTTCGACTTAGAGTAGTCAACATGCGGCCAGGTTTCGATCTCGGATCTGCACGCATACAAGATGCGAAAATAAGGTTTTTTTAAGGGTTCGTAGAATATCTCGAAGAAATCTTACCTGTAAATGGATGGATTCGTCGTTCTTACCAAGTTTCTGACTTAGAGTAGTCATCTCGCGGCCAGTTTTCGATCTCGGAGCCTGGTTTGCATGCAATATGCAAAAATAGGGTTTTTTTAAGGTTTCGTACCTGTAAATGGATGGATTCGTCGTTCTTACCAAGTTTCTAACTTAGAGTAGTCATTTCGCGGTCGGGTTTCGATCACGAAGCCTGGTTTGCATACAATATGCAGAAATAAGGTTTCTTTAAGGTTTCGTATAATATTCCGAAGGAATCTTACCTGTAAATGGATGGATTCGTCGTTCTTATGAAGTTTCTGACTTAGAGTAGTCAACTCGCGGCCAGGTTTCTATCTCGGATCCTGGTATGCATACATATATGCATAAACAGGGTTTGTTTAAGGTTTCGTAGAATATCTCGAAGAAATCTTACCGTAAATGGATGGATTAAGTTTTCTTACCGAATTTCTGACTTATAGTAGTCAACTCGCGGTCAGGTTTCGATCTCGGATCCTGGTACGCATACAATATGCAGAAATAGGTTTTTTTTTTAAGGTTTCATAGAATATCTCGAAGGAATCTTACCTGCAAATGGATGGATTCGTCGTTCATCCGAAAGAGATACTCAGCTCTAACTCTAGTAATCTTTGAACCTGGGATGTTCAAAACTGATAAATTTCATCCTCAGTTCATCCAAATGAGAAACTCAGGTCTAACTCTATTAATATTTGAACATGTGATGTTCGAATCTAATATATTTCCTCTTCAGTTCCTACGAACGAGAAACTCAGGTCTAACTCTAATAATCTTTGAACATGTGGTTTTCCAATCTGATATATTTCATCCTCGGTTCATCCGAATGAGAAACTCAGATCTAACTCTAGTAATCTTTGAACCTGGGATGTTCAAATCTGATAAATTTCATCTTCAGTTCATCCGAATGAGAAACTCAGGTCTAACTCTAGTAATCTTTGAACATGGAATGTTCGAAACTGAAAGATTTCATCTTCGGTTCCTCCGAATGAGAAACTCAGGTCTAACTCTAGTAATCATTGAACCTTGGATGTTCAAAACTGATAAATTTCATCTTCAGTTCCTCTGAATGAGAAACTCAGGTTTAACTCTAGTAATCTTTGAACACAGGATGTTCAAAATGATAAATTTCATCCCAGTTCATCCAAATGAGAAACTCGAGTCTAACTCTAGTAATCTTTGAACATGTGATGTTCAGTTCTGATATATTTCGTCTCCAGTTCATCCGGACGAGATACTCAGGTCTAACTCTAGTAATCTTTGAACCCGTGATGTTCAATTCTGATATATTTCGTCTCCAGTTCATCCGGATGAGAAACTCAGGTCTAACTCTAGTAATCTTTGTACCTGTAATGTTCAATTCTGATATATTTTGTCTCCAGTTCATCCGGACGAGAAACTCAGGTCTAACTCTAGTAATCTTCGAACCCGGAATGTTCAATTATGATATATTTCAATTTCAGTTCATCCCAATCAGAAACTCAGGTCTAACTCTTGTAATCTTTGAACACGGGATGTTCAATTCTGATATATTTCATCTTCATTTCATCCGAATCAGAAACTCCGGTCTAACTCTAGTAATCTTTTAACCTGAAATGATAAGTTAACTTGAATCTAGTTTATATCATCTTCGGCTAATCCAAATCTATTCTGTATCTATAAATGTTAACTAGAATCTATTAATCTTCTTAGCTTCGTGACATCTTCGGCTAATTAAAACTCTTGACACCTAACTCTTTACCTGACACGAAAACAACACATACTTTTCACACACTTCCTTTAATCCATATGATAACCCCAAATCAAGTACCAACCGTCAAATTTTTACACAATCCGCATAATAAAACTTTAGGTTAATATGAACCGTTGGATGCTTCTATCAAAACCCAAAACTCATATTATCTCATTCATTTCCCCCTTCCTATCTATCTTATCTTTTTATCTTATCTCTTTCTCAATATTCTTCTCTATCTCAATTTCTCTAGTCTCTCTCCAGTGAAAAAATAAACCCTAAGTTAGTATCAACACAGACGCGGCCACCTTCTCAATCACTCACTACCACTCTTTGTAATCCCTCATCCACTGAACGAAAAATCTTTGTGATTCTTTTCCTTTTGCTTTATTTGAATCGAAAAGATAGTCCTGATGTAACACAACAACAACATCAATGGATGAAATCAAAAACCAAATACCAATCGAAATTAAGGGTTAGGTCTTTTCTCTTTCCTATTTTCTCTTTTTGGTATTTTTTTCCCTGTATTTTTTTTTGATGGTTTTATTTGATTGATGAAATGATTGTTTTGTTTGTGTAGATGAAGAGAAAAGCAATGGTAAAGGTAAAATGGAGAAATGGTTGTCAACTAAATCTAAAGAAGATGTATTCCTTGATGTTATTACTGATATTACATAATGATTGATAAGATTTTAAGAATTTTGATGGAATTAACATGGCATTCATTTCAAAATCCCTAATTTTTTTAACCCTAACTTTGTTTCTCATCTCAAATCTATCAATAACCATATAGATCTGTGCGTATAATTAGATTTTATTCATTTATCTTCATACATAGAAGTTTATGCTTTTAAAATAGCTTAAATCTAGGGTTAATACATCAGATTTGTGTAAATCACCTTGATTACTTAGTTTTGTATTAAATTAATATGTGTCTATTGATGTTAATTTCAATATGTGCAATATCCGATGCTTTGTGCTTTCTTTGTGATAGCCTAGTAGTATAGCGGAAGAAAAATCTGCTCATTAAACTTATAGTTAAGACCCAAGGTTCCACGAGATCTAAACACTCGAGTTGAGAAAAATGTAAGTTTTGTTTACTCATGTCTTTGATAGTAGTTTTCATATAGCTAATAACTAAAAAACTTCTCTATTTGATAGTAGTGCGAAAGCAAAGATAGTAAATTTGTGAATCAATTAGATTTTTTTGGGATTTTTTTTGATTTGATTGGTGTTTTGATTAGTGTAATGTTTCCAACTATTTCAATTAAAGTTTTTAAACTTTTGTGCTTATCACAATGGAGGTTTGGCTAATCTAGGATCTTTGAATTATCACCTATTATGGTTATTGTTTGTATGCTTTCTTTTTTATCTCTTGTTTCCCTTCCCCAAGTATCAAACTTATCACAGGCCCGGGTATATCCAGCTAAAACTTTAATCTAAAATGCCTCTCGTCAAGTCTAACTGTGCTACCAGGGTGGTTTAACTGTCAAGCCAAAAATGAGTTTCACCTACTAGGGCATATATATATGTAAATAAGCTTTAACCTTGTTTAGCGAGATAACAACATTTAATTGTCACATTGTACAGATGAATCCTTCAAGCCAACTCATGATGGATCTGGGTTTCTATCTATGGATAATGATGGTCCTCATAAAAATGGTTCTCAGTTCTTCATCACTTTCAAGGCTGTGCACCATCTTGATGGGTGGGTACTTTCATCTTTTCTGTTTTTAATGTTTACGAATGATATTATTTAGCTGAAGAAGTTGACTCCCGCTTTTTCCCTCTGGCCAAGCCTGGTCATCTCTTTCATGATCTGGGAACATGGATGCGAGATCGTTTGATTCCTTTACCGAGCGGGGATGAGTTATTCTTTTTACTTATGTATTTTCTTGTCGTTAACTGGAAGCACGTTGTGTTTGGTAAGCTTGTGCTAGGCCGTGAGACTCTAAAGAAGATTGAGCATATAGGTGGTAGTGAGAAGGAAAACCTGGTGTACGGTGAAAATTGTCAAGCTGTGGGGAACATCTTGAAGGTAAAGATTTAGGAAAAGCTGTGTGCAAACATATTATTCCCTCGTATCAATTTATTGTGTCATACACTTGCTTGCCTGTGTAAGCTTGCTTAATGCTCTTTTTTAATTAATTAATAAATAATTTTATCATGCTCTAGCGTTTCTCAGTTGTCACTTTTCTTTGATTTTTTGACAACCTATTTCTCCAATTTTTGTTATTCAAATTGTCTAGTGTTTCCAATTTTTATCATGCCAAAATTGTTATTTGACTAGATGGCCTAGTGGCAAAGTACCTATAAGGCGATAACCCATACCTGTCCAATTGTTTTATGTTATGCGCTTTAATTTGACTGAAGCAGGGTCTACCAAGTTATTATTTTTGTGATTGAATTGATTATACTGTCTAGTAATGAACATGTTTTTGACCTTAGATAAAAAGAAAGCCAATAAACTGAAAGCGAATGAGGTTTTTGTCGATGCTGATGATCTTTGGCGAAGCCATCCTCTTAAAAGTTGTCCAGTAGTACGATATTGCATGTTGTTGTGCACTATCCTGTAACCTATCAGAATGTCAAACACTATCTGTCATATATAGGTCAAGTTTGAATGCTTTTATTTGCTAACACTGATATATATGATCCGTATCATGTGAATGACAATTTCTTAAGCAAGAATTGAATTGACCTGATTGCATGCAATCTAACTTCTACTGTTTTCAGATTGAAATGTCTATGAAACTTGATTATACTGTATATCTCTTGAAGTAATTTGTTTATAGAATATGATGGTGTTATTTTCCGAACATCTGAATCACCTTGATATATTTTTTTATTTATTTAGAACAAGGTATACCATGTCTAAATTTACTTGTACATTAATGTACATAAAATAGAGATAAAATGGATTATATTAGACCTAGCTTGGACCTAACTATTCTTTTATGTAAATGAATTTGATTTAGGTTGCACCAGACTTCTGGCAAGGTTGGCTCCTGTGCAATACATTTTTTTACTGAGTCGATCAAGGTGAGTGTTCTTTGCGTTACTTTTTAATTTTGTCAGCTTAGGATTATGTGTTTCACATCTACTCTGTTCAAGGACTTAGAAAAATGTTTGTAACTTGTTCTCTATTGTTTTGTTTCTTCTACGGAATATCATGCCAATATAGAGAGGGGGATTAGTGCACGAGACCGGGGAGAGATGATTCCTTGTGCCATTCTCTCTCGGATAGATGTGCAAGTGTAAAATGAAATGACAACAAATGGGGATTGTGATATTACGGTGGCGACTTGTGTTGATGGTTTGTGGTCAATTTGTCTTTCTTGAAATGTAAGTTTTCCTTCACTTTTTCTTTCCTCATTAATCATTGGTTCTGAACCTCACCTGAACAAGTTGTGCATAGCACATAATGTCTTCATTTATAAATCTAGAGCCTAAGAACGAGTTTACTTTTTCTGCTTGTGGCTTTGCTAATTCCATATAGTACCACCTGTAAATATTATTATGTGCAAGTTTCTGAGAAGTGTATATTCTGCCCTGTGCATGTATCCTTTATTCATTGGGGTTCATGTTTAAGCAAGCCATTTTATCCAAGATGGATGTCTTTGAGTTTGAGTATCGAAGGCCTAACATTCGGGTTTTCTTTTTGTTGTGAAGGTAAACCTTTTATGGATAGTTGCTTAAAATAGTAGAATTATCGTTTTTGTAAGATCTTCGATAACTTGGTCTATTATTTGGTTTTCTTTGTGTTACATGTTGGCATTGTTAAATTGTTATGTGAACTAATCTCTCAGTGTGTTTTGTGTAGGATTCATGAAGAGAATGTATCTCAAGATCTCAAGGAGCGTAGATAATAAATGAATAGATTCCAAATTGAGAAATGGATAGATTGCAAATTGAGCAGCTCAGCAAATTTGAGAATATAAATTGTGTTGCAGGCCTGTATTTCATTTTAAATTGTATTCTTGCAGGCCTGTAAACTGGAAGGCCAGGTCCATGAGAATGACCTGGACCATCCATTTTTTTTAATTGTAATTGAAAGAATTGTCACAGATTTAACTGTCACCGAAACTGTGAAGAAAAACAACACGTGTCATCATCTTAATGCTGTTACAAATGAGAGTAACAGTTTAAACGTTACAGTAATAGTGACAAAAAGATGACAGGTGTCCATAGGGAATTTGTTGCAAAAAGTATGCAACACTTAAATGTGTTATTGTAATCGTTAGAAAAAGTGACACATGGCAAAACAAAATCGTTGCCTACGTGGCGGTGTAAGACACGTGCTATCATCGAATTGTTACAAAGTTAGAATAACAATTAAAACTGTTATAATTACCGTGACAAATGAGCCACGTGTCGCTTTTCTAAAATTAGGTTTACTGTTACTATTAAATAATGTAACAGTTTATAAATGTGACTCTAACCAAATTTTGTTACAGTGAAAACTGTTATAAAAAAAAATTACAATTAATATCACAGCGTTTCTCTAACGGCCTATATGTGTTACAAATTTTTTAAGTAACAGATATGCCCTGTGACAGAATCCTGGATTTGGTGTAGTGAACCTGACACTCATAGTGGCACGGTTGAGTTATATATATTGAAAGACAGAATGAAACAAGTTTGGGAAACAAAAACTATCACATTTGATCTTCCGGGCACAGTACGAAATCCTCCTGCAGCTCCATCTTACGACTACAAAGGTCTTACCTTTTCTTTTAACAACGAAGGCATTACTACTATACGAATTATAGAATTCGATGGTCGAATATTGGAGGAAGTTGGTGAACGAGAAAGGAAGTCGTATTATTCAATTTTACGATTTGGATTCGAAAAAACTTACAGAAGTAGAAGGTCCTACTGGTGGTAAATGTGGTAACGATTATCATGTCACAAATCATGTTGAGAACCTTGTTTCCTTAAAAGCGTGGGCGACGCATGAAGGAGATGGGGGTGGAGTACTACTGGGGCGCAGCTTTGATACATGCACTTCCAGGAAGATAAAAGACATGTTTAAGCAAATGCCAGCGAGTACTACTGATGGCGAAATGGTTTCATATTTTTCTTCTCTAAGTTTCTCGGGAAAAAATAAAGACGTGTTAGTTATTTAATAAACAAAAACCACTTTTAACCATTTTTCATAGGAGTAGTGTTTTATGTGGTTGACGAAGATTAATTGGTCCTGGGCCGATATTTTCAGTTTGGTTAGTCGTGGTTGGAGACTTGGAGGCATTAAAGATCTTGCGTATGTATACACAGCTATCTTATAGTTATGGATGGCGTAAGGTTTCATTTTGCAGGAAAAGCTAAGTAGTACTCTTCGCATCAATACCAGTCATGGATTTGAAGTTGACAAATGAACTTGATAAAACCCTAAGATGACTTCTTTCTTTTTTTCCGCAAAAGACAAGCCTCAAAAGATATATTGATAACTTTGATTTAGGAAACCGAAAACCTTATAAGTTTTTTTTCAAGATCATACAAAAGTCATACAAGTCACAATATCTCCCCCAATTCTTGCCTATCAAATCTATCCCTTCAAACCTAAGAACAATTTCAGAGAACCTTCTCTCTCACGATGGACAGGACCAAACATTTAGGGTCAAACTAGTTTTCAAAACAAAACCAGTATGTCAAAGCACAAGTCAATGACCGGATTAAATCCAACCCAATGTTCATCAGAACATGTAAATAACATGAACTTGAGTTTTTTAAGTTTAGATTGCCTAATGCAATTAAGGTATCACTATCAGTAACCCAACTAGTAGTAACAGTAGCCAAAAAGTAACCAAGGTGTCTTAAACAACATAAAGGAAATCTGCTGCTAGAGACAAAGGTTAATGGATGTTGTTGGTCGGCTAAGGATTGTACCAATCATAAATAGAAACAAAGATAAAAACAAGACCCGTCTCAACATTGCCAATGCAATCAAGTGAAGACTTAGTTTCAGATTTCGTAACTGATGGTACATGGGTACTAGATTCTGTTCCTACTTATCATAGATGTCTTCACCGGGACTGGTTCTTAAGCTTCTAGGAGTTTGATGGAGAAGCACGTATTAAAAATAATCACCCTTGCAATGTGCTTAAGATTGGTAGTGTACGAATCAAGATATATACATGATAGTATGTGTTTGTGGGTGAAAACCGTTTCTGCTGATTTTGGTAATTTTGGGTGTGTGTGGGTGAGAAACGAATCTAAACCCTAAACAATGTACTGCACGGGAGTACTTTTGATTCGAGAGATCAATATGTACAATCCTGACCTAAACCAAGAAATGGCCGTTCCGAGGCTTGCTTCGATCCAAAGTGAAGGAGAAGGGTTGGTCTTAGGGAGGGAAGCGAAGAAAGTGTTGAGACCCCTAATAGTTGATTCTGGAAGTGTGGGCGTTTTGTGACTTGTATCAGAAAGTTGAACTGGCTAGCTGGATGAAAAAGCTATCAGATGATTTCTGGATGTTGTATTGTTCTCCTGACCAAAACTTGTTGTTTGGTGAAAATAGGTGAGACCTATTTATACAAGTCATAGTGAAATGTACCCTGGCCTCGTAGGAAGTGAAAACGATTGAGTGGTGGAAGAAAAGAGTAACATTCAACTGTCAGACGTTATGCTTCCATGATGAGGGAAGTGAATTCGTGTAACCGCCAGTCATTACGCTTCCATGATGAAGGAAATTAATTGTTTACACTGTTACTTTTCACCACTACTAATTATCCTACTTCATGATACTTTCTTGTAACGGGCGCATTGCACGCCGCACGCCGTAAACCGCTGACCAATACCCGATGAGCATCCCCGCCTTATGACATATTTTGATGTCTCGAGTGTTTTCGTGGAAAACATGTATCACTTTGCTACGTGTGGCAAATTAAAATCGAGAGGCTTGCCGCAGGTAAATAGCATGTGATGCTAGGCTCGTTTTGGCTAGTCGCCTAAAACTTGTCGCGAGCTTACCGGTTTGGTGGCGAACTTCGATGGCCGAGATCGCATCTAATGAATAAGGGTAGCCGTTGATTGTGGCTACCTTGTGTTGGCGCCTGACAATGGCGCAGTGGCATTGCGGCATGACTTGTGTATGCCAGTGGCACGATGGTGCAAGTGGCGCCTGGCGTAGCCATGGTCGCTGGGTTTAGGCGGTTGGTCGCCTAAGAGTTGCCACAAGTCCATCAGTTCGGTGGCGAACTTGGATGGCTGAGATTTCATATCATGAAGAAGGACGGCCATTGATTATGGCCACATCTTGTTGTATAGCGAAGTGGCGTTAGCCACATGCTAATGGCGTAGCCGTGGCATAGCGGCATGCTAGTAGCCGCGACATAGTGGTATGCTAGTGATGTTGCGGCATGGCCAAAGCTAAAAATTGGCTCCGTGGCCAAAGTTAGGGTTTGGCGTCGTTGAAGAATTAGGGCTTGGCGTGGCCATGGCTCCGTGGAAGAATTCGCCGTGGAAGAGTTAGGGCTTGGCGTGGCCAAGGCGCCGTGGAAGAATTCGCCGTGGAAGAATTAGGGGTTGGCGTGGCCAAGGTGCCGTGGAAGAATTAAGGCTTGGCGCCGTGGAAGAATTAGGGCTTGGCGTGGCCAAGGCTTGGTTTTGGCTCCGTGGAGTCGGACCCACATGTGGCATGGCAACATTGGCCCTGTTGCCACGTAAATCCCATTGCTCCGGGAAACGCTGTTTGGCTTTGGTAGCAATTTGCCCGAATTAGGGTTTGGCATGTCGAATCCCTAATTAGTGCACGTGGCATGCGGATGCGGCATGGCGCTACTTTTTTGCAAACGGCGCCATGGCTATGCCAAAGGAACTATGGCAAGGACATAGTGTGGAAACGTCCATAGGAGTAGGAATTCCCGTGCGTGGCTATTTATGACAGGTTGTCACGAAGTGGCATGTTTGCGAGGTAACATGTTGCGAAGTTGCCGCGGTAGAGTGGCATGTTGGCATGCCGACCAATATATTATTATGGAATGGCGCGTTTGGCTTGTCAGTTTAGCAAGGTGGCACGACAGGGTGTGTTTGGCCTTTACCGTATGGTGGCAAGTTTAGAGCAACTTGATTGGCCACAAAAGGGGGCCGGCCAAACACAAGGCGCGACCACACTTCTGGTGAGAGTGTGGCTGCTTTGGCGCGTTCTGATTGGTCGTTTAGAAGTGGGTCCGGCAAGCATGGGCCCAGCCACAACTTGTGTGTGTGTGGTGAGTTTAAAGCGACCTGCTTGGTCGAAAGGAAATAGGGTCGGGGCGTGGCTAATGGCGCTATTTTGCCTAAGGCATAGCCACGCCTCTCTTTGCTGCTGCGACTCCCTGTTTTCTTATTCTGGTCGAGGTTCTGCACCTGCTAATCCATGGCGGATCAATTACTTAGGCTTAATTTTGACAAGCAAGGTCGAGGCGCGAAACCCTAACTTCTGTAAGTTAGTCAGGACGATTGATTAAGTTCTATGTGTTGACACAGAGTTCTTTTAAGTTAATTTTCGAGAGCAAAGATGCTTTTTCCTCGATTCGAATACCTTATGCAAAGACCTTATCCTTGATACTTGGAGATTCGTGCTACTCTCGCGAGTGAACAAAAATCGTCATGCCATATCAACATTAAGGGTTCAAATAGGAGAACATAGCATCGAAGGCATTCGGAGGAACTTATATTAAGTGAATATACGCGAGGCGCCAAATTTGCGAACATCCGGGATTCGCCACTGGATAAATTTCGTGTAAGTGTATTGAGCGGCTCAATAAGTATGCCAGTGGAGAGCTTAGCACAGTGGCTCTGTTTCCTTGCAGAGTAACGTCACATCAGATGCAAGGTTTTACGATTTTAACCCTAAGCTAAAACCACCACTCTAATTCCAAAAGTGCCTTCGCGGGCCCGGTTTCCTTTTTCCGTGCATAGCTTAAACGAGAAACCTTCCTCCACTCTAATTCCAAAAGTGATGTGCTTATAAAAGGAAACCTTCTTCCACCCAAACTCCAAAGTAATATGTATATAAAAGGGGTCGCACATTTTTTTTTTTTTTGTTTTTTTGTTGTTTTTTTTTTGTTGTTGTAATATTGGCTTTGTTTTCACGTCTCCGCGTTAGCAGCAAAGCAGAGGAGTTGGCGAGCGTACTCCAGGTATGTGCTCTAACGTTTCTCCTCCGTTTTTTTTTTTGTTGGTGTAAACCCTGGCCATAGACATATCCTCCATAAACCCGTAGAAATACTTTTGTATGAATGATTCTTCTCTGCTAGCAGTATCGTAGTAATATTAGCTGTCACATTGATAGCAAAGAGGCCAATTATTATACAAAGTAGGCGCGCATGGATGGGTGGCTGCCATTAGTTCTTCTCCCGTGAAAACCTAGATTTTAGGGTTTCCTTTTCCTCTCGTGGCCGTGTGCACAATTTATGTGGCCATGTGTGACTTGGCCGAGGTCATACTTTTCGCGGCTTCACATGTTCCCCGCGTCATTGTCTAGTTTCAGCCAAGGGTGTACTTTCCGCGACTTCACGTGTATCTCGTTGAGTAGACATCAGTCCCCATTCCCTTTAGCCGTGAGTGCCATGTCATGTGGCCAAAGGAGAAATTTCAGTAGCAAATGTGTTGTTGACTCTTGATTGTGGTAATTTTTGATAAAATCTTCATGTATGCTTTTCTTCAAAGTAGTAATTTTTTTCTTTGCTTCGTTGTAGTTACTTCAAAAGCATAAGGAATTTTGTTAAGATGTCACCTGAAAGTAGTTCCACCGCCGCGTTGAGAAGTGTCAACAACTCCAAACCGAACACAGATGATGAGTTCTTTACGAAATCTGCTACGATTACAAGGACCCATCCCAAATTCGTGTCAACTCTTCTGACTGATTCAGAGAATGATGGAGAAGTTCAGTCGGTCACTCCAGGGCGTATAATGAGGTTTTGCCTTCATAAGAAAGAGTATCCAGCTTCTCCCATAGGTTTCAAAATCTGTCATAGTCCATTGCGCTCTTATGATAAGTGGATAAAATTTATGATGAGCCGCGACCACGTAAAGTCCAACTTAACTGAGGAGCAAATCATGCATGCTATCATGGCGTCTGCGGCACTTCAAATCAGAAAAGATGTTGCAGGCTTGATTACTTTCATCTCCAGATGGTGCCCGGGAACTCACACGGCTATATGTAGATAGGGTGAGATGACTATTTCTTTGGAAAACGTAGCCGTTCTGTTGAGTCTTCCAATAATTGGGAAACTTGATGTTGTCTTGTCTGAGGAAGAAAAAAAAATGCACGCCGCTTTGGTCACGAAAGCAGCGGAATATGTTCGAAAGAATGAGGAAAGGTGTTTCTATAACTGGTGGTATCTGAGTGGTTCCCTAATGAGCCGGAGTCGGATCAAGTGCTGGATGATACACTCCATGTTGCTGCATTTTTAATTCTGTGGCTATCCAGAGATGTTTTCGATGATGGCTCTGGTAAGAAGGAGATAAGACAGAAGCTCGTCAAATTTGCTATCAAACTAGCGAAAGGCATTGCTCTTCCCATCGACAGTTTGTTTCTTGTCTCTTTGTACACTCATCTGGATCACTTAGTAGCAGACATGTACGTTTCTAATGGGTATATGAAAGTGGACTTGTATATCCACGTCGCCTTTCTTCAAGCGTGGTTATGGGAGCATTTCAAAAATTACGCTCCTAACTCGAGAACCTTGTTTCCTGATGCATATGGCGGTTCTAGGATACTCCGTTGGTTGGAGAGGCGTCCAAGACCTGGCGCAAAGCTCATTATTTTTGTTGACAACTTGCATGCAGTTAACTTTCGTCCTTAGGCCCCGTCCCATGCCTCCATAGTTTAAATATACAATTTTGCTTCCGCACCGAAAGTGATATTGCATTCCGCTGACAGGAATATGAGCATTGGAGAAACTGTGTTCTTGCAAAGATGCATATCTGGGTACGTGCCATCTTTTTTCAGAAGATCTTGTGGAGTAGTCTCTTACAACATTGACAGGGCTGCTCGACATATGGGATTTGACCAGGGAGTCCCATTCCGTCGCCCGCTGACAGCTCCAGATGAATCGTTACCCGCTATTCTTGATTACATCGTCTTTGCACCAGATAAAAGTCTTCCCTTCTTGCTCCCAAAACGAAAACCTGTGACGACTCCCAAATATAATATCTTCTAGCAAGCTGAGTTCCTCGCCATTCATCAGTTCGTGCAGGAGGTTATGACAAATCCGCGTGGTAAACCTTCCTCTGCGGTTCTAGCGAAGCATAAATTGTTGAAAGAGCTTCATTCGGGCAAGCGAAAATCCTCTAGCTTGGATGCAGACCGTCTCCAGAAAAAGGAGCAAAGGTCGAAAAATCGTGCAGGTGGCTTTCAATCGGATTCGACAGCTCTTGTGTCTTTCAGTTCTTTCAACACGCAAGTGTGTATGATTCCCTCACTGACTTGGCTGAATAAGTTTTCCATTTCGCTACTGACTCCTATTTTTTTTTCTTTTTTTACTCAGGGGCTTAGTAACTCGAATATCTTTGCCAGACTTGCCCACGGCCAAAAAACGGCGCCTCTTGAGAAAGGAGGCAACGAGACTGAATCTCTTGAAGAAGAATCCGAAGAGGAAGAAAGCTCGAGATCCTGATGAGAGGAGCACTTCTGAATATAACAAATGAGTCTTCTTCTAGTGGACCCACAAATGAGTTGGTGAGTTTTCCACATTTTTCTCTTGGATTATTTATTTATACAGAATAAATGATTAATTGGTGATATTTACAGGAAGAGGCTGCTTCCGAAAATAACTTTGAGATGGAGATCCACGGCAATAAAGGTGTAACAGTGTCTCCAGTCATGGAAACCGTACCTGTTAGTAACCCGGAGATGGAAACTGATCGTCGTGAAGACGCTGTTGTGCTTCAGATGATGGAAAACGCCCCCACGACTGCGGGCGTGATTGTAGCCAAAGAATCCTTGCTGGTCACAGAATCGATTGCAGGCGCCACTTTCGACCCTCCATTCTTGATTCCTCAGTGTTGATTGGAGGCTTCAGTGTACCGGCTAAGCATGAGGAGTTGTATACCAGAATATGAGAGAGATATGGACACATCGCAACAGCCAAGAAGATCACTAGCCGGTTCGCGTTGGTCAAGCGGGTGGAAGAAATATTATCTTCACTTTGTGATATGCACAAGGTGACCGGTCACACTGTTTACGAGATGTAATCTCAAACTGGGAGTTCCACCGGGATATGTGTAAACTTTGAGTTTAACGCTTCCTGGTTCTGTGAGGGATTTTCCGAAATCCAAAGGCTGCAGGCTGAAGCGGTTGATGGTCCTTCCGTGGATTTAATTAATCTACATGAAGTAGAAGTCGATAAGTTGTCCCAGGAATTGAAGCTGAAGCAGGTGGCTCTTCAAAGTATGAAGGGCATTTTTTTCAAGAAGAACGAGCCGTTGTTAGGCAACTTTCCTTGAATACTTTTATTTTCTGAACTTTTTTTCTTAGGTTTTTTTTTTTTTGAAAGGCAAAAGAAATGCCTAGTTTATGGTATGATTTTCTGGTTTTTGGATTGATAGATGATTGCTTTTTATAAGAGTTTTTGGATTATTTTTGGAGTAATGGCTTTTGATCAACTGATATGTCAAAATGTGAATTACGAATGTAAGTAGCAAAATCATTCAGGATCGTGAACGTTGCATGAGAAAGGAAGAGATATGAAATCTTAGGATGATTGGGTCATCGGCTTTCATGATAAATGTGAAAATCCAAACAATAGGTCGTGTAAACATCATCCGGCAAACTTACTCGCTTTAGGGTCTTTCACCGTAACCGAGTCTTGGTAGCAAATCGAGTCTTTACGTAATGCCCTTCTTTTCCACGAGAAGTCCCCTGGTCGTTCTTTATTGTGGTGGAACATCTTTATGTCGATCCGTAGTAAGATGGAGAATCTTTAGTCCCCAACACAATTCTCCTGAAACCCCTCTTTTCTTGGACGATGCAGTTCAAAGTATGGCATTCGCTGGTAGTATGATGGGAACGAGAGCTGAATTCGTAACCGAGAGATTAATCTCCCACTGTGGTCGCCAATTGTTTGTGGGTGAAAACCGTTTCTGCTGATTTTGGTAATTTTGGGTGTGTGTGGGTAAGAAACGAATCTAAACCCTAAACAATGTACTGCACGGAGTACTTTTGATTCGAGAGATCAATCTGTACAATCTCGGCCTAAACCAAGAAATGGCCGTTCCAGGGCTTGCTTGGTCACAAAGTGAAGGAGAAGGGTTGGTCTTAGGGAGGGAAGCGAAGAAAGTGTTGAGACCAAAATAGTTGATTTTAGAAGTGTGGGCGTTTTGTGACTTGTATCAGAAAGTTGAACTGGCTAGCTGGATGAAAAAGCTATCAGATGATTTATGGATGTTGTATTGTTCTCTTGACCAAAACTTGTTGTTTGGTGGAAATAGGTGAGACCTATTTATACAAGTCATAGTGAAACGTGCCACGCCTCGTAGGAAGTGGAAATGATTGAGTGGTGGAAGAAAAGAGTAACGTGTAACTGTCAGACGTTATGCTTCCATGATGAGGGAAGTGAATTCGTGTAACCGCCATTCATCACGCTTCCATGATGAAGGAAATGAATTGTTTACACCGTTACTTTTCACCACCACTAATTATCCTACTTCATGATACTTTCTTGTAACGGGCGCATTGCACGCCGCACGCTGTAAACCGCCAGACCAATACCCTGATGAGCATCCCCCAGTTTATGACATATTTTGATGTCTCGAGTGTTTTCGTGGAAAACATGTAGCACTTTTCTACGTGTGGCAAGTTAAAATCTAAAGGCTTGTCGCAGGTAAATAGCATGTGATGCTAGGATCGTTTTGGCTTGTCGCCTAAAACTTGTCGCGAGCTTACCGGTTTGGCGGCGAACTTCGATGGCCGAGATCGCATCTTATGAATAAGGGTAGCCGTTGATTGTGGCTACCTTGTGTTGGCGCCTGACAATGGCGAAGTGGCATTGCGGCATGACTTGTGCATGCCAGTGGCGGCATGGTGCAAGTGGCGCTGGAGTAACCATGGTCGCTGGGTTTAGGCGGTTGGTCGCCTAAGAGTTGCCACAAGTCCATCAGTTCGGTGGAGAACTTGGATGGCATGAAGAAGGATGGCCATTGATTATGGCCACATCTTGTTGTATAGCGAAGTGGCATCAGCCACATGCTTATGGCGTATCCGTGGCATAGCGGCATGCTAGTAGCCGCGGTATAGTGGTATGCCAGTGATGTTGCGGCATGGCCAAAGCTAAAAATTGGCATCGTGGCCAAAGTTAGGGTTTGGCATCGTGGAAGAATTCACCGTGGAAGAATTAGGGCTTGGCGTGGCCAAGGCTCCGTGGAAGAATTCACCGTGGAATAATTAGGTCTTGGCGTGGCCAATGTGCCGTGGAAGAATTTGCCGTGGAAGAATTATGGCTTGGCGTGGCCAAGGTGCCGTGGAAGAATTAAGGCTTGGCGTGGCCAAGGCTTGGTTTTGGCGCCGTGGAGTTGGACCCACATGTGGCGTGGCAACATTGGTCCTATTGCCACGTCAATCCCATTGCTCCGTGAAACGCTATTTGGTTTTGGTAGCAATTTGCCCGAATTAGGGTTTGGCATGTCGAAACCCTAATTAGTGCACGTGGCATGCGGCTGCGGCATGGCGCTACTTTTGTGCAAACGGAGCCATGGCTATGCCAAAGGAACTATGGAAAGGCTATAGTGTGGAAACGGCCATAGGAGTAGGAATTGCCGTGGGTGGCTATTTATGGCAAGTTGCCACGAAATGACATGTTTGCGAGGTAGCATGTTGCGAAGTTGGCATGTTGCGAAGTTTCTGCGGTAGAGTTGCATGTTGGCATGCTACCGCGGTAGAGTGGCATGTTATCATGCCGACCAATATGTTGTTGTGGTAGGGTGCGTTTGGCTTGTCAGTTTAGCAAGGTGGCGCGGCAGGGTGTGTTTGGCCTTTAACGTATGGTGGAAAACTTAGAGCAACTTGATTGGCCACAAAAGGGGGCCGGCCAAACACAAGGCGCGACCACACTTCTGGTGAGGGTGTGGCGGATTTGGCGCGTTCTGATTGGTCGATTAGAAGTGGGGCCGGCAAGCACGGGCCCAACCACAACTTGTGTGTGTGTGGTGAGTTTAAAGCGACCTGATTGGTCGAGAGAAATAGGGTCGGGGCGTGGCTAATGGCGCTAGTTGGCCTAAGGCATAGCCACGCCTCTCTTTGCTGCTGCGACTCCCTGTTTTCTTATTCTGGGCGAGGTTCTGCACCTGTTAATCCATGGCGGATTAATTACTTAGGCTTAATTTTGACAAGCAAGGTTCACGTACATTGCGCGAGGCGCGAAACCCTAACTTCTGTAAGTTAGTTAGGACGATTGATTGAGTTCTATGTGTTGACACAGAGTTCTTTTAAGTTCATTTCTAGAGAGCAGCATGCTTTTCTGATTCGAATACCTTATGCAAAGACCTTATCCTTGATACTTGGAGATTCGTGTTACTCTGCTGTGAGTGAACACAAATCGTCATGCCATATCAACATTAAGGGTTCATCCGGAGAACATAGCATAGAAGGCATTCAGAGGAACTTATATTAAGTGAATATATGCGAGGCGTCGAAATTTACAGAACATCTGGGATTCGCCAGTCTGGATAAATTTCATGTAAGTGTATTGAGCGGCTCAATAAGTATGCCAATGGAGAGCTTAGCACACGTGGCTCTATTTCCTTGCAGATTGACGTCACATCAGATGCAAGGTTTTACGATTTTAACCCTAAGCTAAAAACCACCATCAACAGTATGTTAGAGAGCTAAAGGAATTAAAGTGTGTTAGACCACTACTCGGTCGAACTCGCAAGTTTTGCTATTGCAAGCCTGTTGTCAATGTTAGTTGGCACAAAACTATAGCTTGATTTCTAGTCTACTTAATTCAAGTATTGGACTAGGATTAGAATTTGGCAGTTGAGTATCAGAAATCATCAAATAACCTTTGAAGACTATAGATCGTACAAAAACATTTGAAGAACTTCATCAATAAAGAGGTATGTGAAGACTGAACCATTCAATTTACTCATAAGTATTACTATTCAACCTATATGAGACTATGTTGTATGACTTCTAGTAGATATTGCAAAGAAAAAGTTTCGAGTCAAGCTTGTCTTGTTAAACATCTCTAAATATGATTTAAACAATGGATGTTCATAGTTCCTTAGCAATCTTAGTTCGAAATAATTTATTGTTCAAGAACTATGTTTGTTGATCATTTGAAAATTGCCCAAGCTATAATATTTATATCTATGGCGATTAAGAATGTTCAAACATCAAAAAGAGAGTTTTCAGAGTTACTGAAATTCGTACTCTTGAGCGAGGTACGTGTACCATGGTCATATGAAGTTCGAAACACAGGTATGTATGCATACCAGTACGCGTACAATGATGTTTTGAAGTTGTAAATGGTGGAGGTACGCATACCCAATATGCATACCTCAAAGGCCCGAGTTAGTGATTATCCTTAGGGTATGCATACCCAGTACTTGTACCTTGGCCAACAGAATTCAAGAACTGGTTATGGGTATCATACCCTTTCTCATACCTACCCAGTACGAATAAGCAAATTCTCATGAACTATTTTCACAAATATGTTTAGCATTTCTACAACTCTCGTTGACACCTTTAAGAAATATTTAATCACTAAAACACCTTGTGTATGTGCATCATGATTCAACTTTTAAATGTTTAAATGAACACGATTATGCCTTAAGAAGTGTTATCGGTTTCAAGTGCGTACTTTCCATAAAATATCATTGTACACGGTTCCAGTACCCATACCATAATGTATATTCTTCTATGGAATTTCAAGACAAACTTCTAACATGCTTACATGAACTCCTAAAAAAAGTTTCATCTAAACAGAGAAAGTGTTTGCTTGAATCTCAAGTTATCTTATCTTGAATTTTAAACAACCCTAGTCTTGAAAATCTAAAAATAGAAAGACTCAAACAACCAGAGAATTCAATCCATGACACTTTTGCATCCTAGTTATTTGTTGGATTTGTCCCCTATGAACCTAGATTTCCTCTGAGAAACATAATTCGGATTTACGACTTAAAGACTTCACTTAGGGATTCCTGAAGCCAGGTCCGACTATGTTTACCTTGATAGTTCGTGTATCCTAATCTCATTCTTTATGTTATCGAGGTTTAGTAATCTCTTTCATAAATGAGATATGTAAAAATCGCAAAGTTCTCTTCTTCTCAGACTTTGTGATTACTCAAGATAGATATCTAAAGATCTTCTTAATTAATCGGTTTAAGATCGATTGCTCTTGAGAGATAGTTAACAATCCATGCTTCTCAGCTAACTGAATGTAAGTGTTATGTATTTGTGAGGTTTTCTAGCTTTGTCTATTGCAAAAATATTTCCAAGTTTTGATTTATTGATCTAAGGGAAATAAGCTTATCTGTTAGAGGCAAAATGGTATCAAAAGTCTTCAGTTAGGCTGAAGCGACTCTTAGGTTATAAAGGACGTCAAATAAGGGAATTAATTGCATAGAGCCTTGCGAGGTTCAAGAGACGTAAGGAGAATGACTGCAAATGATTTGCTTGGAGGGTGAATATGGTCTCAAATACATTCCAGTCCGAATTCTGATAGTAGGCTAGTGTCTATAGTGGCTAAATATAGTTCAGTGCTCAAATATTGACAAGGTCTTGGGGTTTTTCTGTAGTTGCACTTTTCCTCATTAACAAAACTTCTGGTGTCTTGAGTTTTTTTCCTTTTCCACGTTTTTTTTTTTTTTTTTTTTTTTTTGTAATAGGAATAATACAAGTACTATGTAATAAACTCTAATAGATAAGTCCATATTAATTGTGATCAATTATGATACTCGTTGTTGTAAGATTCATATCTTGAAAGATACATAAAAAGTTTCATACTTTATAGAATTCAGATTTGATTATTTGGATACGACAAGTACTCTTCTGTACAATCAGGTTCACGGACTTTGTTGTCTTGACTTTCTGATTGTGAAGAGAAATATGTCGTGTTCTCACAACAAGATTGGATCGAGACTTTGATGATAACATGGTAACCTCTTTGATTACACTGAACCAAAGCCTAATCGATTGAAATCAACTCTTTAATTATAATTTTTTCATTACCTGTTCATTACAGACTCCCTCATCTTATAAAGACATATCTTCCTAACCTAGCATCAACGGTTCACAAGAGCCCAGGTGATAACATCCCAGCCCACCGTTATAACTGAAATTAACTGACTAATTACATAAATCTATTACTAATAATATTAACCAGTGTTAAATACGGACATAAGACATGATAAGGGGCACCCTCCTTTTATCTAGGTACATGACAATACCTTCCCGTTCAAAACATCCTTGTCCTCAAGGATGAAGGATCGAGATGCAAGGCTTTGCCGCAACTCCAATAGGAACTGATATCAACCACTCTTCAGTAGTACTCGGCTTGTCATGCCTGCTCACATTTATTTGCTTCACAATACCTCCCGCACCTAGTACAACATTGTTTATGAGTTGACTGAACATGTTTGTACAGTCGCAACTTGCCAATACTTCCACTTTCCCCACATAAGAATAACCTTCCTTGGAACGCCATCTGTGTCGAACTAAGAAACCCAACCACTGACTGTAACGAGGGAAGCTTGTTAGCTGCTCAAAAGAAACAATCTGGATCCTGATCACACCATCTGACACTTTCGCAAGTCCCTTAATGACAAACTTTCCCCTGACCTCAACACCCACTTTCTGAAAGACCGATATAAGCCTGACATTTATAACTTCTCTCGTTAAGGCGTGAGCATTTCCCTTGGAAAATGCTGGGTTGCAACGCTGAGTTAGTACAACATATAACTGCCAGTGCAGAGTTTGGTGGATCTTGGTTGGCCTTCACTCTTGTTCCGCCAGATTCGGCAAAATACGGAAGTTAACCCAAAATTCTGTACAAGTATCAATCTTTGTTGTTAAGTGCCATGAACCCCATAGAAGATATAAACGAATTCCATCTCTGGTTAAAATAGTCGGACTAGATGACCCGAGAGGCTCATAATCTGTAACTGTGTTTCCAAAGTTACCATTCAACTTACACATGTAATTAGCTTCCAGTTTCTTGTAACCTTCAGTTTCACATGGAAAATTGGTCATTTCATACCAGTTTACAACAAGGCACCCAACTGATGTAAGCCCTTTATCAATCCAGCTAACTCTTTTCAAACGCCATAAACATGTTAGACACAGTTTGAATTTTCACCTCAAGTAATTTACCAACCTCAATGCAATGAAGAAGTGGACTATAACGACATGAATTCCCATTATCCTTACCGTAAATTCTGACGAGTTAAATTTTTTCTCAAGTTGATCTTTGAACTCCCACCTATGGTGAAAGCAAGAAGGAGAATATCGAGTGTGACTAAAAAAGTAGAACCTTACCCAATCAAAATTAAGAGTCTCCTTCGCAATTATCTCACTGGTTGAATATCCATTAAAACTTCCAACCTGACTCGGGATTATCACTAATACATAGCTGAGCTTAGCATAACAACTTGCTGTAAATTCCCACGCCAAAGAGACCACCAACTTTGATGCCATTTGAAACTTACCCTTACCGGTTTGATGTACCAGCCCCCATAAAAAATCATAACACTGATGACCACCCCAAGCGTAATCATACTTGCATACACATATCTGTTGCCTGCAGAAAGAAATAAAATGCCAGCCACAGTGCAAGGTGTACAGAAGACTCCAGCTGTAAAGCTTAACTGCCATCAGAACTCTATTTCGGATCATAAGTCTACCATAAACTAAAGATGTCAGAGATAGAGAGGACAGATAAGAACTAGTTCTCGAGTAATAAGTGACGACAACCAAGGATTTAACCAGCATAAATGCAGCCTTCTTTAAAATTAGCAACCAACTATCACCATGAGTATCTCTGTCAACTGGAATCTTTCCCATGTAGTCTGACCTACTATAACTCCTCAGCGTTTCAATACACAGCTGAGAATTACCACTACTGTAACCAGTTGTCAACACCAACAGGATATAATCCATAAATAATGAATCTAATCGAAACTCAAGAGTAAAAACCAGCTTATAAGTTAAATTCCCATCATTTGTATCCCTTATAATCGCATAAACATCTCGGAAAATCAAACAACAGTGAGTTAAACCCCAACAGAATTCACAGTCACTCCAAGAATAATAAAACCTCTGAATTACTCTAAATTCCTTTCCACGATCAAACATTCTACGCAAAGACTTGAAGATAACAGAGAGACGTTGACAGTTATCAATTTGTACAGCGCCTTACCTCCTTTAATGTGCAAGAGAAAATCATTCCTCCCACAGCTCAAACTCCGAGTTAAACTTTTAGCCCTTTCAACAAGCAACACAAACTTCAGCTGCAGAAGAGATAATACTTCTTTGCATGTCCCAAGATTTTGATCACACGGCTTGCCAGAGTCACAGTGTTCACTTTTATTGGTAAGTAAAGTCCCAATCCAATTCGAAAATAACCAATCATAAAAGGCAATTGTATCGACATAGAAATCATAAGCACCATCAAGTAAGACTCCAACTGAATTCAAGCACATCATCACTTGGGCAGAAAAATTCGAAAACAACCAATCATAAAAGGTAATTGTATCGATATAGAAATCATAAGAACCATCAAGTAAGACTCCAACTGAATTCAAGCACATCATCACTTGGGCAGAAAAATTGTTTTCTGGTGATTCAGTTCCCTTAAACAGTTGGTAGCAACAAGCACCACCATTAGTTGGTATACGGACAATTACACCAGACCATGAATCTGACCCATTAAGAACAAGCTCGCGAGAAGTAATTGTATAATCATGGAAATCATAAAAACTATCAAAATAATAATATCCTTCCATCACTTCGATATCTCTCCCACGATCAAATACTCTACTTGTAAATTTGAAAAAAGGGTGAGAAGATTTCTCACTAGCCATATGGTGACTGTTAACATCTTCCCCTTTGAAACACATAATACATAATTGAAGCATTTTAACAAAAAGATAACCCCCATCACCAGTATTACCATTCTTAACCAATAAATTTCCTATTGAATTCATAAACAACAATTTGAATCGAAACCCATGTTTTAAAACCAGCTCATAAAAAGCTATCCCATGGTAATCATCAATCAAAACTGACCCATCAAACCACTTTACACGATCAAATATGGAACGAGTAAAATCAAGATAGAGATAAAGATAGTTCTTACAATTCAGTGTGACGTGAGTAACAAAATCCTGTGAAATTTCCATTTCTTGTCACTCTTCTTGTCGAGTTTGACTGGATATAGCCTGGAGAACTCCCTTATCTATGGGTTTTCAACTTCTTCAAATAGTAAGCTCAAACCCGCAAGTGAATCAACATCTTCGGTTTCAACAAAGAAGAATTGAGGAATCAACTATAAGTCAAGAGAATCATCATCTTCTTCTTCTAATGGTGTTAACGAGTTTCGGCTGAAATCGGTGACCAACTCTGAGTCAATCGAGTCTTATTTCACCATTTCTTCGTTTTCCATTTCATCCTCCACCTTCGTTGTTTCTATAACCTCAACAACTTCGACAAAAATTTCCTCCGATGTTGGTACATGAGTTGGTGCAGTAGTTTGGCGGAGTGACTCAGCCTTCCTTTGACATTACGATAAGATCCAACAAATTCAGTAGATTTTGCTTCCGATTTGGTGAACTATCATTTCCAAATTGTTTTAAGTACTCCAATCGAAGCTTATTTACTTCAAAACTTGCATCAAGTGCTTCCCAATCCCAGACCAACGAATCCCCCATGGATCGTGGCTGCTCTGATACCAATTGTTGTGTTCCCACAACAAGATTGGATCGAGACTTTGTTGATAACATGGTAACCTCTTTGATTACACTGAACCAAAGCCTAATCAATTGAAATCGACTCTTTAATTATAATTTTTCATTACCTGTTCATTACAGACTCCCTCAGCATATAAAGCCATCTCTTCCTAACCTAGCATCAACGGTTCACAAGAGCCCAGGTGATAACGTCCGTTATAACTGAAATTAACTGACTAATTACATAATTAATCTAATTAATTCAATCTATTACTAATAATATTAACCAGTGTTAAATACCGACAGAAGACATGATAAGGGGCACCCTCCTTTTATCTAGGTACATGACAAAATACTATATACATATTGTCAAGGATCATTAAGTTGGTATACTTGAAATTGTATTAATTTTTTTCTATACAGGTTGCTGAACGATGAACTTGGTGGTGACTTGGTACCTTCTCATTTTGAAAGTGTGTACCTGTTGTGAAGAAGAACCTAATTTCACTCGGAACAACTATGAGATAGTAGAAGAAAATGGCGTTTTTTTTAAGGTAATCTCCGGATCTATGGTAATCTTGAAGGGAAAAAAACATCGCAACTTTTACTACTTAAATGGGAGTGCGATAATAGGAGGTGTTTGTTTTTCTTAACATATCGTGACTACAACTATGAGTACAACGAGGTTATGACACATATAACTTGCACATCTAGGTGAGAAGTAGTAACATTCTTTAATTCGTCAAGATTTGTTGAAAGATGTTATTACCTGCAAATTAAAAATTTGTGAACATGAAAGGAAAGAAGACAACAAAAAACTTTGGCACAACAATCCACATCATTAATGGTGTTCTTGATTATGTTTAGTCAAATGTTTGGGGTCCTTCCAAGAATGTATCATAGGGAGGGGAAATATTAGTTCGTGTCTTTTATTAATGACTATTCTAGACGCGTTTGGGAGTACATAATGAGGCATAAAAGTGATGTCCTAGAAGTTTTTGTGAAGTGGAAGAAGACAACCAGACTCTAACTAGAAGAAAACTCAAGGTACTACATTCATATAATGGTGGAGAGTACAAAAGTAACTCATTCTTGCAAGTATGTTAGGAAAAGGGTATACAAACGCACTTCAAAATATGAACGCATGAATCATATTTTGCTGGAGAATACAGAGTATGTTATCTAATGTTGGATTAGGTAAAAGGTTTTGGGCTGAGGCAGTTACATATGTGTGCTTCCTCATTAATGGTTTTCTAACTCTGGTCGTCGGATTTGGCCGTTAATTCCGGCTACAATTTCATGGGTCCTATGGAAAGAACAAAATAACCATACGTTTGAGAAGAATTGTACTTTTAAAACGAACGGAGGTCTGACTTTCGAAGATAGAACTTTTTTACATTCTTGGATTGTTGAAAGAGATGAGATCGTTTGACACTCTCTCTGATTCCAATTGATAATAATTCTTCTCACATTTCATTACATACTCAATCACACAGTTTCTGTGTTTTATAAGATTTGAAAATCTGTTAACCACCTGAGCCGGTGGCTAACGTACACTCTAACCTATTACTGTCAGTTACTCACAGCATACACTTCACACGCTCACAATTACAGATACAGGACACAAATCACACATTTTAAAGACCATACTCTAACACCCCCCGCAAGACCAGAGTCTATGCAGGTGTAGAGACACTGAGCTTGAATCTGTTCGAAGAGAAAAGCGCTTGGTGGACAAACCCTTTGTGAGAATATCCGCAATTTTCTCTTGAGTAGATAAGAAACGAACCTCTAATGACTTGGCTACAACCAATTCTCTGACATAGTGGAATACTATTTCAACATGTTTCATCATGTTGTGAAAAATTGGGTTTGCTGTTAAGTATGTTGCTCCCAAATTATCACACCACAGCACAGGACGATTAGAGAACTGAAAATGTAGTTCAGAGAGAAGATATTGAATCCAAATAATCTCTGAGGCGGCATCAGCTAAAGCCATGTATTCTGCCTCAGTGCTGGATCTGGACATAGTCTTTTGCTTTCTAGAGCACCAAGATATTAAGTTAGGTCCCAAAAATATGGTCATGCCACTGGTTGATCTTACATCGGAGGTATCACCGGCCAGATCGGCTCAGTATGCTTGCGATCGCATGAAGAACAAGAATTCCTAAATTGCAGACTAAAAGATAAAGTGCCTTGAAGATATCTGAGAATTCTTTTCACAACAATCCAATGAGCTTCTGTAGGAGCATGCATGTACTGACATGCTTTGTTTACTGCAAAAGCTATGTCAGGTCTTGTGATGGTAGCATATTTAAGAGCCCCAACAATGCTTCTATATAAAACAACATCCTCAAACAGTGATGATTGCTCAGCTGGTTGTGGCTTAGAATAAGGTGTGTCACTAGGCTTGCAGACACTCATCTTAGTTTTAGAAAGTAAATTAGTAATATATTGAGTTTGACTAAGATGAATACCTTCTGGTGTATGAGTAGCTTGAATGCCCAGGAAAAAAATGAAGTTCTCCAAAATCTTTGATAGCAAATTCAGTGCTCATGGCTGTAATTAGAGAAGTGATAGTAGAAGTACAACTGCCAGTGATCAAGATATCATCTACATATATAATAATATAAACTGTAGCTAAAGCAGTAACTCTATAAAATAATGAAGTATCAGTCTTAGAGGAGTGAAAACCATTATGAAGTAAGAACTTGCTCAACCTTTCAAAACAAGCTCTAGGAGCTTGTTTGAGTCCCTAAAGAGCCTTTTAAAGTTTGCATACATGATGAGGAAAAACAGTATCAAAATAACCTGGAGGTTGCACCATGAAAACATCTTCAGATAAATAGCCATGCAGAAATGCATTCTTCACATCCAATTGTATGACCTGCAACTTATATAAAGAGCTATAGACAGAATGGTTCTTACTGTAGTAGGCTTCACAACTGGACTAAAAGTATCTTGATAGTCAATTCCTTCAACCTGATTATAACCCTTAGCTACTAGTCTAGCCTTGTACCTTTCAATAGATCTATCTGCATTTATTTTGATCCTAAAAATCCATTTACACCCAATGACATTATGTGCATCAGTAGAAGTAACTAACCTCCAAGTGCCATTTTGTATTAACGAATTAATTTCTTCATCCATAGTTGCTCTTCATTTGGGGTCCTTGCAGGCTTCAGTATATCAAGTTGGAACTGTGATATCTTCACATACAGATTGTACCTCATAAGCATACACTTTAGGTTTGAAGATACCCTGTTTACCTCTTGTTTGGATAGGATGAGCATTAGCAGGAGATGAAGGAGGTGAAGAAGTAGATGCATCTAGTGTAGGAAATTCTTGAAGATCATTAAGTGGAACAGTAACTTCATTTGAAATAGTAGTTGTAGTGATAACATCTTGTGCGGGAACAATGGATACACTTGACAAAGTTGTAGATGTGGATTCTTGATGTAGAAACAGATTGACATAAGGAAATGCAGTCTCTTCAAAAACAACATCTCTAGATATGATGATCTTGTTTTGTCTGTAAATTTAAGCATATATATCCCTTGTTGTTTGTGGGTGAAAACTATTTCCGCTGATTTTGGTAATTTTGGGTGTGTGGATGAGAAAAGAATATAAACCCTAAACAATGCACTACACGAGAGTACTTTTGATTCGAGAGATCAATACATGCAATCTGGCCTAAACAAGAAATGGCCGTTCAGGGCTTGCTTCGGTCACAAAGTGAAGGAGAAGGGTTGGTCTTAGGGAGGGGAAGCGAAAGTGTTGAGACCCAGAATAGTTGATTACGAAGGTGTGGTTGTTTTATGACTTGTATCGGAAAGTGGGCTGGAATGAAAGGTATCGGTTCTTTGGTGATTTACGAATCTTTGTGATGTTGCCGACCAAAAAACTTGTCCTTTGGTGGAAATAGGTGAAGCCTATTTATACAAGTCATATTGAAACGTACCATGGTCTCGTAGGAAGTGGAAACGATTAAGTGGTGGAATAATGGAGTAACGTATAACCGCCAGAAACCCATGGTAGGCCCGAAGATGTGTCTAATTTATATGGCCTACGGTGATACCGCAAGTGCACGGTGTCGTGATGTAGCACTGGGCACGTACGGGTCGAACCACAGAGACTTGTGGTGCCCTTATGTGATCTAAGGCTTGCTTAAACTGACTTGCTAGAGATGTAACATAATTATGAGGTTTGAGTTACCGATACGGCTAAATGTGTAGTGAAGAGAACCTAAACTAAGGTATAGACAATGACAAGAGAATGCTAAGGTATGCAAATCCACCTCTAACTCCTATTGTATGATTAACTAAGTTAAGGATCTGGTTGTCTGTGAAACATAAGGGCGGTGTCAATTCCACCACCTATCTCTCCCCTGTAATGCTTCAAAGAACGACTTAAAGTGCTGACCCAGAGCACTAGTTGTCTAATTAAGTACAACTAGTCAAGGGAATCAACATTTGGTCTAAAAAAATTGAGTCACAAAGACACTCCAAAGTAGTTATAACCTAACTACAATGGATACAGGGCATCCATTGTGAGAGAAAAACCTTGGGCACTATGATTGAAGACAAGTTTATAGTTTAAGCATGCAAGAATACTTCACATAAAGTTGAAATCATACACAGAATTAGGGTTTCATTGAAACCCTAACAAACTGAATTAAAACAACAAAAACAGAAATTGAAACTAAGTGACAGCACTGGCTAATCCAGGCGTGTCTGAAAACATCATCCCCTCACTTCTATTTATACATACACAAGACTCAAATACCCAAACCCTAATTTCATTTTTAAAACATTAAATTAAATGGAAAGTAAAAGTACCCATACTCTTGTAACCACCGACTCGAGCTTCTTCCTTGTCTAATCGTCTCGGTAACTCCATGTGGGTTGATTGATCGTAACCCTAGTTTCAATCATCTCTTACATAGCCTCTAGGGTTTCTAGAGGCTAGGCGAGAGATAAGTGAGGCTAGAGAGGGTGGTTGTGGATGTGTCGGAAGGTTGTTGGTGAGGTGGTGATGGAAGAGAAGGTGGAGGTGGTGTCTCCGCAAGGAAGGAGCGGAGCTCTGCGTCTCCGATGGAGACGGAGAGGAGAGGAGAAGAAAGAGAAGGAGAAGAGAGGAATGGTGCCTTTCGATTAGGGTATAGGGTTAGGGCTTTGTTGTTGAGCGGTCACAAATGAGGGTATGATGAGAACGCAGCGCACCGAGCATTGGATTTGGCTGGGAAGATCTGAACGGACGAGAATGGTAGCCGGTCTCGGTGTGATCTGGTGTTGTACGGGATCATCGAGAGATAGATGTATAGCGATGGAGCGACCGTTGGATGTAGCCAAAGCGAGATCTTGACGGCTCGTAGTGAGCGGGCTCGGATCCGGGTCGTGGGTAGCTTTAGCCCATGTCTTCCTTGTTGGGTTGCAACTGTTGCGCGCGCGGGCTTTGGCTCTCTGCTCCATAGATGCTCGACTCCAATTCTTTGCTCTTTGGGCTCCGCACTTTCTCCGGACTTTATTTAGTACCTAAAAATACAAAATTAATTAAAACAAATATTTATTCTTGAAAACAAGGAAAATACAGAATATGTGATAATATCTGATTTATAAGCGCAAAAGATGAGTAAAATGCCAATAAAAAGATGTATAAATATGCACTATTTGGCACTCATCAAATACCCCAAACCTGAATTTTACTTGTCCTCAAGTGAAACGAAATGAAGAAATCCTAACTATACCACTTTGTCGCTGGTCTCTCGAATGCATTTAGTATGCACTAAGCCTTTAAACCCCTAGGTGTCCCTAGTGGACGAGTTGTAGTCTCGTGAGGGTTTACAAGAGGTGTACCCACAAAACCTTCTCCAACTTCGGAGTGTAAAAGAGTCTCAAGCCTCCAAGAAGCTATGAGGACATGAGTCATGCTAGTAACAGAAGTTAGAACTATCGAAGAACGCATTCTCATCCTTAAGTCTTTGAGCGAGAAGTAACCATACCATATGAAAGAATTGGATTCGATTGTGATCATAAGTCTCAACTTCATCACCATTAGGGTTTTATGATAATTGCACTCAAAAAGATCGCTTTTTTAGTCTCTCATGTGTGCAGCGGGAATAAAGAGAGAAATCCCGCACACGTTGTAGGTAAGAAGGATAACCTTCCGAAATAAAAATCGGAGACTCCACAAAAGTGTGGACATAAAGAATCTTTATCTAATGATCTCTAAGAAGGGAAAATCAACCATTAGCAAGGGGTGGGATTACTCACTCACTTCTCACCCGATCGGCAATTAATATCACTCTCTCATAAGAACCATAGAAACGTCTTCAATCTTCGGTCTTCAACTGTTGATGACGAACTTCTGAACTTTACAAAAACTTGATGATTTTTTTTTTTTTTTTTTTTTTTTTTTTTTATCTTGAGTTACAAATAAAAGTGAAAATAAAAATACGATAAACTCAATTTTTCATAAACTTCATTAATTCTCATTTTCTTTTCCTTGTTTTGTTGCATATAAACCTTGGACTATCTCAACTTTTCTTTCAATATTCCGATTACTCCGGTTCTTTGTGATGATGTGTTTCTATGGGTCTTGCTGATTGAGAGAGAGAATGATGCTAACTACAAATCGGTATTTAGAAGGAGTTTTCATCTTTAGACGTCACCCTCATGATTGACAAAAACTAGCACTCAAGAGATCAAAAGTAGTCTTTGAAAATTGGTGCGAAGTTGGGTAGCTCACCATTCCTACCGGAATTTACGTATGGTGACACACACTCTAACAACTTTTCTAGAAAGTTGCAAAAATTTGAAGGTTGGTGCCTCACTTGATGTAAATTGGGTAGTCTCCACTATGGGTGATCACAATTCTACTCACAGAATATCTAAACAAACACCTAATTCAGCCCTCCCATGGTTAAATCCAACTTTAACGCTCTAATCAACTAAGGAACCCGATTGCGTTTTCCGGCACTTCCAAGTTCTGTTATTTGGTGAAATCTCTATGTAAACATAGCTAAAAGCATGCTAGTGACTCTAAAATCTCTAAAGTTGGAGGTTTTTACAAAAAAGAGTTTTTGAATTTTTTAAATTTTTTTTTTTTTTTTTTTTTTTTTTTTTTTATATATGAAAATAAAAGATTAAAAAGACTAAAAACTCTAAATGCAAATGCAAATGTACCCCAAACCTAAATCAAACATTGTCCTCAATGTGTCACGAGATAGGAAAAATTTAAACAGTCACGTACCATGAGAACTATGTTGATAAGAGAAAAGGAAGAGATTACCTAATGTCGGCGAGGAGCAAGGTTGAGCTTCGTTAGTCAAGGCAAAATCCAACATTCTCAGTGGAGATCATATCAGATTAGCACAATATAAGCGCATGAAGACTCAACCAATTCAATTCAAGAAAAATTTAACAAGTCCTAAAAATTTTTTTTTACTAACAATCTAAAAAGTTGCGGGTCAACCCAATAGAAAATATGTACATAGAACATGAAAATGGGCTTTGGTTTATGTGGGAATTTGGTTTATTGGGCTTTTGGTTTGTTTGGGATTTGGTTTCAATGGGATTCATTTGGTTTTGTTGGGAAAGTTTGGTTTATTTGGGAGGCCCAAAGTTCTTTGTTTGAAACCCGGAATTTGTAAAACTTTACTGACCCAGGATGGCTAGCTTATATGGGTTTGAAGGTTGTGTGGTTGCAGCCAAGTGGTTGTGCAAAGCCTAGGTTGAGTTAGCCCGGAAAGGTGTTCACCCATCGGTTAAATGGCCCAGATTGGTTGCACGTTCCGGGTGAACTAGGTTTGCAATTTGGTTGCGGCCGGAGTTGGGTTCGGTGAGCCCACCGGTGTGGTCGATCGGCCCAGCCATGAGGGCTAAGTGAGGTGGGTCAAGGTTGTGCGAGTGCAAGCCCGCATTGAGGTTAACATGTGCGGCCCGGCTATTGGATGGCCCAATTAGGTTTTGTGGGCTCAGTGGTTGTGCAAATGCACGGCCCAGGTTGATTTCACAGCCCAGGCTTGTGTGCAAGGCCTAGAGGTTATGCAGCAGGCAGGTGCAAATTTTATTTTTGTGCAGAGCTTGGCTGTGTGCATAGACTCTCAAGAACAGGACAGATAATGTGCTGGTTTCAACACGGCACTAGTTTGCACTCAAAGAAGGAAAACCGGATGGTTTGAGCAATTATGCACGAGTAGAGCAATTTCACGTAACAAGAGACAAAGCACAAGCTTGAGCATGCACAAAGATCAACGTAAATGAATACAAACAATTTGCTCACACATGCTCAGCAAGGTTATCAACAAGTCAAGATATCAGCAATTTCTAACAGATTCACATGCCACAGAGGATGTCAACTGGCTCAGTTGATGTTCTAGCTTTTACAAGTTATGCAAATGGTACATGGCAGATGGCTCATTCAAATGCCACACACACACAAGTGCTGACCAGCACAGTACATACAACAGGGCTAAAGCCAAGGCAAGCAGGCTTAACAGTCGTGGTTATGCTCGGGTCATTCGAATGCTAAGGTTATACACAATGTCAGCATGCATAAGTAGCTCACAAGTCTCACAGGGCATGGATGGCTCACAAGGCTCACAGGGTGTGTAGATTTGGCGGACAAGCACAAGGCTATACGAGAGAATGTGCAAGGTGCACCGGTCAATGGGTTATGCCCGCCTAACTTGGCTTCCAAGTTATGACCCAACACTTGCGGCTTCGAGGGGCTAGCAAGGTGGTTTCACACAGAGCTCGAGACAAGGGAGTAGATGGATCTGAGTTAAAGCATGCAAAGGGTCAGGCAATCAGACTGGCCTCTACAGGGTTGACAGATTCACAAGTGAAGCTCAGTGCAAGGTCAAGCATGCATAAGGGGTTCAACAGACCACACAGATTCACAGGCTTTTTACCAGGTCTTTCACAACACCACACAACACAACACTCAGGGTTACGGCACAGGCCTTGGTTAACCAAGTTGCAAGGACCGGCAACTAGTTTATCATTCAACTAGCTATGAGGCACAAAAGCATTCAACTGCGAAGGGCCACTCACCTAGGTCGATAAGTTGCGGTGGCTGCTCAAGGCATTGCACCTTTTTCTCCCACTCCCACAGGTTTGCTCGGACACAAAGACAACGGCGACACCTAGGTGGTTCCTGCTAGCTCAACAAGGAATTAGATTCTCAAAATTTCACAGCTCAAGACACAATAATGTGCATTCATTCAATGGCTGCGCACATATGACAAGAGCACACAACTGATGCTAACTACGGCTAAATGAGCTAAAGCCACACTAACAGCAATGCAGATGATTTAAGATGAGACGATTATAATGCAACAGATGGCTAAGGTATGCTCAAGATGCAAATGTAGATGCGGATGCACTAAGTTACAGATGCAAAGCTATATAAAAAAAAAATGAAACTAAGTGATACTAAGACAGGATTAACAGCAACAATGTAAAATGAATATGTACAAGGGTGAATCGAGTAAAGCAAGCACAAAAATCAGCGGGGCACACCCAAGTCCCCGCAACGCGCAAAAACTTGGTAGGCCAAGATGTGTCTAATTTATATGGCCTACGGTGATACCGCAAGTGCACGGTGTCGTGATGTAGCACTGGCACGTCTGGTCGAACCACAGAGACTTGTGGTGCCCTTATGTGATCTAAGGCTTGCTTAAACTGACTTGCTAGAGATGTAACATAATTATGAGGTTTGAGTTGCCGAAACGGCTAAATGTGTAGTGAAGAGAACCTAAACTAAGGTATAAACAATGATAAGAGAATGCTAAGGTATGCAAATCCACCTCTAACTCCTATTGTATGATTAACTAAGTTAAGGATCCGTTGTCCTGTGAAAGATAAAGGCGGGTGTCAATTCCACCACCTATCTCTCTCCCTGTAATGCTTCAAAGAATGACAAAAGTGTTGACCCGAGCACTAGTTGTCTAATTAAGTACAACTAGTCAAGGGAATCAACATTTGGTCTAAAAATTGAGTCATGACACACTCAAAGTAGTTATAACCTAACTACAATGGATACAGTGGCATCCATTGTGAGAGAAAAACCTTGGGCACTATGATTGAAGACAAGTTTATAGTTTAAGCATGCAAGAATACTTCACATAAAGTTGAAATCATACATGAATTAGGGTTTCATTGAAACCCTAACAAACCGAATTAAAACAACAAAAAGAAATGAAACTAAGTGGCCCTGGCTAATCCAGTGCGTGTATCGAAAACATCATCCCCGCTTCTATTTATACATACACAAAAGACTCAAAGAGCAAAACCCTAATTTCATTTTTAAAAACATGAAATTAAATGGAAAGACAGTACCCATACTCTTGTAACCACCGACTCGAGCTTCTTCCTTGTCTAATCGTCTCGGAACTCCATCTTTGGGTTGATTGATCGTAACCCTAGTTTCAATCATCTCTTACATAGCCTCTAGGGTTTCTAGAGAGGCTAGGCGAGAGATAAGTGAGGCTAGTAGAGGGTGGTTGTGGCGCCGTGTCGGAAGGTTGTTGGTGAGGTGGTGATGGAAGAGAAGGTGGAGGTGGTGTCGTGGAAGAGCGAGCTCGCTCTCGATGGAGACGGGAGAGGAGAAGAAAGAGAAGACGAAGAGAGGAATGGTCCGCTTTCGATTAGGGGTATAGGGTTAGGGCTTTACTTGTTGAAATGCGGTCACAATGGGGTATGATGAGAACGCTGCACCGAGCATTGGATTTGGCTGGGAAGATCCGAACGGACGAGAATGGTAGCCTGGTCTTGGTGTGATCCGTGTTATTGTACGGGATCATCGAGAGATAGATATAAAGCGATGGAGCGACCGTTGGATGTAGCCAAAGCGAGATCTTGACGGCTCGAGTGAGCGGGCTCGGATCCTGGTCGTGGGTAGCTTTAGCCCATGTCTTCCTTGTTGGGTTGCAACCGATTCGCGCGCGGCTTTGGCTATCTCTCCATAGATGCTCGACTCCAATTCTTCGCTCTTTTGGCTCCTCGTATTCTCCTAGGACTTTATTTAGTACCTAAAAATACAAAATTAATTAAAACAAATATTTATTCTTGAAAACAAGGAAAATACGAGAATATGTGATAATATCTCGATTTATAAGCGCAAAAGATGAGTAAAATGCCAATAAAAAGATGTATAAATATGCACTATTTGGCACTCATCAACCCATGCTTCCATGATGAAGGAAGTGGATCCGTTTACACCCGTTACTTCTTGCCGCCATTGATTTTCCTACTTCATGACACTTTCCTATAACGGGCGTATTGCACGCCGCACACTGTAAACCGCCAGACCAATACCCCGATGAGTATCCCCGATTTGTGACATATTTGATGTCCCGAGTGTTTTCGTGGAAAACATGTAGCATTTACTACGTGTGGCAAGTTAAAATCAAGAGGCTTTTCGTAGGAAAATAGCATGTGATGCTATTAGGCTCGTCTTGGCCCGTCGCCAAAACTTGCCACAAGTCCGTTAGTTCGGTGGCGAACATCGATGGCGAGATCGCATCTCATGAGGAAGGGTAGCCGTTAATTATGGCTACCTTGTGTTGGCGCCTGATAATGGCGCAGTGGCATTTTGGCGTACGCCAGTGGCAATGTGGCATGGCTCGTGCATGCCAGTGGCACGGTGGTGTAAGTGGCGCCTGGCGTAGCCATGGCCACTAGATTTAGGCAGTTGGTTGCCTGAAGCTTGCCACAAGTCTTTCAGTTCAGTGGCGAACTTCGATGGCTGAGATTGTAATTTAGGAGAGAGGGTGGCCATTGATTATGGCCACATTCTGTTGGCACATGTTAATTGCATAACGGTATAGCTGCGGCGTAGTGGGATGGCCACGCCTGTGGCTTGGCGGCATGGCCAAGGTTAGGATTTGGCGCAGTGGCTAAAGTTAAGGCTTGGCGGCATGGCAAAGGCTAGGATTTGGCGCCGTGGCAAAAGTTAGGGCTTGGCGGCATGGCCAAGGCTAGGATTTGGCGTTGTGGCCAAAGTTAGGGCTTGGCGGCGTGGCCAAGGCTAGGATTTGGCGTTGTGGCCAAAGTTAGGGCTTGGCGGCGTGGCCAAGGCTAGGATTTGGCGCTGTGGCCAAAGTAAGGGATTGGCGGCGTGGCCAAGGCTAGGATTTGGCGATGTGGCCATAGTTAGGGCTTGGCGGCGTGGCCAAGGCTAGGATTTGGCACTGTGGCCAAAGTTAGGGCTTAGCGGCGTTGCCAAGGCTAGGATTTGGCGCTGTGGCCAAAGTTAAGTCTTGGCGGCGTGGCCAAGGCTAGGATTTAGCGCTGTGGTCATAGCTAGGGCTTGGCGGCATGGCCAGGGCTAGGATTTGGCGCCGTGGCCAAAGTTAGGGCTTGGTGGCGTGGCCAAGGCTAGGATTTGGCGTCGTGGCCAAAGTTAGGACTTGGCGGCGTGGCCAAGGCTTGGATTTGGCGCTGTGGCCAATGTTAGGGCTTGGCGGCGTGGCCAAGGCTAGGATTTGGCGCTGTGGCCATAGTTAGGGCTTGGCGGCGTGGCCAATGCTAGGATTTGGCGCCGTGGCCAAAGTTAGGGCTTGGCGGCGTGGCCAAGGCTAGGATTTGGCGCCGTAGCCAAAGTTAAGGCTTGGCGGCATGGCCAAGGCTAAAGTGGCTCGTGGCATGTTGCACTACGGGAAAAATCATCATTGACGACTACATATTAGAGTTGTAGTACCCCTATGACAACTCCATTTTATGCATTGTGGAAAGGGGGTATTGTAGAAAGTCCAAGCTTTTCTACAATGCTTGAATAAGAGTTGTAAAGGGTGATGTGATTCATGGTTCGAAAATATTTTGCCAAAGTTGTGATTCTCTTTCGATTTTTTTTTGAAAGCCTAACACAACTCTTGCTTGTGTTGTAGGACTATTGTACACAACAAAAGATGCGTATCGTAGAAATATGTAACACAACACTTGTATAAGTTGAAGGACTATCTTACACAACCTAGGATGTGTATTGTAGAAATATGTAACAACTCTTATTACTATTATGAATAAGATTTGCACGACACTTGTTAGAGTTGTAGAACTATATTGGATAGCACCCAGTTATATCGTAAAGACATTCTTTCAAAACCTCCGGTTTTGTAGTTTATGGAACACAACTCTTATTAGAAGTTGTGTGCATAAACCTATTTCGAAAAAAATTTATAGCTAAAACCGAATTGCCAAAAGTATTTCACATTCACATTAACCTACCAGTGTAACACATTTACATTGTTAACCTGCTAGTGTTAAACACACGCATTCAAAAAATGGTAGTGATATAGATGTTTGTTACAAAAATTTAAAGTTTCCTGAACAACTCCAACAAAAAGGATGCATTATTCTTGGCATATCTTAGTACATGAGCTTATCGGTGTGCATTCCATCAGTAAGGGCGTGAACGGTTTCCTCCATGTTGATGTCTATCAGGCCCAGAACCTCCATCTCTGTAGTTGTCTCTAAGTCCACCACATATACCACCACCACTATCGCTGCAATAACCAAAAAAGAGAAGAGAACGATACAACCATTAGTGACAAAAAATTCTGAGATAGTTTTTACTCCTGCATTGCTTCACACATCAAAAGAGAAACATCTAGCTTTATGCAATTCTGAACCTCTGGTGCCGTAGCACTATGCCAACAATGTCAAAAGAGAAAAAGCTTTATTGAAAAAATTAAACTAGGTTCAGCTTTCGTATCACATGATATGTAAGTTGTAACCTAGAAGAACGTAAGCTTGAGCATGCTTTTGTTGATGTTATTATACTGAATCAACAATTGTACAAGACAACCAAATATTAAATACTTTTACATGCTTATCACACCCCTCGACAATTGAGATGTTGGATAATGATCTTCAAAATACAACTAGGACAAATTCACAACTTAACATCACCTCAATTTACCAACTTCAAGTTTAAGACCATCCAAAATCAGAATTCTTAGCAATGTTTCGCTACCCTATTAAGTATGTATTGCAACGTATCTCACAACTTTCAGGCCTCTCAAATGATATTTCAGGCTGGTGGCATCTATTAGCAGCACTTTATGTAAGACTATTACACTTAAGAGTACAATTCAAATGATACTTCAAGCTGGTGGCGATCTCACCCACTAGTAAAGACTATTGCATTAAAAATTACAATGACACTAAAACAACTTTTTAAAGATATTTAACATGCCAATTCATAAATGACCAAACAAAAGATAGCATATAGCCCATGTCATGACACATAAACTAACATGGTTCATAGTTTAAACAAACTTTGAATACAGGTGTTTATGGGTAAAAATCGTTTCCGACGATTTTGGTAAATTCGGTAGGTGAGTGAGAAACTGGTTTAAACCCTAAACAAATATGCTGCACGTGAGCACTTTCTAGATTCGAGAGATCAATCTGTACAAGTCCGGCCTATACCAAGAAATGGCCGTTCCGACTTACTTGGTCACAAAGTGGAGGAGAAGGGTTGATTTGGGAGGGAAGCAAAGAAAGGTGTTGAAACCAGAATAGTGCAGGAGAGTAGTGTCTCGACTTGTATCGAGAAAGTGAAAGCTTAGGAAGCTTGCAAGAGATGAAAGCTTTTGGAGAGCTTGCAAAGTTGCCTTTTCCGAGAGTGTTGTATTTTTCTCTGACCGAGACTTGTTGTCCGGTGGAAATAGATAAGACCTATTTATACAAGTCGAGATTGAAACGTACCACGGCCTCATGAAGGAAGAGAGTAAAGGGTGAAATAATGGGAGGAGGTGGTAACCGCAAGGTGTTTATGGGTGAAAACGTTTTTACCATTATTTCCTCATTTATTTGACCGCTTTATTCCTATTCACGCTTTCTTAATATGAGCGTAGTGTACGCTGCAAGCTGTGACCGCCAAACCAAGACCACAGGAAAGCATCCCCGGTTTGTGTTGATGTCTCGAGTGTTGGTTGCACCTTGAGTGAAAGTGGCGCTGCTAGGGGCGCGTGTGGCATGTGCCAATGGCAAGTGCGGAATGCCTTTGTTGCGGGTTGCACCTCGAGCGCAAGTGGCAATGCCAGAGCTGCTAGTGGCGTGTGTGGCATGTGTGGAATGCCTTGGTGGTAGGTTGTACGTTGAGTGTAAGTGGTAATGCATAGAGCTGCTAGTGGCGTGTGTGGCATGTGCGGAATGCCTTGGCTGGTAGGTTGCACGGTTTGCAAGTTAGGCTACCGGGCGTGGGTTTTGGCATGTGCCAATGGCGCGTACGACCAAGTTGGCCTAGGTTGCACGGCTAGCAAGTTGAGCTACCAGCGTGCGTGTTTGGCATGTGCCAATGGCATGCGTGGCCAATTCGGATCATGGTACAGTAAGAAAAGCTACCAAATGAGCGCGTTGGCATGTGCCAATGGCATGCTCGGCCATTAGGGCCACGCCCTGGTGAGAAAAGCTACCAGCGAGTGTGTTGGCATGTGCCAATGGCATGCTTGGCCATTAGGGCCACGGCCTGGTAAGAAAAGCTACTAGCGAGCGTGTTGGCATGTGCCAATGGCATGCTCGGCCATTAAGGCCACGTCTTGGTGAGAAAATCTACCAGCGAGCGTGTTGGCATGTGCCAATGGCATGCTCGGCCATTAGGGCCACGCCTTGGTGAGAAAAGCTACCAGGGCGCGTGTTGGCATGTGCCAATGGCATGCTCGGCCATTAGGGCCACGCCTTGGTGAGAAAAGCTACTAGCGAGCGTGTTGGCATGTGCCAATGGCATGCTCGGCCATTAGGGCCACGCCTTGGTGAGAAAAGCTACCAGCGAGCGTGTTGGCATGTGCCAATGGCATTCTCGGCCATTAGGGCCACGCCTTGGTGAGAAAAGCTACCAGCGAGCGTGTTGGCATGTGCCAATGGCATGCTCGACCATTAGGGCCACGCCTTGGTGAGAAAAGCTACCAGCGAGCATGTTGGCATGTGCCAATGGCATGCATGGCCAATTTGGTCTAGGTTGCACGGTTTGCAAGCCTAGGTGCGGGCGCTACTTTGGCATGGCGCGGCTAGGGCCAAGGTAAGGGTGTTTGGCTTGGCGTGGCGTGACCAGCGTAGCTAGGGCCAAGGCAGAGTGTGTTTGGCATGGCGTGGCTAGCTTGGGCTAGGTGTGGCTGGCATGATTCGTCATTTGCACGGAGGTGCGGCTAGCATGGTTGGCATGCTTTGGCGCGTTTGGTGTGGCCTGGCATGATTTTCCATTGGCACATGAGGTGCGGCTAGCTTGGGCTAGGTGTGGCTGGCATGATTTTCCATTGGCACGGAGGTGCGGCTAGCATGGTTGGCATGCTTTGTTGCGTTTGGTGTGACTAGCATAGCTAGGGCCAAGGCAGAGTGCGTTTGGCATGGCGCGGCTAGCTTGGGCTAGGTGTGGTTGGCATGATTTGCCATTGGCACGGAGGGGAATTAGGGTTTTGTTCGTTTGTAACCCTAATTTGAAAAAATACCCCCTATTAATTACTGACTACATGCATTAAACGTTCTAATAAATGTGTCATCGGTAACATTAGGTTATTTGGGTGTTTATACGATTTTACCTTTTGTTTAAAAACCACCATCAACAACAGGGTTTAGAAACAGAGTGAGAAAAAGAAAGGTACCCTTGTCCAAAAGCAGGTGCAGGTCTTGGTGCAGATTTTGCTTCCATTGTGTAACACTGATATTTTTACCCCGTAATTTGTAATCGATAAGCAAGAGAAAGCATGTGTCAATACCAACTGATATGAGCACACAGATCAAAATCCAAATTTTGTTTCGAAACTTACTATTATAAAACCCTCCAAGAGCTTGTGCCGCGAGATGGATCTTCATACGACAAAACTCCAGCTTCTTTAGGTTCCAGGGTCATTGATCCTTGTATCCTCTCTTTTGTTTTATCCTTGCAATCTACACAGGTGCACCACCAACATTAACATGCATACAGTTGATTTTTTAAATAACAAAAATAATAAAAAATCGAGATATATCTACACAAGCGCGCCACCAACATACCGCCCTTAACCTGCATACGCTGTATCAACAAGCACCACATCCGAACCGCTTCACCTTGCTTCCTTTGCCACAACAGTAGGATCTATTTTGTAGACTTTATCGAATATAGAAGTCTAAATAAAAATAAATGAATATATCAAATTTGCAAAATGTTATCAATAACCAAAACCCATTGTTAATCATAAAATTTTCAAAACCAAAAGACTCGAGGAGTTTCATCTCCATACATGGAGCTTACGAGCACGAGTCAGGGGCTGTTCAACTGCCTCTGCAAGTAAGGGTACTTTATCCTCCTTATCACTGTCTAATGAAGAAGGCTTGGCCTGAAACATACAGATAAAACACAAACAAATATTGGTTTACAGATGAATGATAGGTTGAAAGAACTTGGAACATTCAGACAAGATTCTTATAAAAACAAACCTCAGGGAGAGCGTTTTTGGGACCTCCTCTTCCTTTTTGTTTCAAAGACCTGCATAAGAAAATTAGTCCAGAGTAAGTGTCTGTGTACATAATGATGATTAGCTACAAGGAAGTGTCTGAACTAATATAGTAAAAATCAGTGCAAGAATCAATAGAATACCAATCTCCATGGAAGAAGTAGGTGGTGCTGCTTTCTTTGTATATTTCCTGGGATATTTGGAGCTGATTGTGACCACCATTGAAGCTGAGACATCCTGCAATCATCACAAGATCTCAGTCTTAACATCATACCCCTTGTATTCTCCATCAAGCTCACTGCAACACACCTGCAGTTTCATTGCAACCACACAACAATATCAGCTTTAGCCAAATTCATTATTCAACACCGCCTGAACATATCTACCTGCAAACCAACTCTTCAAGGCCATCAGCTGCTCAAACCACCTGCAATTCGTATTCAAACTCAACCTAATTCAGACCAGATAAACCCCAAACTCCGTAGGATGCTGTTTAAAGAAAACATGAATGAAATATTGAGATTTTAACCATACAAATTCACCTTAGTTCACACAAAACCCCCATATCACCCATACCTAAAATCCCAGATTCTATTGTTGTATACCGAACAATCACCACTGCCCCGCAATTCCTTCACCATCGAACACTCAAACTTTGAATACAACATCACCATTCTTCTTCACAGTTCCACTCCTCCATCACTCCATCGACGATGTCTTATAACACCTTCAAATTGAATTACTGACAAAGCACCAAATAAGACCAATTAAGGCACACTCAAAGATGAATTAACGAACTCATACACTAATTCGATTAGAACCCAATTCGAACATGTGTTTAGAATCCCCAAATTAAACCCATCCTCGCTGGATAAGCAAGATTTCAGATAGCTTGTGTTCTTGGTCACGAGAGATCTTCGAAGTTAAGACAAGTACAGTGTGTGGGTTCGAGTTTGATAAAGAATTTTGGATACAAAGAAGAGTTGGATCAGGGAAGAGACGAGATAACCATCAATATCCAGTTATTAGAATTGGGATGAGGTTCTAGATTGAGAAGAAGATGTTGATGAATCGAGAACAAGGTGGAATTGAAGATTGATATCTGAGTTGTCAATAGTCTAGGGTTTTGCGTTTGAGTTCGAATTATAGTGATGGAAGAATTGAGTTCTGTTATGAAGATTTGAAGCAATTGAAGCTTAGGAAACTTGGTTAGGGTTTGAGATGGTGAGCTAATAGGTACGGGTTTTCTTAATCAGAGATGGAGAAGTTGCTGCTGTTGATTGTTACCAAGAATACAGTTTACCCCAAAACTTCGAAATCGAAAAAATCTAATCAATTCACAAATTTCCAATCTACTTCAACCCTAACCACAAACAATGACAAAATCGGACCCGGATCTACTCATAAACGCATCAAAAGTAATGGATGAAGGTGGAGTGTTTTCTTGTATTAGGTTTTTTTTCCCGAGGGAGGCGGAAGTTTTGAGAGGTTAGAAACGAATATAAGAGAGGAAAGTGAAGAAATTGTAATAATTTTCTTTTGATATTCTATATACCTATCTTTGAACGGTCGAGATTTGATTTAAAATGGTCATAAAGATTAAGGATATTTTTGGACGGTAGAGATTTGATTTAAGACTGTCATATGGATCAAGGAAAATGCGTTTTCTTTGTGCTTTCTCTATGTGCTTCCTGTTAAATTTCGACTAGTAACATAGGTCATGAAGTAATTTCGACTAGTCATACATGTCATGAACTAGATATAGTTCACACTGCAAGAATCGGGTTAGCAAGATACACCATTGAAATCGATAAATATGAAGCTCTTTGTGTTTTCTTTGTGCTTTATCCTTGTGTTTTTGTGCTTTCTATTTTTGCTTCCAATTTGAATTTCAACTAGTAACATAGGTCATGAAGTAATTTTGACTAGTCATACAGTCATGAAGTAACTTGATTCACACTTCAAACCTACCATGATATATTATCGAAATCGATAAATATGAAGCTCAGTGTTGATTCGAACTTCAAATTTTGTATAACGACAAACAAACTATGAATCATGAAGCTTCGGGAGGGTTCGACTTCAAACTTAGCATTATACATCATCGAAATCGATAAATATGAAGCTCGGTGTCGATTCGAACATCAAATTCGGTATAACGACAAACAAACTATGAAACCTTAAACAAACCCTAAACAAACCGTAAACTATGAAACATTCGGAATATTCTACGAAACCTTAAACAAACCCTATTTCTGCATATTGTATGCATACCAGGCTCCGAGATCGAAACCTGGCCGCGAGTTGACTACTCTAAGTCAGAAACCTGGTAAGAACGATGAATCCATCCATTTACAGGTAATATTCCTTCGGAATATTCTACGAAACCTTAACCAAACCCTATTTATGCATATTGTATGCATACCAGGCTCCGAGATCGAAACCTGGCCGCGAGTTGACTACTCTAAGTCAAAAATTGCAAAGAACAACGAATCCATCCATTTACAGGTAAGATTCCTTGGAATATTCTACGAAACCTTAAACAAACCGTATTTATGCATATTGTATGCATACCCGGCTCAGATCGAAACACAGCCGCGAGTTGACTACTCTAAGTCAAAAACTTGGTAAGAACGACTTAATCCATCCATTTACTGAGATAAGATTCCTTGAAATATTCTACGAAACCTTAAACAAACCCTATTTCGCATATTATATGCATACACTGGTCCCGAGATCGAAACACGGCTGGAGTTGACTACTATAAGTCAAAAACTTGGTAAGAACGACGAATCCATCCATTTACTGATAAGATTCCTTCGGAATATTCTACGAAACCTTAAAATTTTGTAAAGATGGACCCTTTATATGTAAGATTCCATCAGAATATTTTCTGAAACCTTTAACAAACCCTAAATTTCCAAAAAGCCTAAATTTCCAGAATTTAGTGGGGGTGTTAGAGAAAATAGTTTTTAGCAGAAGTGAGAAAAATTTAGCATAAGTGAGAAAAATTTAGCAGAATCGGAGACCAGAATAATTTTTAGCAGAAGTGAGAAAAATTTAGCAGAAGTGAGAAATCTTTTAGCAGAAGTGAATAAAATTTAGCAGAAGAGAGAAAAATTTAGCAGAAGTGTATATAACTCTACGACAACTCTTGTAAAGGTTGTCAATAGTGATGACAATTTTTTCTTGCAGAAGTGAATAAAAGTTAACCATCCATTACAAAAATATTACAGAAGTGCATTGTCATTGTAGAATGTATGTGATTGTTTACAGAGAAGGCTTGGCGCTGTTTGTGGCTCAGTCACCTGAGCATTATTTTTGAACATTATATTTTGTTTTACAACTCTTATAAAAGGTTGTCATAAAGTTAGTATATTAAAGAACCACAAACTTGACAGAACTTGTCACAGTGTAGGTATGATTAGTGGTGTAGACTTGCATGCAGGAGGCTGAGGTTCAAATCCCCCCAACCTCATTATTTTTGAACATTATATTTTTACTTCAACAACTCTTATAAATGTTGTTATACGTTTTTATTAAAAAAAAAAAACCAAAATTGTGAACCGTAACAATGGTTGATGAGCTAGACTAACCCATAGTAGGTTCCTGTTCGAATCTCCCCTCTAACATTATTTTTCATCATCATATTTTGGTGTTCTTCAACAACTCTTGTGAAAATTGTGATATGCTTAGTCACTACATTTAAGGAACGAGGAGTTGTTATAGCTAAATGTCGTCACAACTCTTTTGCTTAAGGAGTTGTCGTTTGTTTTGTTAGCGCAACCCCTTGGTCCTAAGAGTTGGTAGTGATGATATACGACAACTCTTCCTTTGAAACCAGTTGTAAAACATAAGAATTTCTACGATATTTAGCAAAGAGTTGTAAAACCCCAGTTGTAGATGTATATTTTTCCTGTTGTGTTGTGGACTATGACCAAAAATTAGGGTTTCGGCTAAAAAGTCTTTGTTTCGATCACGAAATCCTAATTGGAGTCCGTTATGGCATTGGCCACGAATAGAAAGTGGATTAGCACGTAGTGGCGTCATTTGTGGCACATTGGCATGTTACTGCGGTAGAGTGGAATGTTGGTGTGCCGATTAATATGTTGTTGCGGCAGGTCGCGTTTGGCTTGCGGTTAGTATGGTGGCGCGGCAAGGTGCGTTTGGCCTTTAATGTATGTTGGCGAGTTTAGAGCGACTTGATTGGTCAAGAAAAGGGGTCGACCAAACATAAGGCGTGGCCACACCTCTAGTGCTCGTGGCGCATTTTAAAGTGACCTAATTGGTCGGTAGGAAGGAGAGGGGCCGGCCAAGCATGGGCGTGGATACACTTATGGTGTGAGTGTGGCGACTTTAGAGCAACCTGATTGGTCGAGAGAGATGGGTCCGGTTTAGGATGGGGCGTGGCCAATGGCGCTGGTTGGCCTAAGGCATGGCCATGCCTCCCTTTGCTGCTGCTCCTATCCTGCGGCTCCTTGTTTTCTGATTCTGGGCAAGATTTTGCACCTGCTAATCCATGGCGGATTAATTAACTAGTTTGTCTAGGCTTAATTTTGACAAGCAAGGTCTGATATACTGCGCAAGGCGCAAAACCCTAACTTTTGCAAATTAGTCAGGATGATCGATTGAATTCTATGTGTTGACACAGATTTATTTTAAGTTCATTGCCAGAGAGCAGCATGCTTTCTGATTGAATACCTTATGCAAAGACCTTATCCTTGATACTTGGAAATTCGTGCTACTCTCCGCCGCGAGTGAACACAAATTGTCATGCCATATCGCATTAAGGGTTCAGTAGGGAACATAGCACGAAAGTATTCAAAGGAATTTATATTAAGTGAATATAGGCAAGGCACCGAAATTTACTGAGAACATCTCGGAATGGTTGCTACATGCGCCATCCGGATAAATTTCATGTAAATATATTGAACGACTCAATAAATACGTCGGTGGAGAGGTTAACACTCACGGCTCCGTTTCCTTACAGAGTGACGTCACATCAGATGCAAGGTAAACCACCATCAACATTAAGTCCCCTGCTTAGCTCGGAACAGTGGCATTGTTGGGGGTAAGCATGATATGGTGACAGACAAGGATAAAATCGAAACGGCAAGTCATGAAGAGATTGTCAGGAAGATTTTTCTAACCTTTGTCAGGAGGTATGAAAAATTTGTGATCCTTGCATTGCCGGCTTTGCATAAATTCGGCTTGGCTATGGGATGTTGGCGTCAATGCTGCAGCTTTGGTTACTGATCGGCAGAGGTGGCACTGCAATTTGGTCCGCGGAGCGGGCGCTGGCTGGCTAGGAAAGGTAGATGGCGCCGCTTTGGCTGGCTAGGGCATGATCAATGGCGTTGCTGGTTAAGGCGTGGACTATTGGCGCTGGTTTGGCCATGGACTGATGGCGCGAGTTTGGCCGTGGACTGATGGCGCTACTTTGAACGGTGAAGATGGTCTTTGCTTTGGTCGTGGAGCAAGTGAGGATGGATCCATGGAGCGTTGGCGCTGGCTTGCTTGGTACGCGGACTTTGGCACGGGCGTGTTGTTTCTGGCTTGGATGCGGAACGGCAGAGATGGCTACTGGCTTAGACGCGGGCTGTTGGTACTGTCTTGGCCGCGGATTGTTGACGCCATGGAGCGTTGCCTCTACGGGCCCAGCTGCCTTCTTCAGCGCATGGCCCAAAAAGGAAACCTCCTCCTACTCAAACTCCAAAAGCACTTTGCATATAAAAGGCGTTGTATAACTTCTTTATTTATTTTTAAATCGTTGGCTTTGTTCGTGCGTCTTCATATTGGCAGTAAGGTGCGTCGATCGTGAGCCAGTCAATTGGAAGGATAAAGGCATCAAGAGGAAGCAAGCATATTTCGGGTATGTATTCCAACGTTTCTTCCTTTGTTTGCTCCTCCATGTTGGTGTAAACCCTAGCCATAGGCACGACCTCCATGAACTTGTAAAAATACTTCAATATGAATGATTCCTCTTTGCTAGTAGTATTGTAGTAGCATTAGCCACAACAACGAAACCAATTATTCTGTTAAGTAAGCATGTATGGGCGGACGACTTCGTTTGCTCTTTTCTCCATCAAAACCTAGATGTAGGGTTTTCTTTTGTCCATGAGCACAATTCCCGTGGCCAAGCGTAACTTGGCTGAGGGCATACTTCCCTCGACTTTACATGTTCCCCGCGGCATTGTCTAGTTTCGGCCAAGAGCATATCTCCCGCGACATCACATGTATCCCGTTGAGCAGGCATCAGTCTCCATTCCTTTTAGCCGTGAATGCCATGACATGTGGCCAAAGGAAAATCTTCCCGTAGAAAATTTGTTGTTGGCTCTTGATTATTGTACCTGGACCGACAAAATCTCCATGTATGTTTCTCTTCAAAGTAGTAACTTTTGTTTTGCTTTGTTGTAATTACCTCGAAAGTGGAAATAGTATAAGGAATTTTGTTAAGATGTCACCTGAAATCAATTTTTCCGCCGCACCGAGAAGTGCTAACAACTCCAAGCCGAACACAGATGATAAGTTCTTTACGAAGTATTCTACGGTTACAAGGACCCATCCCAAATTCGTGACAACTCTTCTAACTGATTCAAAGAACGATGGAGAATTCCCACCAGTCTATCCAGGGCATATAATGAGGTTTTGCCTTCAGAAGAAAGAGTATCTGGCTTCTTCTATAGACTTCAAAATATGTCATAGTCCATTGCGCTCTTATGACAAATGGATGAAATTCATGATGAGCCGAGACCATGTAAGAGTTAATCTGACTGGGGCACAAGTCGTGAATGCTGTCATGGCTTCTGCAACACTTCAAATCAGGAAAGACGCTGCAGGCTTGATTACTTTCATCTTCAGATGGTGTCCGGAAACTCACACGGCTATATGTAGATAGGGTGAGATGACTATTTCCATGGAAAGCGTGGCCTTTCTGTTGAGTCTTCCAATAATTGGGAAACTTGACGTTGTCTTGTCTGAGGAAGAAGAATAAATACATGCCGCTTTGGTCACGAAAGCAACAAGATATGTTCGAAAGAATTATGAGTATAAGTGCTTCTATAACTGGTGGGTGTCTGAGTGGTTCCCTGATGAGCCGGAGTCGGATCAAGTGCTGGATGATACACTCCATGTTGCTGCATTTTTAGTTCTGTGGCTATCCAGAGACATTTTTGATGATGGCTCTGGCAAGAAATATATAAGGCAAAAGCTCATCAAATTTGCTATCAAACTAGCGAAAGGCGTTGCTCTTCCCATCGGTAGTTTGTTTCTTGGCTCTTTGTACACCCATCTGGATTGTTTGGTAGCGGACATGTATGTCTCTAATGGGTACATGAAAGTAGAATCGTATATCCATGTTGCCTTTCTCCAAGCATGGTTGCGGGAGCATTTCAAACATTACGCTCTTAACCCGAAAACCTCATTTCTGATACATATGGAGGCTTTAGGATACTCCGTTGGTTTGATAGGCGTCCAAGGCATGGCTCAAAGTTCATTGATTTTCTTCACAACGCGCATGCAGTTAACTTTCATCCTTGGGCTCCGGTCCACGCCTCTATAGTTCAACCAGACACTTTTGCTTCCGCACCGAAGGTGATATTACATTCTGCTGACGGGAATATGAGCATTGGAGAAACTGTGTTCTTGCGAAGCTGCATACCTGGGTATGTGCCATCTTTTTTCAGAGGATATTGTGGAGTAGTCTCTTATAACATTAACAGGACTGCTTGACATATGGGCTTTGATCAGGGAGTCCCATTCCGTCGCCCACTGACAGCTCCAGATGAATTTCTACCCACCATTCTTGATTACTGGCGTTTTGCACCGGGTAAAAGTCTTCCCTTCTTGCTTTCCGAACAAAAACCTGTGACAACTCACAAATATAACATCTTCTGGCAAGATGAGTTCCTCGTCATTCATCAGTTCATGCAGGATGTTGTGACCAAGCTGCATGGAAAACCTTCCTCTGCGGTTCTAGCAAAGCATAAATTTTTGAAACAGCTTCCTTCGGGCAAGCGAAAATCCTCTAGCTCGGATGCAGACAGTCCCCAGAAAAATGAGCAAAGGTCGAAAAATCGTGCAGGTGGCTGATTCGATGGCTCTTGTGACTTTCAGTTCTTTCAACACACAGGTGTGTATAGTTCTCTCACTGACTTGGCTGAATTATACAAATTTTCCATTTCGTCATTGAAATCTTATTTTTTTTTTGTTAGGGTCTTGAAAACTCGAATATCTTTGCCAGACTTGCCCACGGCCAAACGACGACGCCTCTTAAGGAAGGAGACGACAAGACTGAATCTCTTGTAGAAGAATCCGAGGAGGAAGAAAGTTCGAGATCCAGTGGCGAGAGGAGCACTTTTGAATACAATAGCGAGTCTTCTTCCAGTGGGCCCACAAATGAGTCGGTGAGTTTGCCACACCTTTTTTTTAGGCTATTTATTTATTCTGAATAAATACTCAATCGGTATTATCACTGGAAGAAGCCATCGATGATAACCCTAAGATGGAGATTCGTCGCGATGAAGATGTGGTTTTGTCTCCAATCATGGAAGTCGTACCTGATAGTAACCCGGAGATGGATATTGATCGTCGTGAAGATGCTGCTGTGTTTCAGATGACAGAAAACCCTCCCATGGCTGTAGGTGCGATTGTTGCCAAGGAATCCCTGCTGGTCGCGGAATCAGTTGCAGGCGCCACTTTCGACCCTCCATTTTTGACTCCTCATGAAGATCATGTGCTGATCGGAGGCTTCAGTGTACCATCTAAGTATGCGGAGTTGTATACCCGAAATATGGGAAAGGTATGGTCATATCGCAACAACCAAAAGATCACCAAAGGTTTGCGTTGGTTAAGCTGGTGGAAGAAACATTATCTTCAATTCATGATATGTGCAACGTGACTGGTCACACTGTTTCTGGAGATGTAATCTCAAGTTGGAAGTTCCACCGGGATATGTGTGTAAACTTTGAGTTTAAAGCCTCCTGGTTCTGTGAGGGATTTTCCGAGATCCAAAGGCTGCAGGCTGAAACGGTTGATGGTCTTCCGCGGATTTGATTAATCAACAGGAGGCAGAAGTCGAGAAGTTGCCCCAGGAGTTGAAGCTGAAACATGCGGCTCTTCAAAGCATGAAGGACATTTTCTCCAAGAAGAACAAACCGTTGTTAGGCAATTTTCCTTGAATGCTTTTATTTTCCGAACTTCCGTTTCTTAGATTTTTTTTTTGAAAGAAACGACTAGTTTATGGTTTGGTTTTCTGGTTTTTGGATTGATAGGTGATTGTTTCTTATAAGAGTTTTTGGATTATTTTGGAATAATGGCCCTTTGATCAATCAATATGTCAAAATCTGAATTGCGAATATATGTGGCAAAGTCATTCGGGAAAATTGTGAAACCGTGAATGTTGCATGAGAAAAGGAAATATTTGAAATCTTGGGATGATTGGGTTATCGGCTTCCATTGCAAATATGAAAACCCAAACAATAGATCGTGTAAACATTGTCTGACAAAACTTACTCACTTTAGGGTCTTTCACCAAAAATGAATCTTCAGGGAGTAAATCCAAGTCTTTATGTGACGCCTTCCTTGCCGCGAGAAGTCCCCAGTCATTCTTTATTATCCGTGGAACATATTTATGTCGATCCGCGGTAAGGCGGAGAATCTCTAGTCCCAAACGTAATTCTCCTGAATCCATCTTTTCTTGGACGATGTGCTTCGAAGCATTGCATTTTACTGGTAGGATGATGGAATTGAGAGTTGAATTTGCAACCGAGAGATTAATCTCCCACTGTGGTCGCCAATTGTTTGTGGGTGAAAACTGTTTCTGCTGATTTTAGTAATTTTGGGTGTGTGGATGAGAAACGAATCTAAACCCTAAACAATGCACTGCACGGAAAGTATTCAAAGGAATAAGTGAATATAGGCAAGGCGCCGAAATTTTACAGAACATGTGGGATGGTTGCTACATGCGCCAGTCTGGATAAATTTCATGTAAATATATTGAACATCTCAATAAATATGTCGGTGGAGAGGTTAACACTCACGGCTCCGTTTCCTTACAGAGTGACGTCACATCAGATGCAAGGTTTTTACAATTTTAACCCTAAGATAAAAACCACCATCAACACTTGTGTAAATTATTGTAACCCAGAAAAACACACTTCATAGATCTTGGTTGCAGTTTATGATTATTGAAAGGTCTGAGAAAGGGATAACAAGCACATCCAAATGTTTTTAAGAACTTGTTATCAGGTTTTAGATGAAACAAACATTCTAAAGGAGAGACATTGTGCAAGACTGAAGTTGGTAGTCTGTTGATAAGAAAATTAGCAGTTTCAAATGCATATGACCAGTAAGATAATGGCAATGAGGCATGAGATAGTAGTGCTAAACCAGTTTCCACTATATGCTTGTGTTTCCTCTCAGTTGTTCCATTCTGAGCATAAGCACGAGGACATGACACTCTGTGACCTATTCCACATGATTCCAAGTAAGTTGTCACATTTCTATATTCACCTCCCCAGTCTGACTGAACAAATTTAATACTTCTTGACAGCAAATTTTCTACATGAGCCTAAATTTGATAAATGTAGAAAGAACTTCAGATTTGTATGCCAAAGGATACAACCTAGTATATCTACTGAATGACTCTATGAATGACACATAATATTTGTAACCATTTATTGAAAATAAAGGATATACCCATGCATCAGTGTGAATAAGATCTAAAGGACCATAATCTTTGTTATTGGGCATTGTTGAGTAAGGAAAAGCATGACTTTTAGCTAATTGACTATCATTACATATAGTAGTAGACAGATGATCATTAATAACCTCATGATCAACAGAAGCTAGTACATGCTTCAGTGCTTGATATGCAGGATGTCCCAATTTGTTGTGCCAACTAGAGATAGTAGAAGTACTTGATGCAAAAGCTTGTTTAAGTTGAGCTTCTGTGAATTCCAGATGATAGAGCCCATATTTAACAGGACCATGAAGGAGAACCTTGTGAGTAAACATATCCTTCACAAAGAATTTATCAGGATAAAATTCAAAGAAACAGTTATTCTCTTTGCAAACTGATGCACTGATATTAAATTCTTAGTAATTGAAGGCACATGAATCACATTTGACATAATAAACTTTGTAGAGCCATTCTGAAAATTGGAAGAACCAATATAAGTTATGTACAAACTTGATCCATTTCCTACACGCACTTGATCAGATCCCTGGTACTCAGAATGCAAGTTGAGATTAGACAAATCAGATGTAAGATGATGTGTGGCACCTGAATCTGTAATCCAACTAGACTGAGAAGTAGATGCACAAGAATAAGATGTAGAAGTACCAGAATGTGAAGTATAAGGACCATCATTGTACACTGCAAAAGCTTCAGGTTCTGGACACCAGAATTCTTCATAATCATCACCAAAATAGTCATAAGAAATGTTATATGCTTGATCCATATAGTTGTCAGATGGTGCATATCTGTAGTGAAAAGCATTGGCCAAATGTCCAGGTTTCTTACATATCTGACAATCAGTAGAAGCATTGTATCTCATAGCCGGTGGATAAAAGTTTGTTGGCTGAGCTGGTGGATCAAATCTACCGCCACCATTAGACATTTGACCTCCACGAAAACCTCCTCTAAATAGACCACCTCTATTACCTCTAAAACCACCAGAGCTATTGAATGTTCCTCTAGATGGATATGAGTTCCATTGATTTGGTACAGGAGCATAGTTATGAGGATGATCATATGACTGATTGTAGTAATTAGCATTAGGATTATGAGAACTTTTGAACTGATTATCAAAAGCATGAGAAGAATTAACCTGATGTTGTTGAGAGACATTAGCAGACGCAACACTGAGATCAACAGGATGCTCAGAATTCATCCTAGTTTCCTCTGAAAGAAGTAGACCAAGTAATTCAGAAGAGGTTATCAGATTTTGATTCTTTAGTTGTTGCGTACTGATCGATGTCTTAAAGGCATTAAACTCTGCAGGTAATCCTTATAGAATGTGAAAAACCAGATCTTCATCAGTGATAGGTCTATTGATTTGTGCTAGTTGATGAGAAATTTTTCTTGCTTTGTTGAAGTAGATTAACATTGAAACAGAACTTTTCTTTAGTGTAATGCGATCTGATTTCAATTGTATCAATATTGATTTGGTTGTAGAATTGTAATTATGTTCTAACCTAAACCAAACTTCATGAGAGAAAGTATAATCAACCACCTGAGAGTGTATTTCTTCAGTTCAAGCTGAAAATAGCCATGCCAAAATAGCTTGATTTTGATTTACCCAGTAAGTATACACATGATTTCGAACAAAATCATTATCTGGATCTGAATCAACAAAGTTTGCATCACTGATGATTTTAGCACCATCCTCTGAAGTACGATGATAATACTTCGTTGGACATTGAAACGATCCATCGACAAAGCGAAAGAGATTGTAACTACGTAAGAGTGGAACAATTTGAGATTTCCACAGAGAATAATTTGTATTGGATAATTTTGATGGTGTTTTGAAGGTTAAAGGTATATGTTTATTTGAATCTGTCATTGTAATTTGAAGATGATGAAGATTGAATAAGAATTTTGAATTTTATTTTAGGATTTGGAAGAGGTATTTGATACCATGTTGAAAGAGATGAGATCGTTTGACACTCTCTCTGATTTCAATTGATAAAAATTCTTCTCACATTTCATTACAAACTCAATCACACAGTTTCTGTGTTTTATAAGATTTGAAAACCTGTTAACCACCTGAGCCGGTGGCTAACGTAAACTCTAGCCTATTACTATCAATTACTCACAACACACACTTCACACACTCACAATTACAGATACAGGACACAACTCACACATTTTAAAGACCATACTCTAATATGGACAAAGGTTGTTGGTCATTCTTTACATATCAATTTCTCTCATTCTGTTTTATAGTGGGGAAAATATTTTTCTGTAATCTTTGCTTTATCTTTTTTTCCCTTCTTCTTGTAAATATTATAATCTTTGTATTTTTTTTTTAGTATTTTTCTTTTTCAATGAAGAAAACTCTTCCTTCGAGGGTTTCTTTTTTGGAATTCAGGAAATAGTAAAAAACACCAATGGCCGTGATGGCATACTTTTCCTTTTGTAGATAAAAGGAAACAAATTACAAGAGGGTTCGAAATTGCCCGAAATACGAGTATCCCCAACGAAGATTGAGCCTCATTAACATGGAAATGATATATATTATTGTTAAAAGCAAATTGTTCCTATCTGAAACAAGAGTAAAAAAAAAAGGCATTGAATTTCACTGTTGCTTAATAAATCTATGTTTTCTTGCCTCATTTTATAATATATCCGCGGCTTGATTACCTTTCTATGTGAGTGAAAATAATCTCAAAAATTTTCACAGTTCATTATTATCGTCATGGCTTCAGAGATTGTTGCTTGATGTCTCCGTTCGAATGAGTTTCCTGACCATAGTCTATGACCCTTTGGTAGTCTCCCTCAGCCAAATGCTTGAAAACTACCTATCTTCGGCCCAATATGCTGCTTCAACTAAAGTCAGAACTTATGTGTCTTGATAGTTGTACACAAATCGCTTCTAAAAATTAGTCCATAACACGCATTTGTATTAGAATTTGTACAAGAAGCATCAAAGTTGAGTTTAGAATGGTTTATCAGAGGTGATTTCCACCCCCGATTCCTATCTGAGACTCTATTTAGTCCTGGGAACTTGTTCAATGTTGTTTTTCCGTGTCTTAAGAGGTTCCAGCAGCCAAATTAAAATGCCTTGGGACTATTAAGGAGGTTTGCAGACTAGTACAGGGTTTATCTTGAAGAATTCACAAGCATTTTTCCTTCCAGATAAACCACCACTTACAATCACAACCACTTTGATAACCTTGATCATTGTTATTTCTTACAAAGTTATTATAAAGATATACAAACGGATTTTCGATTTATTGAGTCAATGTGTGACCTTCTTGTAGATGTAACTGTTGGAATTTCATCTCCTTATGCTTAAGTACTAAACATCCTGTAAGCAAACTACATGCTGAAATTATACTTTAAACTAGTATTGCATACTCAACAATTCACTGAAATCAGCACCATACAAATCTAGAACACTAGATATGATTCATACAAAGTTAGGTTGTAGTACAAGGAAATAGAAACATTCAAGATACTTAAACCTTCATGACTTATCATCAACTTCTATTTCCTCACATTACCGCATGATGGATGAAAACTAATTTTGCTTTATAAAACATATGAGGCTAGAAGTGAGTCCTAGTCATGCTTGCCACATGTCAACTCCAACCTTTCCATCATGAGTAGGATGACACTTCATGGATACATATTGGACATCACATATGACATGTCAAGCTAAAGGACATGTCATGCTTTGACACAACCTTATCTAGCATTAACCTTAAGCTAGTCCTTAATGCATGATTAAAACCATAAACATGCCTTAATGCGGATTAAGACTAATACGACTTAACATAGTATAAACAAGATTAGTTTAACCAAATGGAGATTTGTTGCGCAAAACACAAAAAAGTCTATCATCTCCCACTTGTTTAAGCAACAAAACCTTTTTAAACCTTTTATCATAAGATTTTTATGCTAGCCGCACACCCGAGTCAAATAGTTATCTAGCCTTCGACTATAGAGACCTACACGTCACATTGCGTAAGCCATTTCTATAATAAAAAAACTAGACGGCCTACTATTCTCAAGTAAAACATTTTATTTTTCAAAACAAAAAACATTTATTGGCTTGAATTTACGCCAAAAACAAACTGAACTTCAAAAACTTCATTTGGCTTAGCCTTATGCCAATTGAATTGCACTTAACTTTATTGGCTTGGCTTTAAGCCATACAAGCAGCACTACATATGCTCTTACGCCACCCGCTTTTTCTCCTTGATGATATCCCCATTGTCTTGCTCGAATTAAGCACTATGCTCGTATTATCTCACAACTTTCAGGCCTCTCAAATGATATTTCAGGCTGGTGGCATCTATTAGCAGCACTTTATGTAAGACTATTACACTTAAGAGTACAATTCAAATGATACTTCAAGCTGGTGGCGATCTCACCCACTAGTAAAGACTATTGCATTAAAAATTACAATGACACTAAAACAACTTTTTAAAGATATTTAACATGCCAATTCATAAATGACCAAACAAAAGATAGCATATAGCCCATGTCATGACACATAAACTAACATGGTTCATAGTTTAAACAAACTTTGAATACAGGTGTTTATGGGTAAAAATCGTTCAGAAACGATTTTGGTAAATTAAGTAGTGAGTGAGAAACTGGTTTAAACCCTAAACAAATATGCTGCACGTGAGCACTTTCTAGATTCGAGAGATCAATCTGTACAAGTCCGGCCTATACCAAGAAATGGCCGTTCCAGACTTACTTCGGTCACAAAGTGGAGGAGAAGGGTTGATTTGGGAGGGAAGCAAAGAAAGGTGTTGAAACCAGAATAGTGCAGGAGAGTAGTGTCTCGACTTGTATCGTAAAGTGAAAGCTTAGGAAGCTTGCAAGAGATGAAAGCTTTTTGGAGAGCTTGCAAAGTTGCCTTTTCGAGAGTGTTGTATTTTTCTCTACCGAGACTTGTTATGCGGTGGAAATAGATAAGACCTATTTATACAAGTCGAGATTGAAACGTACCACGCCTCATGAAGGAAGAGAGTAAAGGGTGAAATAATGGGAGGAGGTGGTAACCGCAAGGTGTTTATGGGTGAAAACGTTTTTACCATTATTTCCTCATTTATTTGACCGCTTTATTCCTATTCACGCTTTCTTAATATGAGCGTAGTGTCTGCCGCAAGTCCGTGACCGCCAAACCAAGACCACGGAAAGCATCCCCCAGTTTGTGTTGATGTCTCGGTGTTGGTTGCACCTTGAGTGAAAGTGGCGCTGCTAGGGCGCGTGTGGCATGTGCCAATGGCAAGTGCGGAATGCCTTTGTTGCGGGTTGCACCTCGGCGCAAGTGGCAATGCCAGCTGCTAGTGGCGTGTGTGGCATGTGTGGAATGCCTTGGTGGTAGGTTGTACGTTGAGTGTAAGTGGTAATGCATAGAGCTGCTAGTGGCGTGTGTGGCATGTGCGGAATGCCTTGGCGGTAGGTTGCACGGTTTGCAAGTTAGGCTACCAGCGTGGGTTTTGGCATGTGCCAATGGCGCGTACGACCAAGTTGGCCTAGGTTGCACGGCTTGCAAGTTGAGCTACCAGCGAGCGTGTTTGGCATGTGCCAATGGCATGCTCGGCTATTAGGGCCACGGCCTGGTAAGAAAAGCTACCAGCGAGCGTGTTGGCATGTGCCAATGGCATGCTCGGCCATTAGGGCCACGCCATGGTGAGAAAAGCTACCAAATGAGTGTGTTGGCATGTGCCAATGGCATGCTTGGCCATTAGGGCCACGGCACAGTAAGAAAAGCTACTAGCGGCGTGTTGGCATGTGCCAATGGCATGCTCGGCCATTAAGGCCACGTCTTGGTGAGAAAATCTACCGCGGCGTGTTGGCATGTGCCAATGGCATGCTCGGCCATTAGGGCCACGCCTTGGTGAGAAAAGCTACCAACGGCGTGTTGGCATGTGCCAATGGCATGCTCGGCCATTAGGGCCACGCCCTGGTGAGAAAGCTACTAGCGAGCGTGTTGGCATGTGCCAATGGCATGCTCGGCCATTAGGGGCCACGCCTTGGTGAGAAAAGCTACCCAATGAGCGTGTTGGCATGTGCCAATGGCATTCTCGGCCATTAGGGCCACGCCTTGGTGAGAAAAGCTACCGGCGAGCGTGTTGGCATGTGCCAATGGCATGCTCGACCATTAGGGCCACGCCTTGGTGAGAAAAGCTACCGGCGAGCATGTTGGCATGTGCCAATGGCATGCATGGCCAATTTGGTCTAGGTTGCACGGTTTGCAAGCCTAGGTGCGGGCGCTACTTTGGCATGGCGCGGCTAGGGCCAAGGTAAGGGTGTTTGGCTTGGCGTGGCGTGACCCGGCGTAGCTAGGGCCAAGGCAGAGTGTGTTTGGCATGGCGTGGCTAGCTTGGGCTAGGTGTGGCTGGCATGATTCGTCATTTGCACGGAGGTGCGGCTAGCATGGTTGGCATGCTTTGGCGCGTTTGGTGTGGCTGGCATGATTTTCCATTGGCACAGAGGTGCGGCTAGCTTGGGCTAGGTGTGGCTGGCATGATTTTCCATTGGCACGGAGGTGCGGCTAGCATGGTTGGCATGCTTTGTTGCGTTTGGTGTGACTAGCATAGCTAGGGCCAAGGCAGAGTGCGTTTGGCATGGCGCGGCTAGCTTGGGCTAGGTGTGGTTGGCATGATTTGCCATTGGCACGGAGGGAATTAGGGTTTTGTTAGTTGTAACCTAATTTGAAAAAATACCCCTATTAATTACGACTACATGCATTAAACGTTCTAATAAATGTGTCATCGGTAACATTAGGTTATTTGGGTGTTTATACGATTTTACCTTTTGTTTAAAAACCACCATCAACAACAGGGTTTAGAAACAGAGTGAGAAAAAGAAAGGTACCCTTGTCCAAAAGCAGGTGCAGGTCTTGGTGCAGATTTTGCTTCCATTGTGTAACACTGATATTTTTACCCCGTAATTTGTAATCTGATAAGCAAGAGAAAGCATGTGTCAATACCAATCTGATATGAGCACACAGATCAAAATCCAAATTTTTGTTTCGAAACTTACTATTATAAAACCCTCCAGCAGCAGCTTGTGCCGCAGATGGATCTTCATACGACAAAACTCCAGCTTCTTTAGGTTCCAGGGTCATTGATCCTTGTATCCTCTCTTTTGTTTTATCCTTGCAATCTACACAGGTGCACCACCAACATTAACATGCATACAGTTGATTTTTTAAATAACAAAAATAATAAAAAATCGAGATATATCTACACAAGCGCGCCACCAACATACCGCCCTTAACTCGCATACTGTTGTATCAACAAGCACCACATCCGAACCGCTTCACCTTGCTTCCTTTGCCACAACAGTAGGATCTATTTTGTAGACTTTATCGAATATAGAAGTCTAAATAAAAATAAATGAATATATCAGAATTTGCAACTGTTATCAATAACCAAAAACCCATTGTTAATCATAAAATTTTCAAAACCAAAAGACTCGAGGAGTTTCATCTCCATACATGGAGCTTACGAGCACGAGTCAGGGGCTGTTCAACTGCCTCTGCAAGTAAGGGTACTTTATCCTCCTTATCAACTGTCTAATGAAGAAGGCTTGGCACGAAACATACTGAGATAAAACACAAACAAATATTGGTTTTACTGAGATGAATGATAGGTTGAAAGAACTTGGAACATTCGGACAAGATTCTTATAAAAACAAACCTTGGCGGGGAGCGTTTTTGGGACCTCCTCTTCCTTTTTGTTTCAAAGACTTTGCATAAGAAAATTAGTCCGAGTAAGTGTCTGTGTACATAATGATGATTAGCTAAAAGGAAGTGTCTGAACTAATATAGTAAAAATCAGTGCAAGAATCAATAGAATACCAATCTCCATGGAAGAAGTAGGTGGTGCTGCTTTCTTTGTATATTTCCTGGGATATTTGGAGCTGATTGTGACCACCATTGAAGCTGAGACATCCTGCAATCATCACAAGATCTCAGTCTTAACATCATACCCCTTGTATTCTCCATCAAGCTCACTGCAACACACCTGCAGTTTCATTGCAACCACACAACAATATCAGCTTTAGCCAAATTCATTATTCAACACCGCTTTGAACATATCTACTGCAAACCAACTCTTCAAGGCCATCACCGCTCAAACCACTGCAATTCGTATTCAAACTCAACCTAATTCAGACGGATAAACCCCAAACTCCGTAGGATGCTGTTTAAAGAAAACATGAATGAAATATTGAGATTTTAACCATACAAATTCACCTTAGTTCACACAAAACCCCCATATCAGTCCATACCTAAAATCCCAGGATTCTATTGTTGTATACCGAACAATCACCACTGCCTGCAATTCCTTCGACCATCAGAACACTCAAACTTTGAATACAACATCACCATTCTTCTTCACAGTTCCACTCCTCCATCACTCCATCGACGATGTCTTATAACACCTTCAGCTGAATTACGACAAAGCACCAAATAAGACCAATTAAGGCAGCACTCAGCATGAATTAACGAACTCATACACTAATTCGATTAGAACCCAATTCGAACATGTGTTTAGAATCCCCAAATTAAACCCATCCTCGCTGGATAAGCAAGATTTCAGATAGCTTGTGTTCTTGGTCACGAGAGATCTTCGAAGTTAAGACAAGTACAGTGTGTGGGTTCGAGTTTGATAAAGAATTTTGGATACAAAGAAGAGTTGGATCAGGGAAGAGACGAGATAACCATCAATATCCAGTTATTAGAATTGGGATGAGGTTCTAGATTGAGAAGAAGATGTTGATGAATCGAGAACAAGGTGGAATTGAAGATTGATATCTGAGTTGTCAATAGTCTAGGGTTTTGCGTTTGAGTTCGAATTATAGTGATGGAAGAATTGAGTTCTGTTATGAAGATTTGAAGCAATTGAAGCTTAGGAAACTTGGTTAGGGTTTGAGATGGTGAGCTAATAGGTACGGGTTTTCTTAATCAGAGATGGAGAAGTTGCTGCTGTTGATTGTTACCAAGAATACAGTTTACCCCAAAACTTCGAAATCGAAAAAATCTAATCAATTCACAAATTTCCAATCTACTTAAACCCTAACCACAAACAATGACAAAAATCGGACCAGATCTACTCATAAACGCATCAAAAGTAATGGATGAAGGTGGAGCTGTTTTCTTGTATTAGGTTTTTTTTCCTGAGGGAGGCGGAAGTTTTGAGAGGTTAGAAACGAATATAAGAGAGGAAAGTGAAGAAATTGTAAGAATTTTGTTTTGATCTTCTATATACCTATCTTTGAACGGTCGAGATTTGATTTAAAATGGTCATAAAGATTAAGGATATTTTTGGACGGTAGAGATTTGATTTAAGACTGTCATATGGATCAAGGAAAATGCGTTTTCTTTGTGCTTTCTCTATGTGCTTCCGGGTTAAATTTCGACTAGTAACATAGGTCATGAAGTAATTTCGACTAGTCATACATGTCATGAACTAGATATAGTTCACACTGCAAGAATCGGGTTAGCAAGATACACCATTGAAATCGATAAATATGAAGCTCTTTGTGTTTTCTTTGTGCTTTATCCTTGTGTTTTTGTGCTTTCTATTTTTGCTTCCAATTTGAATTTCAACTAGTAACATAGGTCATGAAGTAATTTTGACTAGTCATACAGGTCATGAAGTAACTTCAGTTCACACTTCAAACCTACCATGATATATTATCGAAATCGATAAATATGAAGCTCAGTGTTGATTCGAACTTCAAATTTTGTATAACGACAAACAAACTATGAATCATGAAGCTTCGGGAGGGTTCTGACTTCAAACTTAGCATGATACATCATCGAAATCGATAGATATGAAGCTCGGTGTCGATTCGAACATCAAATTCGGTATAACGACAAACAAACTATGAAACCTTAAACAAACCCTAAACAAACCGTAAACTATGAAACATTCGGAATATTCTACGAAACCTTAAACAAACCCTATTTCTGCATATTGTATGCATACCAGGCTCCGAGATCGAAACCTGGCCGCGAGTTGACTACTCTAAGTCAGAAACATGGTAAGAACGATGAATCCATCCATTTACAGGTAATATTCCTTCGGAATATTCTACGAAACCTTAACCAAACCCTATTTATGCATATTGTATGCATACCAGGCTCCGAGATCGAAACCTGGCCGCGAGTTGACTACTCTAAGTCAAAAATTGCAAAGAACAACGAATCCATCCATTTACAGGTAAGATTCCTTCGGAATATTCTACGAAACCTTAAACAAACCGTATTTATGCATATTGTATGCATACCAGGCTCCGAGATCGAAACCTGGCCGCGAGTTGACTACTCTAAGTCAAAAACTTGGTAAGAACGACGAATCCATCCATTTACAGATAAGATTCCTTCGAAATATTCTACGAAACCTTAAACAAACCCTATTTCTGCATATTATATGCATACCTGGTCCCGAGATCGAAACCTGGCCGGGAGTTGACTACTATAAGTCAAAAACTTGGTAAGAACGACGAATCCATCCATTTACATATAAGATTCCTTCGGAATATTCTACGAAACCTTAAAATTTTGTAAATATGAACCCTTTACATGTAAGATTCCATCAGAATATTTTCTGAAACCTTAAACAAACCCTCTTTTGGATATTTCTACCCAGTCTCAAAAAGCCTAAATTTCTAGAATTTAGTGGGGGGTGTTAGAGAAAATAGTTTTTAGCAGAAGTGAGAAAAATTTAGCATAAGTGAGAAAAATTTAGCAGAATCGGAGACCAAAATAATTTTTAGCAGAAGTGAGAAAAATTTAGCAGAAGTGAGAAATCTTTTAGCAGAAGTGAATAAAATTTAGCAGAAGAGAGAAAAATTTAGCAGAAGTGTATATAACTCTACGACAACTCTTGTAAAGGTTGTCAATAGTGATGACAATTTTTTCTTGCAGAAGTGAATAAAAGTTAACCATCCATTACAAAAATATTACAGAAGTGCATTGTCATTGTAGAATGTATGTGATTGTTTACAGAGAAGGCTTGGCGCTGTTTGTGGCTCAGTCACCTGAGCATTATTTTTGAACATTATATTTTGTTTTACAACTCTTATAAAAGGTTGTCATAAAGTTAGTATATTAAAGAACCACAAACTTGACCAACTTGTCACAAATGTAGGTATGATTAGTGGTGTAGACTTGCATGCGGGAGAGGCTGAGGTTCAAATCCCCCAACCTCATTATTTTTGAACATTATATTTTTACTTCAACAACTCTTATAAATGTTGTTATACGTTTTTATTAAAAAAAAAAAACCAAAATTGTGAACCGTAACAATGGTTGATGAGCTAGACTAACCCATAGTAGGTTCCTGTTCGAATCTCCCCTCTAACATTATTTTTCATCATCATATTTTGGTGTTCTTCAACAACTCTTGTGAAAATTGTGATATGCTTAGTCACTACATTTATGGAACAGAGTTGTTATAGCTAAATGTCGTCACAACTCTTTTGCTTAAGGAGTTGTCGTTTGTTTTGTTAGCGCAACCCCTTGGTCCTAAGAGTTGGTAGTGATGATATACGACAACTCTTCCTTTGAAACCAGTTGTAAAACATAAGAATTTCTACGATATTTAGCAAAGAGTTGTAAAACCCCAGTTGTAGATGTATATTTTTCCTGTTGTGTTGTGGACTATGACCAAAAATTAGGGTTTCGGCTAAAAAGTCTTTGTTTCGATCACGAAATCCTAATTGGAGTCCGTTATGGCATTGGCCACGAATAGAAAGTGGATTAGCACGTAGTGGCGTCATTTGTGGCACATTGGCATGTTACTGCGGTAGAGTGGAATGTTGGTGTGCCGATTAATATGTTGTTGCGGCAGGTCGCGTTTGGCTTGCCGGTTAGTATGGTGGCGCGGCAAGGTGCGTTTGGCCTTTAATGTATGTTGGCGAGTTTAGAGCGACTTGATTGGTCAAGAAAAGGGGTCGACCAAACATAAGGCGTGGCCACACCTCTAGTGCTCGTGGCGCATTTTAAAGTGACCTAATTGGTCGGTAGGAAGGAGAGGGGCCGGCCAAGCATGGGCGTGGATACACTTATGGTGTGAGTGTGGCGACTTTAGAGCAACCTGATTGGTCGAGAGAGATGGGTCCGGTTTAGGATGGGGCGTGGCCAATGGCGCTGGTTGGCCTAAGGCATGGCCATGCCTCCCTTTGTCTTTGCTCTATCCTGCGGCTCCTTGTTTTCTCGATTAGGCAAGATTTTGCACCTGCTAATCCATGGCGGATTAATTAACTAGTTTGTCTAGGCTTAATTTTGACAAGCAAGGTCTGATATACTGCGCAAGGCGCAAAACCCTAACTTTTGCAAATTAGTCAGGATGATCGATTGAATTCTATGTGTTGACACAGATTTATTTTAAGTTCATTGCCAGAGAGCAGCATGCTTTCTGATTGAATACCTTATGCAAAGACCTTATCCTTGATACTTGGAAATTCGTGCTACTCTGCTGCGAGTGAACACAAATTGTCATGCCATATCAGCATTAAGGGTTCAGCCGGGGAACATAGCACAGAAAGTATTCAAAGGAATTTATATTAAGTGAATATAGGCAAGGCACCGAAATTTACAGAACATCTGGAATGGTTGCTACATGCGCCAGTCTGGATAAATTTCATGTAAATATATTGAACGACTCAATAAATACGTCGGTGGAGAGGTTAACACTCACGGCTCCGTTTCCTTACTGAGTGACGTCACATCGGATGCAAGGTAAACCACCATCAACATTAAGTCCCCGCTTAGCTCTCGAACGGTGGCATTGTTGGGGGTAAGCATGATATGGTGACAGACAAGGATAAAATCGAAACGGCAAGTCATGAAGAGATTGTCAGGAAGATTTTTCTAACCTTTGTCAGGAGGTATGAAAAATTTGTGATCCTTGCATTGCCGGCTTTGCATAAATTCGGCTTGGCTATGGGATGTTGGCGTCAATGCTGCAGCTTTGGTTACTGATCGGCAGAGGTGGCACTGCAATTTGGTCCAGGAGCTGCGCTTTGGCTGGCTAGGAAAGGTAGATGGCGCCGCTTTGGCTGGCTAGGGCATGATCAATGGCGTTGCTGGTTAAGGCGTGGACTATTGGCGCTGGTTTGGCCATGGACTGATGGCGCGAGTTTGGCCGTGGACTGATGGCGCTACTTTGAACGGTGAAGATGGTGCTGCTTTGGCTGTGGAGCAAGTGAGGATGGATCCATGGAGCGTTGGCGCTGGCTTGCTTGGTACGCGGACTTTGGCACGGGCGTGTTGTTTCTGGCTTGGATGCGGAACGGCAGAGATGGCTACTGGCTTAGACGCGGGCTGTTGGTACTGTCTTGGCCGCGGATTGTTGACGCCATGGAGCGTTGCCTCTACGGGCCCAGCTGCCTTCTTCAGCGCATGGCCCAAAAAGGAAACCTCCTCCTACTCAAACTCCAAAAGCACTTTGCATATAAAAGGCGTTGCCTAACTTTTTTTTTTTTTTTATCGTTAGCTTTGTTCGTGTGTCTTCATATTGCGAGGAAGTGTGTCGATCGTGAGCCGATCCAATTGGAAGGATAAAGGCATCAAGAGGAAGCAAGCATATTTCGGGTATCTATTCCAACGTTTCTTCCTTTGTTTGCTCCTCCATGTTGGTGTAAACCCTAGCCATAGGCACGACCTCCATGAACTTGTAAAAATACTTCAATATGAATGATTCCTCTTTGCTAGTAGTATTGTAGTAGCATTAGCCACAACAACGAAACCAATTATTCTGTTAAGTAAGCATGTATGGGCGGACGACTTCGTTTGCTCTTTTCTCCATCAAAACCTAGATGTAGGGTTTTCTTTTGTCCATGAGCACAATTCCCGTGGCCAAGCGTAACTTGGCTGAGGGCATACTTCCCTCGACTTTACATGTTCCCCGCGGCATTGTCTAGTTTCGGCCAAGAGCATATCTCCGCGACATCACATGTATCCCGTTGAGCAGGCATCAGTCTCCATTCCTTTTAGCCGTGAATGCCATGACATGTGGCCAAAGGAAAATCTTCCCGTAGAAAATTTGTTGTTGGCTCTTGATTATTGTACCCAGACCCTGACAAAATCTCCATGTATGTTTCTCTTCAAAGTAGTAACTTTTGTTTTGCTTTGTTGTAATTACCTCGAAAGTGGAAATAGTATAAGGAATTTTGTTAAGATGTCACCTGAAATCAATTTTTCCGCCGCACCGAGAAGTGCTAACAACTCCAAGCCGAACACGAGATGATAAGTTCTTTCGAAGTATTCTACGGTTACAAGGACCCATCCCAAATTCGTGACAACTCTTCTAACTGATTCAAAGAACGATGGAGAATTCCCACCAGTCTATCCAGGGCATATAATGAGGTTTTGCCTTCAGAAGAAAGAGTATCTGGCTTCTTCTATAGACTTCAAAATATGTCATAGTCCATTGCGCTCTTATGACAAATGGATGAAATTCATGATGAGCCGAGACCATGTAAGAGTTAATCTGACTGGGGCACAAGTCGTGAATGCTGTCATGGCTTCTGCAACACTTCAAATCAGGAAAGACGCTGCAGGCTTGATTACTTTCATCTTCAGATGGTGTCCGGAAACTCACACGGCTATATGTAGATAGGGTGAGATGACTATTTCCATGGAAAGCGTGGCCTTTCTGTTGAGTCTTCCAATAATTGGGAAACTTGACGTTGTCTTGTCTGAGGAAGAAGAATAAATACATGCCGCTTTGGTCACGAAAGCAACAAGATATGTTCGAAAGAATTATGAGTATAAGTGCTTCTATAACTGGTGGGTGTCTGAGTGGTTCCCTGATGAGCCGGAGTCGGATCAAGTGCTGGATGATACACTCCATGTTGCTGCATTTTTAGTTCTGTGGCTATCCAGAGACATTTTTGATGATGGCTCTGGCAAGAAATATATAAGGCAAAAGCTCATCAAATTTGCTATCAAACTAGCGAAAGGCGTTGCTCTTCCCATCGGTAGTTTGTTTCTTGGCTCTTTGTACACCCATCTGGATTGTTTGGTAGCGGACATGTATGTCTCTAATGGGTACATGAAAGTAGAATCGTATATCCATGTTGCCTTTCTCCAAGCATGGTTGCGGGAGCATTTCAAACATTACGCTCTTAACCCGAAAACCTCATTTCCTGATACATATGGAGGCTTTAGGATACTCCGTTGGTTTGATAGGCGTCCAAGGCATGGCTCAAAGTTCATTGATTTTCTTCACAACGCGCATGCAGTTAACTTTCATCCTTGGGCTCCGGTCCACGCCTCTATAGTTCAAACTGCAGACACTTTTGCTTCCGCACCGAAGGTGATATTACATTCTCACTTGACGGAATATGAGCATTGAGAAACTGTGTTCTTGCGAAGCTGCATACCTGGGTATGTGCCATCTTTTTTCAGAGGATATTGTGGAGTAGTCTCTTATAACATTAACAGGACTGCTTGACATATGGGCTTTGATCAGGGAGTCCCATTCCGTCGCCCACTGACAGCTCCAGATGAATTTCTACCCACCATTCTTGATTACAGCGTTTTTGCACCGGGTAAAAGTCTTCCCTTCTTGCTTTCCGAACAAAAACCTGTGACAACTCACAAATATAACATCTTCTGGCAAGATGAGTTCCTCGTCATTCATCAGTTCATGCAGGATGTTGTGACCAAGCTGCATGGAAAACCTTCCTCTGCGGTTCTAGCAAAGCATAAATTTTTGAAACAGCTTCCTTCGGGCAAGCGAAAATCCTCTAGCTCGGATGCGATAAAGTCCCGGAAAAATGAGCAAAGGTCGAAAAATCGTGCGAGGTGGCTGATTCGATGGCTCTTGTGACTTTCGAGTTCTTTCAACACACGTGTGTGTATAGTTCTCTCACCGACTTGGCTGAATTATACAAATTTTCCATTTCGTCATTGAAATCTTATTTTTTTTTTTTGTTAGGGTCTTGAAAACTCGAATATCTTTGCCAGACTTGCCCACGGCCAAACGACGACGCCTCTTAAGGAAGGAGACGACAAGACTGAATCTCTTGTAGAAGAATCCGAGGAGGAAGAAAGTTCGAGATCCAGTGGCGAGAGGAGCACTTTTGAATACAATAGCGAGTCTTCTTCCAGTGGGCCCACAAATGAGTCGGTGAGTTTGCCACACCTTTTTTTTAGGCTATTTATTTATTCTGAATAAATACTCAATCGGTATTATCACTGGAAGAAGCCATCGATGATAACCCTAAGATGGAGATTCGTCGCGATGAAGATGTGGTTTTGTCTCCAATCATGGAAGTCGTACTGATAGTAACCCGGAGATGGATATTGATCGTCGTGAAGATGCTGCTGTGTTTCAGATGACAGAAAACCCTCCCATGGTCAGTAGGTGCGATTGTTGCCAAGGAATCCTCTGTCAGTCGCGGAATCGATTGCGGCGCCACTTTCGACCCTCCATTTTTGACTCCTCATGAAGATCATGTGCTGATCGGAGGCTTCGAGTGTACCATCTAAGTATGCGGAGTTGTATACCAGAATATGGGAAAGGTATGGTCATATCGCAACAACCAAAAAGATCACCAGCCGGTTTGCGTTGGTTAAGCTGGTGGAAGAAACATTATCTTCAATTCATGATATGTGCAACGTGACTGGTCACACTGTTTCTGGAGATGTAATCTCAAGTTGGAAGTTCCACCGGGATATGTGTGTAAACTTTGAGTTTAAAGCCTCCTGGTTCTCTGAGGGATTTTCCGAGATCCAAAGGTCAGCAGTGAAAACGGTTGATGGTCTTCCGCGGATTTGATTAATCAACAGGAGGCAGAAGTCGAGAAGTTGCCCCAGGAGTTGAAGCTGAAACATGCGGCTCTTCAAAGCATGAAGGACATTTTCTCCAAGAAGAACAAACCGTTGTTAGGCAATTTTCCTTGAATGCTTTTATTTTCCGAACTTCCGTTTCTTAGATTTTTTTTTTGAAAGGCAAAAGAAACGACTAGTTTATGGTTTGGTTTTCTGGTTTTTGGATTGATAGGTGATTGTTTCTTATAAGAGTTTTTGGATTATTTTGGAATAATGGCCCTTTGATCAATCAATATGTCAAAATCTGAATTGCGAATATATGTGGCAAAGTCATTCGGGAAAATTGTGAAACCGTGAATGTTGCATGAGAAAAGGAAATATTTGAAATCTTGGGATGATTGGGTTATCGGCTTCCATTGCAAATATGAAAACCCAAACAATAGATCGTGTAAACATTGTCTGACAAAACTTACTCACTTTAGGGTCTTTCACCAAAAATGAATCTTCAGGGAGTAAATCCAAGTCTTTATGTGACGCCTTCCTTGCCGCGAGAAGTCCCCAGTCATTCTTTATTATCCGTGGAACATATTTATGTCGATCCGCGGTAAGGCGGAGAATCTCTAGTCCCAAACGTAATTCTCCCGAATCCATCTTTTCTTGGACGATGTGCTTCGAAGCATTGCATTTTACTGGTAGGATGATGGAATTGAGAGTTGAATTTGCAACCGAGAGATTAATCTCCCACTGTGGTCGCCAATTGTTTGTGGGTGAAAACTGTTTCTGCTGATTTTAGTAATTTTGGGTGTGTGGATGAGAAACGAATCTAAACCCTAAACAATGCACTGCACGGAAAGTATTCAAAGGAATAAGTGAATATAGGCAAGGCGCCGAAATTTTACAGAACATGTGGGATGGTTGCTACATGCGCCAGTCTGGATAAATTTCATGTAAATATATTGAACATCTCAATAAATATGTCGGTGGAGAGGTTAACACTCACGGCTCCGTTTCCTTACAGAGTGACGTCACATCAGATGCAAGGTTTTTACAATTTTAACCCTAAGATAAAAACCACCATCAACACTTGTGTAAATTATTGTAACCCAGAAAAACACATTCACAGATCTTGGTTGCAGTTTATGATTATTGAAAGGTCTGAGACAGGGATAACAAGCACATCCAAATGTTTTTAAGAACTTGTAATCAGGTTTTAGATGAAACAAACATTCTAAAGGAGAGACATTGTGCAAGACTGAAGTTGGTAGTCTGTTGATAATAAAATTAGCAGTTTCAAATGCATATGACCAGTAAGATAATGGCAATGAGGCATGAGATAGTAGTGCTAAACCAGTTTCCACTATATGCTTGTGTTTCCTCTCAGTTGTTCCATTCTGAGCATAAGCACGAGGACATGACACTCTGTGACCTATTCCACATGAGTCCAATTAAGTTGACACATTTCTATATTCACCTCCCCAGTCTGACTGAACAAATTTAATACTTCTTGACAGCAAATTTTCTACATGAGCCTAAATTTGATAAATGTAGAAAGAACTTCAGATTTGTATGCCAAAGGATACAACCTAGTATATCTACTGAATGACTCTATGAATGACACATAATATTTGTAACCATTTATTGAAAATAAAGGATATACCCATGCATCAGTGTGAATAAGATCTAAAGGACCATAATCTTTGTTATTGGGCATTGTTGAGTAGGGCAAAGCATGACTTTTAGCTAATTGACTATCATTACATATAGTAGTAGACAGATGATCATTAATAACCTCATGATCAACAGAAGCTAGTACATGCTTCGAGTGCTTGATATGGGGATGTCCCAATTTGTTGTGCCAACTAGAGATAGTAGAAGTACTTGATGCAAAAGCTTGTTTAAGTTGAGCTTCTGTGAATTCCAGATGATAGAGCCCATATTTAACAGGACCATGAAGGAGAACCTTGTGAGTAAACATATCCTTCACAAAGAATTTATCAGGATAAAATTCAAAGAAACAGTTATTCTCTTTGGTAAACTGATGCACTGATATTAAATTCTTAGTAATTGAAGGCACATGAATCACATTTGACATAATAAACTTTGTAGAGCCATTCTGAAAATTGGAAGAACCAATATAAGTTATGTACAAACTTGATCCATTTCCTACACGCACTTGATCAGATCCCCTGGTACTTTCGAATGCAAGTTGAGATTAGACAAATCAGATGTAAGATGATGTGTGGCACCTGAATCTGTAATCCAACTAGACTGAGAAGTAGATGCACAAGAATAAGATGTAGAAGTACCAGAATGTGAAGTATAAGGACCATCATTGTACACTGCAAAAGCTTCAGGTTCTGGACACCAGAATTCTTCATAATCATCACCAAAATAGTCATAAGAAATGTTATATGCTTGATCCATATAGTTGTCAGATGGTGCATATCTGTAGTGAAAAGCATTGGCCAAATGTCCAGGTTTCTTACATATCTGACAATCAGTAGAAGCATTTTATCTCATAGCCGGTGGATAAAAGTTTGTTGGCTGAGCTGGTGGATCAAATCTACCGCCACCATTAGACATTTGACCTCCACGAAAACCTCCTCTAAATAGATCACCTCTATTACCTCTAAAACCACGAGCTATTGAATGTTCCTCTAGATGGATATGAGTTCCATTGATTTGGTACGGAGCATAGTTATGAGGATGATCATATGACCGATTGTAGTAATTAGCATTAGGATTATGAGAACTTTTGAACTGATTATCAAAAGCATGAGAAGAATTAACCTGATGTTGTTGAGAGACATTAGCAGACGCAACACTGAGATCAACAGGATGCTCAGAATTCATCCTAGTTTCCTCTGAAAGAAGTAGACCAAGTAATTCGGAAGAGGTTATCAGATTTTGATTCTTTAGTTGTTGCGTACTGATCGATGTCTTAAAGGCATTAAACTCTGCAGGTAATCCTTATAGAATGTGAAAAACCAGATCTTCATCACATGATAGGTCTATTGATTTGTGCTAGTTGATGAGAAATTTTTCTTGCTTTGTTGAAGTAGATTAACATTGAAATGAACTTTTCTTTAGTGTAATGCGATCTGATTTCAATTGTATCAATATTGATTTGGTTGTAGAATTGTAATTATGTTCTAACCTAAACCAAACTTCATGAGAGAAAGTATAATCAACCACCTGAGAGTGTATTTCTTCAGTTCAAGCTGAAAATAGCCATGCCAAAATAGCTTGATTTTGATTTACCCAAAGAAGTATACACATGATTTCGAACAAAATCATTATCTGGATCTGAATCAACAAAGTTTGCATCACCGATGATTTTAGCACCATCCTCTCAAGTACGATGATAATACTTCGTTGGACATTGAAACGATCCATCGACAAAGCGAAAGAGATTGTAACTACGTAAGAGTGGAACAATTTGAGATTTCCACAGAGAATAATTTGTATTGGATAATTTTGATGGTGTTTTGAAGGTTAAAGGTATATGTTTATTTGAATCATTCATTGTAATTTGAAGATGATGAAGATTGAATAAGAATTTTGAATTTTATTTTAGGATTTGGAAGAGGTATTTGATACCATGTTGAAAGAGATGAGATCGTTTGACACTCTCTCTGATTTCAATTGATAAAAATTCTTCTCACATTTCATTACAAACTCAATCACACAGCTTCGTGTTTTATAAGATTTGAAAACTCATTAACCACTGAGTGGTGGCTAACGTAAACTCTAGCCTATTACTATCAATTACTCACAACACACACTTCACACACTCACAATTACAGATACAGGACACAACTCACACATTTTAAAGACCATACTCTAATATGGACAAAGGTTGTTGGTCATTCTTTACATATCAATTTCTCTCATTCTGTTTTTTTATAGTGGGGAAAATATTTTTCTGTAATCTTTGCTTTATCTTTTTTTCCCTTCTTCTTGTAAATATTATAATCTTTGTATTTTTTTTTTTAGTATATTTTTCTTTTTCAATGAAGAAAACTCTTCCTTCGAGGGTTTCTTTTTTGGAATTCAGGAAATAGTAAAAAACACCAATGGCCGTGATGGCATACTTTTCCTTTTGTAGATAAAAGGAAACAAATTACAAGAGGGTTCGAAATTGCCCAGAATACGAGTATCCCCAACGAAGATTGAGCCTCATTAACATGGAAATGATATATATTATTGTTAAAAGCAAATTGTTCCTATCTGAAACAAGAGTAAAAAAAAAGGCATTGAATTTCACTGTTGCTTAATAAATCTATGTTTTCTTGCCTCATTTTATAATATATCCGCGGCTTGATTACCTTCTATGTGAGTGAAAATAATCTCAAAAATTTTCACAGTTCATTATTATCGTCATGGCTTCAGAGATTGTTGCTTGATGTCTCCGTTCGAATGAGTTCCTGACCATAGTCTATGACCCTTTGGTAGTCTCCCTCAGCCAAATGCTTGAAAACTACCTATCTTCGGCCCAATATGCTGCTTCAACTAAAGTCAGAACTTATGTGTCTTGATAGTTGTACCTGCGTCAGTTCTAAAAATTAGTCCATAACACGCATTTGTATTAGAATTTGTACAAGAAGCATCAAAGTTGAGTTTAGAATGGTTTATCAGAGGTGATTTCCACCCCCGATTCCTATCTGAGACTCTATTTAGTCCTGGGAACTTGTTCAATGTTGTTTTTCCGTGTCTTAAGAGGTTCCAGCAGCCAAATTAAAATGCCTTGGGACTATTAAGGAGGTTTGCAGACTAGTACAGGGTTTATCTTGAAGAATTCACAAGCATTTTTCCTTCCAGATAAACCACCACTTCGTCACAACCACTTTGATAACCTGATCATTGTTATTTCTTACAAAGTTATTATAAAGATATACAAACGGATTTTCAGTTATTGAGTCAATGTGTGACCTTCTTGTAGATGTAACTGTTGGAATTTCATCTCCTTATGCTTAAGTACTAAACATCCTGTAAGCAAACTACATGCTGAAATTATACTTTAAACTAGTATTGCATACTCAACAATTCACTGAAATCAGCACCATACAAATCTAGAACACTAGATATGATTCATACAAAGTTAGGTTGTAGTACAAGGAAATAGAAACATTCAAGATACTTAAACCTTCATGACTTATCATCAACTTCTATTTCCTCACATTACCGCATGATGGATGAAAACTAATTTTGCTTTATAAAACATATGAGGCTAGAAGTGAGTCCTAGTCATGCTTGCCACATGTCAACTCCAACCTTTCCATCATGAGTAGGATGACACTTCATGGATACATATTGGACATCACATATGACATGTCAAGCTAAAGGACATGTCATGCTTTGACACAACCTTATCTAGCATTAACCTTAAGCTAGTCCTTAATGCATGATTAAAACCATAAACATGCCTTAATGCGGATTAAGACTAATACGACTTAACATAGTATAAACAAGATTAGTTTAACCAAATGGAGATTTGTTGCGCAAAACACAAAAAGTCTATCATCTCCCACTTGTTTAAGCAACAAAACCTTTTAAACCTTTTATCATAAGATTTTTATGCTAGCCTTTTAAGTCAAATAGTTATCTAGCCTTCGACTATAGAGACCTACACGTCACATTGCGTAAGCCATTTCTATAATAAAAAAACTAGACGGCCTACTATTCTCAAGTAAAATATTTTATTTTTCAAAACAAAAAACATTTATTGGCTTGAATTTACGCCAAAAACAAACTGAACTTCAAAAACTTCATTTGGCTTAGCCTTATGCCAATTGAATTGCACTTAACTTTATTGGCTTGGCTTTAAGCCATACAAGCAGCACTACATATGCTCTTACGCCACCCGCTTTTTCTCATTGATGATATCCCCATTGTCTTGCTCGAATTAAGCACTATGCTCGTATTCATAATGAGACCAAGAACTTTAGGACATTTAATGATATCGAATGAGAACTATATGTCTCAAACCAGAGACTACTTTATGAGCATATAACACCTTAAAAAAGTAAGGAAACAAATATGATGATAAAGCCATTGACCGGTTGTCAATCCGTCAAAATTAATTTCACTTTCTTACGCACTAAATTTAAATGAAGCACAAGGTAAGGAAGAGTTCGTATCCACAGAGAGGCGTTTGTTGTTATGTAAATTTCAGTTTCTAAAATAACCCAAGGTATGTTTGTTGTTTAAGAAATAAAAGTAGTTGAAAGCAAAGTAAATAGTTTGAGAAATCAATAAGGAGAAGATATTGGTCACGGGATAGTATCATTCACAAACATGTATTTTCATCAATGATTAGAATTGGTATTTTAATCTCGTATTTATTAAAAGTCCTAGGATACCTTGATCGCAAGTATAACCCGTTAATTCCCTGTTTTCATCACAACCACATTAAAAGATGCATATGTGAATTCTTCTGGTCAAAGCAACCTAAAGTGTAAAAGCACAATTAAGTTTAACTCCCTAAGAGCATTAAGTTTTATGGAATAAGACTCATCAATGCAAACGAATGTGTAAAAGCACTAGACGTTTTAACAAAAGTTATGACTCACTTGTGACTAGTAGTATGTATCACTACAAGCACTAACCACAATTATGCTACTTAGAATCAGGGATAAACAACTTTTTCGTATTGAAAACCCTAATATAGCTCTAGAGATGAACACAAATCGGATTGATTCCGGACTCAACCTAACAAGTTTTCAAATCTTATGACACTATTAATTGTGAATCACAAACAATAATTACTGAGACAAAACTAATTCATTGAATCAAAAGCATGTTGAGAAATCAACTTTTATCCCATAACCAATAATAAGTTTAGCTACTCATAGCTATGGAGTTCATCATCATCAATATTCAATAATAAACAAGGAAGAAGAAGAACAAAACCAAACCCTAGAAGTGTAAACAAAAGTGGCTCCCCCAAAAGAATTCCAAGCAAAAAGATATGATAAGATATTCTATGTGTTGTAGAAAACCTCCCTTTTATAGCCTTTCTCTCCTTCCAAAATTAGGTTAAGTCTTCAAAGTCCATTAGTTGAGAGTCCACCAAGCCCACAAGGATGAGAAACCCGTGTAGAAAATACGCCCGCAACGGTCGCAGGAATCCTGGTATTATGGCCGGAAATCTAGGAAAGTTGTTAGAAATCGGCTCCGTGACCGGCAAAGTCCGCCGGTCACCGGATCAACGGGTCAACTCGACCCGGTCAACGCCGAAATAGATCGGGTTAAACGAGTCAGACCGAGTCAGGTGAGTTAGTGAGTTAACCAGTCTTGGCTAGGCCAGGCCAGGCCTTTGCACAAGCCAATATTGTGGTGCACAAGGATGGTGCATCATTCCTTCTCTGCCATTTCTTCATTCTCTTCTCATGCCTGTTGTGTCTTCACAGCCTTGCACCTGCACTGCACTGCACTGCACTCCTGGCAACATCAACTCAAGTCAACTACACCAGTTGACACCATCATATGAACTGCAGCACAGAGATCCACAGCATCACTGCATTTCCTCCACCTGAACCACAGCCACAAGCCTCATCACCTCTGCCATTCAATCCCTGCACAGCAACCTAACATCATTGCAGTGCCACGGCCGCTTCTTCCTTTTCGAAACCTATGGCATAAAACACATCCAAGAACATCCATGACTTCCATCTCTGCCAGACCAATCCCACCTGCAATTCAAGACCACCTCCAACTATGCTTCATTGCAGCCAACACACTCAACAGCTGCAATTCCTGTAGCTTCATACTTGCTACCAAGTACCATAGCATCTCAAGCCAATTCATGCCTGCAAATGCTTTTGCACCTTACCTGCAAAACTCAGGCCAGTTCACTGGCACTTTAGCCTTCCCTGCAGCTCTATAACCTGCAACTCAGGTTCATTATAACACCAGCCAGTTCAGCTCAGGTCTGGCCTGTAAATAAAACCAGCTGCAACTTCATCCTGTGACAGCAACCACCAGCTCATTCAAGCAACAGCACCAGCCATACATTCCACCTGACCTTAATTTCCAATCACTTCCATTTTCAGCTTGCCACAGCTCAAGCCATTCATACACCATTGCCGCAGGCCATTCCACAGCAGCACCAGGCAGCCAACATCTCAACTCCTCCCTCCAGCCTGCCAATGCTGAGCTCCAACCCACCAACAGCACTGCATCCACCATCTCCATTGAAACAACAGCCTAGCCTTCACAGCTCACATGACACTGCCAATTGCCAGAATCCCTGCAGTCTCAAGCCATCATTTCCAGCTTTCCAGGTACCAACAGCACACCACCTTGCTGTCTTGCCTGCAACACTGCCTTATTACCACTAATTCATACTACAGCCTTCATTTGTGACAGAGCACACCACTTAAAGGGCCATTCCATTGCCTGTAATTCCAGCTACTCCTCAGCCTATATCATCGAATCGCATCTCTCCCCTTAACTGCTACATTCTTGACTCTCCACCAGTAACATCGGGGCTACTGACCATCTTGCCGGGCCATACACAAACCTCATCACTCAGCGTCATCCCCGAGTTCATCCTCGTAACCACCAGACCTACTCATCCTCAGCCAGGACAGTCTCCAACACCACAGCGCTGCCATCGACCATTACCAGGCACTGAATTGAGCATTGAACACACTATGAACCCAAAAACAGCATATATCTGCAATTCAACTTCAGCTTCTAATCTGCAGCCTATCAGCTTCGAATGCTCAGCTCTGCCTCTTGCAAGCCAGCCACATAGTAGCTCCACCTAAGTACCACCTCTAGCTCACCAGAACCCTAAGCATATCACATAACACTTCACCTCAATTTCTGTAATTCCATGGCTCGGCAATCACCATTTTCCACCTCAGTTTATAACATCAGCTAGTAATCTCTTTTGTTCTCAGAGCTGATTCAAACTTGACATTAACAAAGACCCATTCATCCTGTTCTCAATTTCAAACATCCATGAAAACCCATCTGTGTTCTACTTCTCTCAGTAAACACTGTCAACAATCATTCCATTTCGATCTCCTCTCTCGACTCCATTTCTTCTCAACAACACAGACCCATAGTTCTATTCCCTCCAAGAACTGCAAAGCTTCATAAATCTGTACTATTCAACCACAGCGACAACTCATCTTCGGCAACACAGCTGGGCATCTAGCCGGCGAAATTCTTCCCAGATCCATAGAAACCCTTTACACAGAGGCGAATCGATCCCTTCTCAGCTTCAGTTGACAACAACATCTTCTTCTTCTCCGTTTCAACAACACAAATCCGGTCTCCCCATCATGTCTCGATTCACAGTAATGGTGTCGCCTCACTCTCATCTTTAGTTCAGGTGAAAAATACCATCGAAAGAGAAAACTCTCTTCTCAGATTTCTAGGTCGTGTAGGAACTGAGGTTGGATAACGCCACCCCCCTGGCTCAGATAAGGGGTAGCCAGAAATGACTATAAACACCCACTCATTGTTAAGGGCCACCTCCAATTGCTTTGGCTTGTCGGTTCCAGGTAACCGACAGCCTAGTTCTCTTCCGCTCCCTTGCCGCGTTTCAGCCTGCTCCACATATAGCTCGCCTGTGAGATGACAATTTTCGCCCTTTGGCCCAATTTGGATAATTTCTTCTTCTTTCCCTCCGTGCGACTCCATTGCACCTGATAACTCAAAAGCAAACATAAGATACATAATTCACACGAAAAATAACAAAGAAAGCATAAACTCTATATAGTAAATACGGTGTATTCTACACCTATCAGATTCCCCCACACTTAGACTTTGCTTGTCCTCGAGCAAATCAAACAAAACAATAAAATACAACAACTCCGTGTCGTCGAGGCTACGGTCACTTTTAGCATAAATAACAAGCCTTTAAACCACTAAGTGTCCCTAGTGGACGAGTTATAGTCTCGTGAAGGTTTACTAGAGATATACCTACAAAACCTATATTTCAAACTCCGTCTATTCGTGACAAATCAATGAATGAATCCAAAATGACTACAGGAGGAGGTACCTTGCAAATTCAATTCAAATATTAGTAAATAAACTCTAATTAGATAGTTGAACAAGCCACAATACTCGGAAACTAACAAACCACAATCACAATGAAAAGATTAAGAAGATGGATAAAGATGTAGATGTTGGCGGATATTCACAAGTGTTCGATGTTTCCCATATCTGTCTGAAGGTCACTGCTAAGATGAACCTAATCCTATTGGATTGAGCTACTTAGTGCTGAATGCTACATCAATCAATTGGCATATACAAGGGAACCAAAAGTGACTTTATTCAACACAATAATATATATATATTTTTTTTTTTTTTTTTTTTTGATTGGATCAAACTGGATCCAATTTTTAGACGGCATGATTAGATCTTTTGGATCCAAGCGCATGCTTCTTGTCAGCAAGTACATGATAGTTGCCTTGGATCCTGCATTCCACGCTTGTTTAGGCGACGGAGACAGGGACTACGTTTCACACATACTTGCTATTCCCAAGTGTCTTTTTATTCCGTTTTGGTCTAATTGATCGGTCCTTTTTTTTTTTTTTTTTTTTTTTTTCATATATTTTTTCATTTTTTTTTTCTTTCTTCTTTTTTCTTTTGTTTTTTTTTTCATTTTCTAGTAACTCAACCACTCTATTTCATCCTAGTAGTAATAACACGTCGATTTTTAGTGACCCACCAAAGCACTTAGAGAACAATAGATAAATATGGAAAAATAAAAAAAATAGAATGCGATATGGTGATATTCCGAGATATGGTAACAACTATCATGTTAATTTGTGATTTCTGAGCTATATTCGTCCCTTTTAGTTAATTGGTTCCTCAAGTCCCCGCATTCAAAATGGTTCCATCCACTAATGGTGTCATCCTAAAGGCACAAGTTCTAGATTTCGGAGTTCAAAAAGCACAAATTTTTCTGTTTTTCTATTTTTCTGATTTTTTTTTTTTTATATAAAACAAACTAAAACATATAAATGCTCCCCCACACTTAAACTTTACATTGTCCTCAATGTAAATTGAATCATCCAAAGTAAGTCAAGGTGGGAAATCCTAGCAAGAAATCAAAGAAAACAAAGTAAAAACAAAACAAGAAAAGAAATAAATACAAGACAAGAAATACTCATCGTTTGGGTTGCCTCCCAATCGGCCGCTTGGTTTAAAGTCGTCACCCCGACTATCTCCTTGCTTTCTATGACTCCTCCGGAGGGAGCACATCCACAAAGTTAACTCCTTCCACCACTTCGGGAGTGAAGTTCTCATAATATGGTTTCAACCGGTGCCCATTAACTTTAAGTTCTTTCCCTGTAGCTATGCTACGAATTTCCACTGCACCATGAGAAAACACATTAGTAACAATAAAAGGTCCGATCCATCGTGACCTTAGTTTACCCGGAAATAATTGTAAGCGAGAATTAAACAAAAGCACTTTCTGTCCAATACAAAATTGTTTCCTAGAAATCATGTTATCATGGAATGCTTTCGTCTTTTCTTTATAAATCCGCGAGCTTTCAAATGCATCATTGCGAAGCTCCTCTAGCTCTTGAAGTTGTAACTTCCTTTGCTTTCCAGCCCCATCCTCCTCCATGTTGCATTGCTTAATAGCCCAAAACGCTTTATGCTCAATTTCCACGGGTAAGTGACAAGGTTTACCATACACAAGCCTAAAAGGAGACATTCCAATAGGTGTTTTATATGCGGTTCTATACGCCCACAAAGCATCATTGAGTCGCATGCTCCAATCCTTCCTTGTTGGGTTCACCGTCTTTTCTAGAATTGATTTCACCTCCCGGTTAGACACCTCGGCTTGGCCATTGGTTTGGGGATGATAAGGTGTTGCAATCTTATGTGACACATTGTACTTCGCCAACAAGCTTTGCAAGAACCTGTTTTTGAAGTGAGAACCCCCATCGCTAATTATCGCCCTTGGAATGCCAAACCTTGCAAAAATATTAGCTTGCACGAAGTCTGAAACAACTTTAGAATCATTAGTTGGGGTGGCTTTAGCTTCCACCCATTTCGAGACATAATCAACCGCAAGTAAGATATAAAAATTCCCATGAGAGTTGACAAAAGGCCCCATAAAATCAATACCCCATACATCAAAAACTTCAATAAATTGAATGAAAGTTTGTGGCATTTGATTTCGGACACCTAGATTGCCGGTTCTTTGACACCTATCACAAGTTGTACAAAATATATGTGCATCCTTAAACAAAGTTGGCCAATAAAAACCACTTTCAAGTACCTTGTGCGCGGTTCTCTTACTCCCAAAATGTCCTCCGCAAGCATAAGAGTGACAAAAAGACAAGATAGAGTTAAATTCAGAATCGGGCACGCACCTTCGTATAACTTGGTCACTACCATGTTTCCACAAGTATGGATCATCCCATATGTATTGGTTCCCTAACCTCTTAAGTTTGTCCTCTCAAAGACGAGACAAGTTCTTTGGGATTTGTTTAGAAACTAAGTAATTGACAATATCGGCATACCATGGTTCTCCAAGGGTAATCGAGAAAAGTTGCTCGTCCGGGAAACTTTCACGCAACGGGATAGTCTCCTTGTCCAAAGCAAGTCGGCTCAAATGATCCGCAACGTGTTCTCAATTCCTTTCTTGTCTTTGATTTCAATATCAAACTCTTGCAAGAGTAATATCCATCGTATGAGCCTCGGTTTCGCCTCTTTCTTTGTAAGCAAGTATCTAAGTGCTTTGCATGATCGAAAAGACAACAACTTTTGTACCAATTAGATAAGAGCGAAACTTTTCTAAAGCAAAAACAATGGCTAATAACTCCTTTTCAGTGGTGGTGTAGTTTTGTTGAGCCTCATTTAACGTTCTAGAAGCATAATAAATAGCATGAGGAAGCTTCCCCACACGCTGCCCAAGTACCGCACCAACCGCATAATCACTAGCATCACACATGAGTTCAAACGGCTTACTCCAATCCGGTGGTTTAATGATAGGGGCTGAGATCAAAAGTTCTTTCAAACGATTGAATGCCGCCATACATTTCTCATCAAAATCAAAAACCACATCTTTTTGCAATAAGTTACATAGTGGTGACGCTATCTTGGAAAAGTCCTTGATGAACCTACGATAAAAACCTGCATGACCAAGAAAAGAGCGAATCTCCCTCACCGTAGTGGGAGGGGTTAGAGCACGAATAAGGTCTATCTTAGATTTATCAACTTCCAAGCCTTTAGAAGATATTATATGGCCTAAAACTATGCCATGAGTTACCATGAAATGGCACTTCTCCCAATTAAGCACAAGATTTGTTTCAACACATCGTTCAAGGATTAGAGACAAATTGTTCAAGCAAAGGTCAAAAGAATCACCAAAGACACTAAAGTCATCCATGAACACTTCGATTATGTTTTCAACATATTCCGAAAAGATACTCACCATACACCTTTGAAAAGTAGCCGGAGCATTGCATAGGCCAAAAGGCATCCTTCTATAAGCAAAAGTACCGAAAGGACAAGTGAAAGTGGTTTTCTCTTGGTCCTCCGGTGCTATCACAAATCTGATTATAACCCGAATAGCCATCAAGAAAGCAATAGTAAGAGTGTCCATTAAACGTTCAAGCATTTGATCAATAAAAGGTAAAGGAAAGTGATCTTTTCTAGTGGTGGCATTCAATTTTCTATAATCAATACAAACCCTCCAACCGGTTTGCACACGAGTTGGGACAAGTTCATTCTTATCATTCTCCACCACCGTTACACCCGATTTCTTTGGTACAACTTGAACCGGGCTTACCCACTTGCTATCGGATATGGGGTAGATAACACCCACTTCCAAAAGCTTGAGTATCTCCTTTTTCACAACTTCCATCATGGGAGGATTCAAACGACGTTGTGCATCTCTTTTAGGCTTTGCATCATCCTCCAAACGAATTTTGTGCATACAAACGGCAGGGCTAATACCCTTGATATCGGCAATTGTCCATCCTATGGCCGTCTTGTACTTCCTTAGCACCCTTAGAAGTTTTTGCTCTCAGTAAATCACTAAGCTTGTTAGAAACAATCACCGGTAACTCTTCATTATCACCCAAGTACAAGTACTTAAGGTGGTCGGGAAGAGGTTTCAATTCTAAAATCGGAGATTTAACTATTGAAGGTACAAGCTTTTCATCACTGCATGGTAAAGAAATAAAAGAGATATTATGAGTTTTCGGGCATTCTTGAAGTGAATTAAGATCACCAAGAGCTTCCTTGACTTCATTACCACACTCTACACCATTATCCATGGATGTAGTTAACACGGTTTCCAAAGCATCATCACCGTTTTAACTCAAACATTTGTTGTGCCAATGTATCCATCACATCAATGGAGAAACAAGAGTGGACATCGCTAGGATATCTCATCGTCTCGAAAATGTTGAAACGTATTATTTCTCCATCGAACTCCATAGTTAGCGTTCCCTTATCCACATCAATTATGGTTTTCGCCGTTTTCATGAAAGGACGCCCAAGAAGCAATGGAAGAGATGAGTCCGGTGCACTTGCATCCATCTCTAACACACAAAAGTCCGCAGGAAATACAAGTTGATTAACCTGCACAAGAACATCCTCAACAATACCCATTGGGTAGACATTAGAGCGATCGGCTAATTGCAATACAATTTCAGCCTTTTTAAGAGGACCAAGATCAAGTGAATTGTACATTGACGCAGCATAACATTAACTAAGCGCCTAAATCCAACATAGCTTTGTTAAAAGTTGTGTTACCAATTTTGACTGGAATGTCGAAACTACCCGGATCCTTGCACTTAAGTGGGAGTTTGTGTTGTAAGATTGCCAAGCATTCTCCCCCACACTAAGCACTTCATTACCTTTGAGCCTTTGTTTGTTGGTACACAAGTCCTTCAACATTGCACCATCCGCCTCTACATTTGCTGGAAGCATAGCCGTGACAATGGTGTGGAAGTCCAAAAGATGTTTGTTAGGATCTTCATTCACCATGCCATGGAATTTTGGTAATTCTCTAAGCAACCCCGGCTTTATCTCAAAAGTAGAGTTCGTTTGAATACACCCTGTTGTGTATCAATCCTATGAGAAGCTAAGTCCTTGAGTGAACGATTTGCATCACCCATTTCTTCTTCTTCTCGTTGTTGGAAAATCTCTTCTCCTACTTCCTCCTCGTGCTCGTCCCGTTGTGCCTTTACTTGGTTGGAGTATTGTGCCGCGTCTAGTAGCTATCCCGCACCTTGGATAATTCCAATCCTTAGTAGCCGGAGATTATGCACCCGCAAACAATTCTCGCAAACAAGTGAGAAACAAGACAAGAAACGAAAAGCAAAGATAAAAGCAGAAATTGTAAAAAGAAACTAAAAACTTAATAACAAGCCGTATGCCTCCCCGGCAACGGCGCCAAAATTTGACCGGTTGTCAATCCGTCAAAATTAATTTCACTTTCTTACGCACTAAATTTAAATGAAGCACAAGGTAAGGAAGAGTTCGTATCCACAGAGAGGCGTTTGTTGTTATGTAAATTTCAGTTTCTAAAATAACCCAAGGTATGTTTGTTGTTTAAGAAATAAAAGTAGTTGAAAGCAAAGTAAATAGTTTGAGAAATCAATAAGGAGAAGATATTGGTCACGGGATAGTATCATTCACAAACATGTATTTTCATCAATGATTAGAATTGGTATTTTAATCTCGTATTTACTAAAAGTCCTAGGATACCTTGATCGCAAGTATAACCCGTTAATTCCTGTTTTCATCACAACCACATTAAAAGATGCATATGTGAATTCTTCGCCGAAAAGCAACCTAAAGTGTAAAAGCACAATTAAGTTTAACTCCCTAAGAGCATTAAGTTTTATGGAATAAGACTCATCAATGCAAACGAATGTGTAAAAGCACTAGACGTTTTAACAAAAGTTATGACTCACTTGTGACTAGTAGGATGTATCACTACAAGCACTAACCACAATTATGCTACTTAGAATCAGGGATAAACAACTTTTTCGTATTGAAAACCCTAATATAGCTCTAGAGATGAACACAAATCGGATTGATTCCGGACTCAACCTAACAAGTTTTCAAATCTTATGACACTATTAATTGTGGATCACAAACAATAATTACTGAGACAAAACTAATTCATTGAATCAAAAGCATGTTGAGAAATCAACTTTTATCCCATAACCAATAATAAGTTTAGCTACTCATAGCTATGGAGTTCATCATCATCAATATTCAATAATAAACAAGGAAGAAGAAGAACAAAACCAAACCCTAGAAGTGTAAACAAAAGTGGCTCCCCAAAAGAATTCCAAGCAAAAAGATATGATAAGATATTCTATGTGTTGTAGAAAACCTCCCTTTTATAGCCTTTCTCTCCTTCCAAAATTAGGTTAAGTCTTCAAAGTCCATTAGTTGAGAGTCCACCAAGCCCACAAGGATGAGAAACCCGTGTAGAAAATACGCCCAAAAACGGTCGCCGGAATCCTGGTATTATGGCCGGAAATCGGCCGGAAAGTTGCCGGAAATCGGCTCCGGTGACCGGCAAAGTCCGCCCGGTCACCGGATCAACGGGTCAACTCGACCAGGTCAACGCTGAGTCAGATCGGGTTAAACGAGTCAGACCGAGTCAGGTGAGTTAGTGGGTTGACCAGTCTTGGCTAGGCCAGGCCAGGCCTTTGCACAAGCCAATATTGTGGTGCACAAGGATGGTGCATCATTCCTTCTCTGCCATTTCTTCATTCTCTTCTCATGCCTGTAGTGTCTTCACAGCCTTGCACCTGCACTGCACTGCACTGCACTCCTGGCAACATCAACTCAAGTCAACTACACCAGTTGACACCATCATATGAACTGCAGCACAGAGATCCACAGCATCACTGCATTTCCTCCACCTGAACCACAACCACAAGCCTCATCACCTCTGCCATTCAATCCCTGCACAGCAACCTAACATCATTGCAGTGCCACAGCCTGCTCTTCCTTTTCAGCTTCTATGGCATAAAACACATCCAAGAACATCCATGACTTCCATCTCTGCCAGACCAATCCCACCTGCAATTCAAGACCACCTCCAACTATGCTTCATTGAAGCCAACACACTCAGCAGCTGCAATTCCTGTAGCTTCATACTTGCTACCAAGTACCATAGCATCTCAAGCCAATTCATGCCTGCAAATGCTTTTGCACCTTACCTGCAAAACTCAGGCCAGTTCACTGGCACTTTAGCCTTCCTCGCAGCTCTATAACCTCGCAACTCGGGTTCATTATAACACCAGCCCGATTCGGCTCAGTGTCGGTCTCAGTAAATAAAACCAGCTGCAACTTCATCCTGTGACAGCAACCACCACTCATTCAAGCAACAGCACCAGCCATACATTCCACCTGACCTTAATTTCCAATCACTTCCATTTTCAGCTTGCCACAGCTCAAGCCATTCATACACCATTGCCGCAGGCCATTCCACAGCAGCACCAGGCAGCCAACATCTCAACTCCTCCCTCCAAGCTCCGCCAATGCTGAGCTCCAACCCACCAACAGCACTGCATCCACCATCTCCATTGAAACAACAGCCTAGCCTTCACAGCTCACATGACACTGCCAATTGCCAGAATCCCTGCAGTCTCAAGCCATCATTTCCAGCTTTCCAGGTACCAACAGCACACCACCTTGCTGTCTTGCCTGCAACACTGCCTTATTACCACTAATTCATACTACAGCCTTCATTTGTGACAGAGCACACCACTTAAAGGGCCATTCCATTGCCTGTAATTCCAGCTACTCCTCAGCCTATATCATCAGAACTGCATCTCTCCCTGTAATCTGCTACATTCTTCAGCTCCACCTGTAACATCAGGGCTACAGCCATCTTGCCAGGCCATACACAGCAACCTCATCACTGGCCGTCATCCCTGAGTTCATCCCTGTAACCACCAGACCTACTCATCCTCAGCCAGGACAGTCTCCAACACCACAGCGCTGCCATCGACCATTACCAGGCACTGAATTGAGCATTGAACACACTATGAACCCAAAAACAGCATATATCTGCAATTCAACTTCAGCTTCTAATCTGCAGCCTATCAGCTTCGAATGCTCAGCTCTGCCTCTTGCAAGCCAGCCACATAGTAGCTCCACCTAAGTACCACCTCTAGCTCACCGTAACCCCGAGCATATCACATAACACTTCACCTCAATTTCTCGTAATTCCATGGCTCCTAAGAATCACCATTTTCCACCTCGCCTTATAACATCGCCTAGTAATCTCTTTTGTTCTCGTAGCCGATTCAAACTTGACATTAACAAAGACCCATTCATCCTGTTCTCAATTTCAAACATCCATGAAAACCCATCTCGTGTTCTACTTCTCTCGAAACACCGTCAACAATCATTCCATTTCGATCTCCTCTCTCGACTCCATTTCTTCTCAACAACACAGACCCATAGTTCTATTCCCTCCAAGAACTGCAAAGCTTCATAAATCTGTACTATTCAACCACAGCGACAACTCATCTTCGGCAACACAGCTGGGCATCTAGCCGGCGAAATTCTTCCCGCATCCATAGAAACCCTTTACACAGAGGCGAATCGATCCCTTCTCGGCCTTCTTGTTGACAACAACATCTTCTTCTTCTCCTCCGTTTCAACAACACAAATCCGGTCTCCCCATCATGTCTCGATTCACAGAAATGGTGTCGCCTCACTCTCATCTTTAGTTCAGGTGAAAAATACCATCGAAAGAGAAAACTCTCTTCTCAGATTTCTAGGTCGTGTAGGAACTGAGGTTGGATAACGCCACCCCCCTGGCTCAGATAAGGGGTAGCCAGAAATGACTATAAACACCCACTCATTGTTAAGGGCCACCTCCAATTGCTTTGGCTTGTCGGTTCCAGGTAACCGACAGCCTAGTTCTCTTCCGCTCCTTGCCGCGTTTATTTTTCTCCACATATAGCTCTTTGTGAGATGACAATTTTCGCCCTTTGGCCCAATTTGGATAATTTCTTCTTCTTTCCCTCCGTGCGACTCCATTGCACCTGATAACTCAAAAGCAAACATAAGATACATAATTCACACGAAAAATAACAAAGAAAGCATAAACTCTATATAGTAAATACGGTGTATTCTACACCTATCAGCCATAAACATCATATTCTCATTGACTTTAACCATAATATGCTTCGTCTCAAACTAGAGACTACTTTATAAGCATACAAACCTCACAAGAATGTAAGAATGATGATAAACAAGCTATAATCAAGCTACAAATATCACTCCCACTGAATTTCAGATTCAAACATAATATGGAATAAACTTGATGATAAATCACAATCATAATTCCACTGAAATTTAGATTCAAGCACACCTCATACATGCTTATTATCACTTTATATTGCTATACTATAAAAAACCATATATAGACATCATATCAATAAGAAAGAACAACAACATCTTAAACTCAAAAACAAGACTCCGTATCATCGCAAATCACCTTTGGGCAGAAATTACGATATACAATGAGTCCTAATAAGTTTAAGAATAAATTCTTATTTGAAAAACTCTCAGTCATATGAGACTTGATTCACATCAAATTTCATAAACAGAAAACACCTTTGGGCAAGATTCGTGTTTACAATTTCCGAATGAATCTAATAAACCACCACAATCACATGTATTCTCATTAAAAACACTTCCACATACTCTCAAAGTATCACTTTGGCAACATTAGTCGAGTAATGAAAGATACAGATTGTACAAGTTACAATTTTTCAAAAACAGAAAAAATTCAGACCTTGTACTTGAACAGAAATGGAAAGGTTGGAGTTGACATGTGGCAAGCATGACTAGGACTCACTTCTAGCCTCATATATGTTTTATAAAGAAAAATCAGTTTTCATCCATCATGTGGTAATGTGAGGAAATAGAAGTTGATGATAAGTCATGAAGGTTTAAGTGTCTTGAATGTTTCTATTTCCTTGTACTACAACCTAACTTTGTATGAATCATATCTAGTGTTCTAGCTTTGTATGGTGCTGATTTCAGTGAATTGTTGAGTATGCAATACTAGTTTAAAGTATAATTTCAGCATGTAGTTTTCTTACAGGATGTTTAGTACTTAAGCATAAAGGTTAAGGAGCAACATTCAACTTTTATTTCATATAGTTATTACATATTCAGCAGCTAAGGTGATTGTAAGGTTGAGGTTTTTGATTGTTTTCCTTCTAAGGTTGTAGTTCTTCTCATATGCGGTGATTCTGTACTTCATAATTGATGTTGTGGGGTTGTAAAATCAGTATAGCAAGTATTGGAGCAGTTGTAGAAGGTTCGTGTATCACAATCAAGGTTTGTTCACATCTGCGATGGATTTGGACTTCTCTATGACACTTCATGGCTACATTGGACATCACATATGACATGTCAAGCTAAAGGACATGTCATGCTTTGACACAACCTTATCTAGCATTAACCTTAAGCTAGTCCTTAATGCATGATTAAAACCATAAACATGCCTTAATGCGGATTAGACTAATTCGACTTAACATAGTATAAACAAAATTAGTTTAACCAAATGGAGATTTGTTGCGTAAAACACAAAAAAAAGGTCTAACAGTAACATCTAAATTGATCTTGCATAAAAACATTCAAAAAACAGATGCTTTATAAATTCAACATGACTGTGAGAGAAAATGCATATAATTTTTCTTAGCTTCTTTCTAACAGGTAAAGCATTAATTATGTATGCATTTCCAAACAAAAATTTGGATCCTCTAAGAAAATTCTAATTTCCAAAAACTACAGTAGTAGAAGAAGGAGATGCAGAAAATTATTATGCAGTTTATGGTCGGTGGATTAAAATTTTAGCCGGACATGGGGTATGCCTAAAAAACTAGTTACCGGTGGGAAAAACCTGGTCTCCAATTGTGCAGTTATAATAATAATTGACTTGACTTCGTATAAGTAAACTTTAATCTGATGGTTGAGCTGTACTCTAGTCACAAGAGATGGAGACTTTAGCTTACATCATACACCTAATACCTACGCAATATGTGATATTTTATCAAAGTCAATATTACCCAAATGATACATCATGTACATTTTGTTTCCCTGACATGGTATGATAACATTTTAATTAGTTTGAGCAGGATTTAACATTTTCTTATCCGTAATATACAATATGTAGGTGAAACTTAGCTCAAGAGAGTCAAGACCGATAATGATTTTGAATCTACATAAACTGGTTCAATTTCACCAGAAACGATTGTAAAGAGTATTTCTCAGGCAAATGTTAAGCTGGACAGAACGGTAACATCATCCATCTTATAAGGAAGTTAAACATCTTATTGGCAAAAGCCACAATTTTTTTGGTTTTTTATTTGTTCCTGGATAGCAAACAATGTGACTGAGTTATTAGCAAAAGAAGCTAAGTTTTTTCAAACAATTCCGGATTGGAGGATGTCCCTCCAGCTTGCATTATGCAGGCCTTGGAAATAAATATCTCTAATGAAAGCTACTCATAGCCTAACATTAGAAAGCTCTACTCATTTAGATGTAAAGGTTACTAACTCACAAAATTAGGCTTTGAATGCATCCTTAACTTACAAAAAGAAAAAAAAAATCAGCAAATACCTCGCCCACAAAATATTCCACAGAAAAAACGTACATTTACTGTATCAAGTTTGTTTTTAATTGGATGGAAGTACATGTACGACACGCCATCTGATTACATGAATCATATAGTTGACTTGACAATGTATATTATTTTATTTTATTTTGAAGCATGAAATGTATTATGTATGGTCATATGGACAATATTTTGATGCCCTATTTTGATCGTTGTGCTGTATATCCAGTATATTAATTGATTCCGTGTGTATATATATCATGCTGTGTTTCAAAAGAAATTCACTCTTCACCCCTTGAGTTTTTTTTCCTTTTCTTTTGTCAAGCATCTCTTTCTCTATTTCTAATCTTCACGCTTCATCAATTCAGTGAGTAATTATGTCTTGGTATAGAGATACTCAGTTGTTTATCTATTATCAAAATGCAGGTTTTCAAGTAGCTAGGATTAAGAATTCGTATTCTGCTATCCCTATGCAGGGAGGGGGATTTGATTCTGAACATGAAAAATTAGACTTCTCTAAACATCTTTCGTTGGTCGATAATGAAGAGAGTAATTTTGATGCGTTCAAATCCAATTTCCCCAAATATAATAATGGGGATATAAAGTTTATAAACTCTCAAGGTTTAGTTGTCAACTGGGATTCTCGCACACGGCTAGGTACTTGGTCACATGAGGAATTAGGCTCGCCATTTTATAATCTACCTGGGATTATTAACCCAATTACAGCAGAACGGGAGGCGGACAAAAAAGCTCTAGAAGAAAAACTTTCCAACATAGAAGCAAAGAATTCCACTCTTCAAGATGAGGTCAACAGGAACAAGAGCGAGATACAAACTCAAGTGAAAACAATTTCGGAATTACGAGCTATGATTTCCACTCTTAAAGATGAAGTCAGTGTTAAGGAATCTCTCCAGCAACAAGTTCTTGACTTGACCTCACAACTTGAGGAGTGTCGTGGTGCCAGAGGTGGATCGTCCGATGAGGAGCCCTGGAGTGCCGGTGATCATCCAGTTCCGAGTAATTGGCTACCTTTTGAAGACCTGGATATTCTAAATTTTTCCAGAAACATTCCTCTGACTGTCACAAAATCCTTAGGCGTATCCAATTTCAGCAAAGATAAAACGACCAATGTTCAGGCAACCAACTTCTATCGAGGAGTGTTTCCAATTGTTGTCGTGAACGTGGAAGAATTGATTCCCAAAGAGAAGCCGAGATTTGATCCAGATATATGGGGTGTGTACAATAACGCAGGAATACGTTATGCCGCTCGTAAGCTATTCGAGTCAGAACTGTTGGTTGAGGATCGCAAGGCATGTTGATGCAGGAACCTGTTTTTTGTATCATTTTATTTTGTTGTTTGATTTCCATGTATCGAACTCTTGGTTCATTTGTATTTTAGGTTTGCTACTTTGGTTTGTAATGTTATGTATTTCTTTTTCAATTCTAAGAGCAATGGTTATGGGGGTTGAGAGTCTCTTTCAAAATGAAAGAGTTGATCAAATTAGGTCATACTATAGATAGAGGGAAACATCCTTTCACCCAAAACTCTATCACCTTCTCTTTCAATCGAAAGAGTGTGTGAAAGTCTTCCCTATACGGCTAATAGTTTGCCGTGTGAAATAATACAGGAAAAACGGCATTTAATTTGCCGTATAAAGTTGGAAACATATAAAACGGATTTTGATTTGCCGTATTTGATTTACAGAGAATTTTGGAAAGCACATACCTACACATTATTTCGTCGTTGAGATCTTCAACTTCAGTAAACTCGAGAAATTACGCATTGTCTCTCGCATACCTACACCCCCACTCAAATCTGTGGGTGATTGTCAAAATGGGTCATTTGTCCCAAAAAAAATTAAAACACGGTTCAAATGGACGAGTAAAAAATTTTATGGGTGAAATGGACAAAACAAAAATAGCAAGGATGAAACTGGATTCATCCTGGCTTAAACTTAAAAAATAGAGCAAGGATGAAACCTGGATGCATCCTGTAAAATAAAAATAAGAAAAAATATTTGAAAATGGACATGATGAAACCTTACATCCTCGCCTATTTTTAAATTTTTGTCCATTTAAACAAAGATCTAAATCAATTGTCCTTTTCACCTGCGAAATTTTGATTTTGGTCTTTTTAACCAATTTTGTGTTGTCGATTTGGATACGATGCCTTGGCAAAAGAATATAAATTGATGTGCATCCTTCGTTGTATTGACGACGACTATGAGGTACACAACAAATACATAATGGTAATCAATCTTGGAGAAAAATTAAGCATCCAATGACAACGAAAGGTAGATGTCCGTCACATGGCCGCTGTATTGATGGAGCTCTTTTTTGGGTGACGTATGATATAGATGAAGGCAAAAAAGTCTTGATTTCGTTCGACCTCCATGACGAGAAGTTTCAAGTAATTGACTTACCAATGGCTGGTATGTATTTTCCAGAATATGATAATCAATTAGAATACAAAAGATGTTTCTGTTATGCCAGTGTCAAGAAACGTGATACTCATAGTGGCGCGGTTGAGTTATATATATTGAAAGACAGAATCAAACAAGTTTGGGAAACAAAAACTATCACATTTGATCTTCCGGGTACCATACGAAATCCTCCTGAGGCTCCACGTGACAATTACACAGGTTTTACCTTTTCTTTTAACAACGAAGGCATTACTACTATACGAATTATAGAATTCGATGGTCGAATATTGGAGGAAGTTGGTGAACGAGAAAGGAAGTCGTATTATTCAATTTTACGATTTGGACTCGAAGAAACTTCCTGAAATAGAAGGTCCTACTGGTGGTAAATGTGGTAACGATTATCATGTCACTAATCATGTTGAGAACCTTGTTTCTTTAAAAGCTTGGGCTACGCATGAAGGAGATGGAGGCGGAGTACTACAGGGCCGCAAATTCGATAGGTGCACTTCTACAAAGATACAAGACATGTTTAAGCAAATGCCGGCAAGTAGTAATGCAATGATTTCATATTTTTCTTCTCTAAGTTTTTCGGGAAAAAATAAAGACGTACTGTATTAGTTATTTAATAAACAAAAACCACTTTAAACCATTTTCATAGTATTTTATGTGGTTGATGCACATTAATTGGTCATGGGACTGATATTTTTAGTTTGGTTAGCTCTTGTCAGTTGTGGTTGGAGACTTGGAGGCGTAATTTTTACCTTTTTTTTCTCTTAACATTTTTTTCTTGGGTCATTTTTCTAGCTAGTTTGGGCCTAGTCTATTTATTAGGGACCTGTTACTAGATGACAAAAAAAAGGTCATTTGAAATAAATTTCACACAACCCCTTATCAAATTATTCTCTTACTACATATTTTACCCCTAATTAATTAGCGTTAATTAATCATATTAAGTGTTAATTAATTGTGTAAGATGTGAGATCAACTAATGTAAATCGATCTTCAAAACACCAAACAACTGAAAATGTTTGATTTTTTTTCTTTTCGAAAACACTACCCAGAATCGGTTTACCTTCATGCACTTGTAAACCGATTCTGGGTAGTGTTTTTTGGTATTCATGAAGGACACCAGGGATCGGTTACCGTTTTCATAACTAAAATCCGATTCTCATAATCGGTCTTTGTTGGCGTCATATATAAACCGACTGTTTCATATTTGTAAGGAAAAAAAAATCATTCATTTCAAATCTACTCCTTTTCGTAGGAATCACGCATGCACTTAGCACGTGCATCAAGCCTTTGAACCCCTAAGTGACCCTAGTGGACGAGTTATAGTCTCGTGAGGGTTTGCAAGAGGTGTACCCACAAAACCTACACGAAAACAATTAAAACTATCAATCTTCGTCCGAGGAATCCGAGTCCGATTCACCCACCATAAAGTCCGGCCCGTGCTCCGGAATTTTGGATACCATGAAGTGATAGCTTGCATCAAATGTGAATGCTTCCCCCTTTTCCTCCAAGTAGCGCACTTTTACGGCTTCGTGCTACAAAAACACGACACAAACTTACTTTGTTAGTTGCAAATTGGTAAAAGTAGATTGTGTAGAATAAACTATAAAAAAATACTCACAAATTGTTGAAGGGACATGCTAAAGTGGCTTGCGTTCAAAATCCGTTGTTGAATAGCTATAAAAGCAATTATCGCATCTAGGATGACATGGTGCCTATTATGGATTTGTTGTAGACTTCTTCCATTCGGGTTCCCATAATCTTGCCTAAATTTGTTATGTATTTTGGCCCAAAAGGTCTCAGACGAGGAGTGATCAAATCGACTTTCAGCGTACCATGCTTTGGTGATTGCCAAATCTTCCGTGGAGTCGAACGGTACAATTTCTTGTATGTGGAGGTATGAAATGAGTAGATGTGGAGTATATGGAGTAAGGGGGAATATAATGAGCAATTTTGGGGAAAATTGGGTCCAAGGAGGAGGTCCTTATATATAGAGAAAGACCCTAACGACTAGTTTTTTCAAAAAAAAGTGAAATAATTTGGAAAAATCGGTCTTCTGGAATGTCCACAAAAAACCGATTTTTATTTATGCCCACCAGAATCGGTTTTTATGATTGGTAACGTAAACCGATTATGCGCGTGTACAAAATTTGAATTTTCACCGACATTAATCGGTTTATATTTTTGCACATGTAATCCAATTCTCGTTAGAAAAATATACAGAAAAACAACATTTCTAAGGCATGAAGAATCAGATTATACTGACCCCCACATAAACCGATTTCATGATGGAAGCTGCCATTCGATCTCAGAAACCCATTTCAGAACCTTACCAATTCCTTCAATCCACCAGCGAAACTCAATTAACCACAAACCCATCTCTTTCGTCTTCAAATCGGAACCCTAATTTCTTCAGCAGCGACACCCATTTTCACCGAACTTCAAGAACACCATTAATGGCAACAGTTTCAAACTCCTCCCTGTATTTTCAACTTCTTCAATTGCAGAGATTCAACATGAACTCTGTGTACTTCTCTGAAGTCTCAAATCGAACCCATTTTCTTCCTCGCTTCTCGATCCCAATCGATTTCAAATAACCCTAAGTTCCTTCCTCCAAACAACGAACCACCTTCATCTCCAACACCCTCATTTCTTCTCACCGAGTCGATCTCTCACAAGCCCATCTCTGATTACATCTCAACTCAATCACGAGACCCATAGCAAAAGAAGGGAACTCGGATCTCAACCACCAATTTCCTTTTGTTCTTCATAACCCTTAATCATCACCGTCTCGATCTCTCACAAAGCAATCGTTCCCATCTCCAATTTCAGCTTCAAACAACACCATGTACTCCATCAAAAACCCATCTAACAACAGCGCCACCAACCAAATACACCAGCTGCAGCTCGAGTTTAATCTTCTCTTTCGATTTCACCCTTCAATTACATCTGCAACTCCTTCTTCACAGCAGCAGTCCATCATCATCACTTCCAACAAACCGCGAGCTCAGCTCCTTGTGAAGGTGAGTAAGTAATCTCATCCTCGATAATAGTGGTTGATTTCCTTTCGTAGAGATCGTCAGAAAAATGGTTTTTCAAAATGTTAAAAGATGTGGGTTTTCAAAATATTTCGGAAGTTGTCCTTCCCACCATTCAACGTGTTGCAGGATTTCTCTCTTCATTCCTACCTGCACACATGTGCGACCCATAAAAAAGCCGTCTTTTTGAGTGCAATTATCATAAAATCCTTTTTGGTGAGGCAGAAGTCGAGGCATTGATTAATGTCAGAAGGCGTATAGCCCAATTGTTTGCCTGTATTTGCAAAACAGAATTTTGAATATGCATAAACTTGTTTTACGATAAACGCATTATACATATAATTATAATTAAAACACTTTAAGTTTATTTAAGTTCAAATCATGATCATCCAAGAAATAAACCTTAAACCATCCAAAAAAAAGGGTTAAAAACTTAAAACTTAAACCACCAAAAGTCTTAAAAACTTAAAACTTAAACATATAATATCTAAAAGAGAGCATCAGCATCATGGAGCACCAGCACCAGGAGCAACAGTAGCTTCTGCTTCAACCAAGGCTTGAACTCCAGCCATTTCTTCAAACAGACCTTCCAAATGTCTGTCGCGATCCCTCGCAGCTGCAATCACATCCCTCCTTCTCCTCGCAAACCTGATGAGCTCAACGAGCTCTTCTAGTGAAATCTTATCTGCCAGTGCGAGGTTTTACTCCAAACGGGTCTCACGGCCATAGGCTAACTTGTAGAGGCTTCTGGGTACGATGAGTTGTGGTTCCATGTGAACAGACTCCTGGGTGATCTCTCGTGAATAAAAAGCTAGGTGGCCGAAGTCCATATCTAAAAAAAATTAAAACTCTAGTTCAACAATTGGTACATAGGATAGCATATGTAATCTGATTCTAACTTCAAAAACACACTAGAAAATAAAACCCTAAGAATCGATTTATGTGATACATATACAAAAACCGATTATGAGATGGAATCTGAAGAGACAACTTCACAATCGGTGTATTAACACAAAAATAAAACCCGATTGTAGGAGGGCAGAGTCAAAAAATAAAATTAGTACCCAGAATCGGTTTATGCTAATTCACATATAAACCGATTCTGGTGATGTCTTTTCATATTCTGTTTTCAACCCAGAATCGGTCGATGCCATATAAACCGATTCCTATGCATGCTCTTCATGGACGAAGAACAAAACCTAGAATCGGTTGATACGATATGTCAACATAAACCGATTCTGGGTAAATTAGAAATTTTGATTTTTCAAAAATGAAGTTTTAAACATGTAAATCAATGAATAAATTCGAATAATAGAACGGGTTGATGGAGATTTACCTTATCTTGGTTGGATCGGAGATCGTTGGTTTGGTTTATGGAATTTAGAAGGATGACATGAGAATTAAAAAAAATTTTGGATTAGGTTTTTATGTTTTTTAGTTTTTTTCAAATGGTAATGGATTAGTATTTATATGGGTTAGGTTTAGGAATTAATTTGGCTTGAATTAGTCTTTTTATCCTGTTTGGCATCCCATAGCCATTTGTGAAAGGTAGGAGAGGAATTTGATAGGCCCCAAATAAATGGACTAGGCCCAAATTAGGCAGTTTTTTTTAATGCTGCGAAATATCACTAAAGATCTTGCAGATGTATAGGCAGTTGTCTCGCAACTATCTTATAGATGGTGTAAGGTTTCATTTTGCGGGAAAAATTGTTCTTAATCAATCAATTTTAAGTAGTCTTCGCATTAATATTTTAAGCAGTCTTCGCATTAATATACCGGTAATCAATTTGAAGTTGACAAATGAACTTGATAAAGTTCTAAGAGACTTCTGGTTGGTAAAAAGTTACCCAAAGCATGCTATTTTGAGAATTTTGATAAAAAGAGACTTTCCTCTTATCCATCGTTTGAATCGTTTTATATATGGTAGTGTTGTTTACCATGACTATGGTGAAGCTATAACTTTTTAAAAGAGAGGTCTAATGTAAACAATGTTGGAAATTTGGGTCCCAGAGGATGAAAACAAAAAACAAAAAGGAATGTAGTATCACTGACTTCAAGGCATTGCGACTCTTTTCGGTTATTATTTCGACCCTTCCCAAGAATTGGCGAGTACAATTGGTCAATAAAATATTGCTTTGAGAATGCAATGAAGCCCTAAAAACTTGTTGGATTCAAGAGTTGTACTACCTTAACCCAACCAAGAACGCACAATATGAGATTCCGATGATGCTTAGAGAGAAAAGAAAACAATTTTTTTTTTTATGTGTGTAATTGAGAGAAAATCTTCGTTATTTATAGAGGATTTCATGCCTTTTGGAGATGTCTCTTCATCTTTAATAGACGCTTTCAAAAGGCATCCATTAATGCGAAGAGACGCGTCTGTATAAAATTCTAGAAAAACAAATTAAGTTTTTAAATTCAAAACCAGAAGAAAAAAAATTCGGTAGGGCTGCCGGCCCCCCGAGCCCCCTTTTGTAGCTTCAAACATATACTGAAAATATCCAACGTATTCTCCCCATATTTTCAAAATGAAAAAACACATAAAAACAAAGTAAACAACTTTTAAATCAGAGTGATTGCTTACGTACCCTAGTGGGATCAAGCCAACGTAGTTCACGCTTAGTTGAGAAATAAGTATCATCGTAAAAATCAATACATAAATGATAGGTATCTTTTGGATTGAACCCTCACTTAGTGTAAGAAATTCAAAGTTTTATCGGGCTTCAGTGGTGAAACCAGTCTTGAACCAAATACCCCATGTAATAAAACCGGAATCTCAACGCATACTGATTTCAGAGATTGTGTGTTCTATTACCCAACATGTTAATGTCCATGTGCTTATCCTGGACTCATGAATCTTCATAGAGAATAATCGTTTTGTCTTAGGTAAGAGCCTGATTTCCATACTCATATAGGTTAGTCTCTAAGGTGCTTCTGCGGTACATCTGTAAACAACTATAGACTCATTAAGGATTTACATCCATAATTTTTCTTGCAGAACCACCACTGTACTAATTTGAAATTGGAAGTTTATAATTAGAGCACCAGAACCACATCCATAACTTGTTGGTATCACATTGAACCTTGTTTATCTTTTTCAAAACATAGGTTGGGTTTCTGTTATGGGTGATCAACTTTGTTTCACAGACCTTAGTATCATTTCTCCATATTTTATTGAAAACATTGCTTTTGGTAGACTCTTTGTGAATGGGTCTGCCAAGTTCTTTTTTGATTCAATAAATTTAACCGTAACTACTCCTCTCTTGAGTAGTTGTCTCACAATTTGATGTCTAAGACTTACATGTCTTGACTTCCCACTATATGTCTTGTTGTCTCACAAGCTTTTTCCCACAATTTTGCTTCGGGAAACCTAATCCCCATACCTTCTATGTGATACTAGTTGCGACTAGAGTCGATTCTCCTTTAACCTTAGGTTTTTCACGAAACCATGTAGGTTAATGATTTGAAGACCTCATTGGGATTGGGAAGCGGACCCAACTATTTTCGTTGTAGTTGTGTGATCCGATCTTCTTGTTTTCTATCGCGATTGAGTACTATCTTCTAAGATTGGCTCGAGGTTTAATCTCCGATAGGCAAGATAAAAAGTAGTCACAAACATCTTCGTCTCATCGTTTGTGATTCCATAATATCTTGTTTCGCTACCATACGATTAAGATTATTGTGAGGTGATTGATAATAATTGGATGTTCTTCGGGAATATAAGTCTGGTTTATCAATTGGTTCATGTTCACCTTGATTTATCAAAAGAAGGAACAAAACTCATAGGTTTATCTGTGGGAGACAGATTTATCTATTCAATAGACTTTTCTGTGTGAGACAGATTTATTTATCAAGTCTTCGACTTTGGGTCGTAGCAACTCTTAGTTGTGGGTGAGATAAGCTAAGGGAATCAAGTGTGTAGAATCCTGCTGGGGTTCAGAGACGTAAGGAGCGCAACTGTACCTTGATCAGTGTGAGATTGGTTAGGGCTCAAATACATTGCAGTCCGAAGTTAACTTGGAGTAGGCTAGTGTCTGTAGCGGCTTAATACAGTGTGGTGTTCAAATCTGGACTAGGTCCCGGGGTTTTTCCGCGTTTGCGGTTTTCTCATTAACAAAATTTCTGGTGTCTGTGTTATTTCTTTTTCGCATTATATTTTGTTATATAGAAATATCACAGGTTGTGCGTAGTTCAATCAATTAGATAATCCAACCTTTGGTTGTTGATATAAATTGATTGACACTTGAATATTGGTCTTTGGTACCGTTCAAGTTGTTTCACATAATAATCAGGCTCACGGATTTCTATCCGTTTGATTTGCTGATTACACTGTGAAACAGAGATACAATTCTTGGATATATTTCCATTGATTGAGTCTGACTGTCTAGTTGATTCTCTTGGAACTATATTGGAGTTTTTCCATACAGATTGCTAAGCGAAATATTGGGTGTGGTTGTTAGACCCCCGCTTTTTCAATTGGTATCAGAGCAGGCATACACGTTTAAGACCTCATAAGTCTGTGTTTATAGCGATCTGACTCTATGGACAGAGGTGATATATCTATAAACGTACCACCAGTCTTCGATGGCTCAATTTGCTCATGGTGAAAAATTGCTATGCGTGCCTTTCTTCAAGCACGTGATTTTCAAACATGGGTATATGTTGTTAATGGCTATGATCCTCCAATTGTTACAGTAGACGGTGTATCTATTGCAAAGGATATTGGTAGATATGAACCTAACGAGATTCTCGCTGCAAAGCAAAATTCTGACGGTTTAAATGCTATCATACATGCCATTACCCCGGATCTTCGGCACCATGTGACTACGTGCACTCGGTCTAAAGATGCGTGGGGTATCTTAGAAACTGTATTCGAAGGAAATTCTTCTGAGAAAGAAGCTAGGCTTCAAAACCTATGTTCTAATTGGGAAAACCTTCGTATGGCTGATGAGGATTCATTTGATGAGTTTAATCGCAAAGTGTCTGAAATTGTTAATGCATCTTTTGCATTAGGTAAGACTATTCCTGAAAAGGACATTGTGATGAAAATTCTCAGATCGTTGCCAGCCAGTTACGATTCTAAGAAACATGCCATCGTTGAAGGAAATAACCTTAACACCCTTTCCAGAAATACCTTGGTTGGTAAGTTAAAGATCTTTGATCATGAGCATACATCCAAATCTGGAAAGGATATTGCTTTCAAGGCACAAAAGAACACTAAATTACTTGATAAAAGTAAGAGTGTTGGCATCTCTGAAGATGACCCTTCTGAGACTAATTCATCAGATGAAGATCTTGACCAGTCAGTCTCTCTGATCACAAGGCAGTTTAGAGATCTTCTTTTCAAGAGAAGTAAACGGTTCACCAGAGACAAATCTAAGTCATCAGTTAAACCTCACAATCGTGTTCCTCCTAAAAACAGGGATACTGATGACGAGGATATGCCACAGTGCTTCAAGTGTAAAGGCTTTGGTCATTTTGCAAATGAGTGTCCAAATCGTAAAAAGTATACTGGAAACAAAGGTCTTGCGGCAACTCTTGATGAAATGTCTGATCACTGTGATTCTAATAAAGACGAAAAATCAAGTGTTGCACTCCTCTGTAAAAATATTGACTTTGATAACTGTAGCAATACGTACATCAACCTCGATATTCTTCAGGGAGAGACTTCAACCACTTTGGAGGATAAAATGGATTTTTCCTTGTCCACTGGAAATTCTTCTTCTTGTGTTTCAGATTCTACCGTGTGTCTAGCAGCCTGCACAGCCATGGCGTCTGAATCATCTTCTCTATTGACATGCTCTTATTATACTCTCAAGGGTCATGAACTCTCAAATTTTTTCAAGTACAAACATAAGATAAGATATGTCAATAAACTACAACGGAGAGCAAATCGATTGGCAAACGAGCTCAAATTTGTTCAGAAGTCGACCGGGGTATGTAATCTTATCTCCTCTCCAAAGAAGTTAATTTCCAAAGAAATTTCTAGACCTCTACAGAAGAGAATACAGTCTAAACAATATGTGAAACAGGGTTCTAAGAATTCCATTCAAGAAGGGTATAGTGGACAGATTATTGTTCACCCCAACACAACTTAATTGTGTTGGTTGTGTATCTTATCTCACGTGCCTGATTCAAAAGAGACAAGGTTTTTCACACCTCAGGCTTTAAGGAAAATAGAAAAAGTTTTTTTTTTTTTTTGTCTTTTTAGTCTTGTTTATTTTTCACGTTTTTGGAATTCTTCCATCCTTTCATATCTAATTGATATTGAAAGGGCTTTCCCTGTTTGATTAATAAATGAGGGTTAATATCGACAATTCTGCCTTCTTTAGGGTTGTGAGTTGTGCGTACGTGAATCCTTTTTAGTGTATAAAGGTTCTGTAACCCTACATTCTTTTTTCCTTCTCTGAAAAACTCTTTCTATCACAAGACTGCTTGTTGAGTCTGATTTGTGAATTCCTCCCACAATCCCATACTTGTATGGAGAATCCAAGCGTTATGTCTTCTGGTGGAAAAGATGTTAATATGATTGTTAAGCCATCAATCATGAAGGAAAATGTCAAATCTCCTGTTCAACCAACTTCGAAAAGAAAAAGAAGGAATGTGAGGAAACCAAGGGATGTTCCTTCAAATCTTCAGAAGTTTTCTAGTGTTCTTGAAGAGTTGATTGAAATAAGAAAAGAGATTCATCAAATAAAGGCTATTGTTTTGAGGACTCTCGAAATTCAGAAGGCCCTGGTTCGGCATCGGTCTAGAAGGTTTGTTGGAATTGACTCCTTTCTTCATGAACCTTTTGTTCCAATGGCTGTTAACGACAAGGAGTTCGGGGACGATAAAGAACTTTTTAGAGGCCTTAATATCTAGGAAACTTCTTATGAGAATTTATTCTTGTGTTTTAAGAAGGATAATTAGGGTTTGGAATAGCCATTATTGTGAGCACACATAGCTATGTCCAACGATTTTCATCTTGCAGTGTTTTTAGATTTATTTATTTAAATTCTAAAGTTGATTTGGAAGATGATTTTGCAGTATTAATCTTTATGGTTTCATATATTGCAACTTGTTCTGGTATATGTGTGTTTGCGTCCATGAACTATAATTGTCCCATATTATGTCAAAAGTTAAGTCTTTCACATGTCATTATGCAAATATTGATAAAAGAATAAATGAACTTTTGACAACAAAAGTTAAGCCTATTATGTCATTATGCAAGATAAGATGAACTTTTGTCTACAAAGATTAAATCTATTATATGTCTCTATGCAAATAGTGATGAAAGATAGAATGAATATTTGAATATTACGCAGTATTGGTCTTTCCCTGATCCACATCTTTGTGTAAATACTGTGCGGCTCCGTAAGTTCTCTTATGTGAGCATTTCCGATTAAATTAATCATGGGTTCTCTTGTGGTTAATTTAGTTGAGTATTTTGGATACAAATTCATGTTTCATGAGATTTGTTAATGTCCAAAGAAATCCTTCTTTTCTTATGAAAGTAAGGTCGCTCTTGTAGTTCTTTCGGAAATGACATTTTATGGGGGAGAGTTCTTAATTGAACTTGTGCTTAATTGCCAAATCTTTGTAGGGAGTGCGGCTATGGAATATTATAGGGGTTATCTTGTATCTTTATAAACTCCTTGATGAATGCATTTAGTTTCGGATATATGATTGCATCTAAACAAGTTGATATGTTGTTCTCTTTAGGTCATGAAGTATCTCTACGGAAATTTCATTAGGATCCCACTAGTTTTCGTACCTTTGTCAATTTTTATTGACAAAAAGGGGGGAGAACTAATGTGTAGTTCATACTACAAATACATATGGTTTACGGATCATTATGTAAGGGGGAGTGGTTTTCATGTGAGATGAAGTATTGACTAAGGGGGAGTGATACATATCACCATAGTATTGTTGTCAAAGTTGTGATACAATTGAACTTTGATGTTGTGTAATAATATTATGACATTGTATAACAATGGTTGAGAGCAACTTTTTTCTCATTGTTATAGCTTCGGATCTTCAACAACAGTGATGCTGAGTTGAACACGTTCACAATCACTGCAGTACTTGGATCTTCAACATTACTCGAAATCTTCGGTTTGTTCATGAACTAATACATTTATATAATAAGGAATGCAATCTTTTACAAACCGTGGCTATAATGTTCATGACTTGATTCGAGTGAATAAAAATCGATTTTGCTTCAATTGTGTCTTGTATACTTCTATGAGAATATAAACAATTGAAAAACTCTCTAACTAGTTTCATTTGAGTCATTTGAACTAGTTATGGTTAAGATGAATGAGTTTGATATGAAAGTGTTCATATGGCTAACTTCGGTTAACTATTGTTGAGCCAACAAGGTGTACACGTTTAGGTACGGTTACTCATATCTACATGAAGGTACATTTCATTTGTGTATAACAAGCTAAGTTCGATCTAACATTTGAAAGATATTAGCTTAAGTCTAATAAGGTTTTCATCTAACGGTGAATATTGAATGCTTTGGTACCAAGGTAACATTGATTGCAAACCTTGATTTGAAGACTATATAAAGGAAAAAATATAGCAACTGGGAAACCTAATCCCCACACCTTCTGTGTGATACTAGTTGCGAATAGAGTCGATTCTCCTTTAACCTTAGGTTTTTCACGGAACCCTGTAGGTTAACGACTTGAATACTTCATTAGGATTGTGAAGCCAGACCCAACTATTTTCTCTGTAGTTGCATGATCTGATCTTGCTTTTTTCTATCGTGATTGAGTACTATCTTCTCTAAGATTTGCTTGAGATTTAATCTCCGATAGGCAATATATAAAGTAGTCACGAACATCATCGTCTCATCGTTTGTGATTCCACAATATCTTGTTTCGCTACCATACGATTAAGATTATTGTGAGGTGATTGATAATACTTGGTTGTTCTTCGGGAGTATAAGTCCGGTTTATCAATTGGTTCTTGTTCACCTTGATTTATAAAAATACGGAACAAAACTCATAGGTTTATCTGTGGGAGACAGATTTATCTATTCAATAGACTTTTCTGTGTGAGACAGATTGGTTTATCAAGTCTTTGACTTTGGTTCGTAGCAACTCTTAGTTGTGCGTGAGATCAGCTAAGGGAATCAAGTGCGTAGAATCCTTCTGGGGTTCAAAGACGTAAGGAGCGCAACTATACCTTGATCAGTGTGATATTGGTTAGGGCTCAACTACATTCCAGTCCGAACTTAACTTAGAGTAGGCTAGTGTTTGTAGCGGTTTATTGCAGTGTGGTGTTCAAATCTGGACTAGGTCCCGAGGTTTTTCTGCATTTGCGGTTTCCTCGTTAACAAAATTTCTGGTGTCTGTGTTATTTCTTTTCCGCATTATATTTTGTTATATAAAAGAAATATCATAGGTTGTGCGTAGTTCAATCAATTAGATAATCCAACCTTTGGTTGTTGATATAAATTGATTGACACTTGAACATTGGTCTTTGGTACCGTTCAAGTTGTTTCACATAATAATCAGGCTGACGGATTTCTATCTGTTTGATTTGTTGATTACATTGTGAAACAGAGATACAACTCTTGGATATATTTGCATTGATTGAGTCTGACTGTCTAGTTTATTCTCTTGGAATTATATTGGAGTTTTTCCATATAGATTGCTTAGAGAAATATTTGGTGTGATTGTTAGACCCCCGCTTTTTCAACCGTGATAATGCAAACCATAATCAATGGTTCCCTTCAAGTAAGGAAACGCTCTTGAAACTGCTCTCCAATGTTCAACTCCTGGGTTACTTGATAAATGACGTAACACTCCCACAGCTTGGGAAATGCCCAGTCTTGTGCAATGCATAACATATATAAGACTTCCAATTATACTAGAATACTCAAGTTGCTCATGAACGCGATCAGTATTCTTCATTAACTTTATATTAGGGTCTTACGGAGTGATGGCTGGGATGTCATCAAAATGACCATACTTCTTGAGAAATTTCTCAATGTAATGAGATTGGGTTAAAGACAACTCATCTCCCTTTCTTAGGATTTTAATTCCTAAGATCACATCATCCTTCCGTAAGTCATTCATATCAAAGTTAGAACTAAGAAACTTCTTTGTTTCTTCTACACGATATACGTCAGATCCAAAAATAAGCATATCATCAACATAAAAGCAGAGAATACACATACAAAACTATTAAAAAGACGAGGGTACCAAAATACACCACAATCTTTAATTTATCCACCTATAAGTCCTCTTACCGAAAGTGATCGTCTATGGACAAAGTCGAGAAAATACAACAAATCGGTATTCACACTTTGTGTGATTGTCTATGGATACGAGATCGAGACAATACAACTACCAAAGTGTGATACTTGATAATAGGTTCGGACTTAACAAAACTCTATATGATCACTATCAGGTATGACGGAGTTAACATTTGTGTAATTTACAACAATTATAATTGCGGAAAGGTAAAGCATATGACACATCAAGATTTTGTTAACGAGGAAAACTGCAAATGCAGAAAAATCCCGGGATCAAGTCCAGAATTGAATACTCTCAGAATTAAGCCGATATACAAAATATAAACCAACTTCGTATAGTTGAGACCAAGCAACTACCCCTAGTTTACTCAGTTTCCTCGGTATCCCTGGCTTCAGACTTCGATGAGTGCACGCACTGGAATAATTCCTTTGGATCGTATTCCAAACAGTAAGGGAACAACAAATCTGTTTGGTAACACCTCTATTGATTCTTTAAGATAAGATATCTCAAGTCATGCGCAAAGGCTCTTCCGTTTAAACTAAGAAAATCCTTTGCCTGGTTAGATCAATCTAATCTCTATTACCGAAGTAATAAGATTCGAATTTGTAACAATCAAAATATATCTCAAGAGAACTATTAAGCGTTATCGATCTCACACAACTAACAATCGAATAAATCCGATTCTAGTTGGATCCCAGCCGATCAAGGTGTGTGCAACACATGAAGATATGAGAAACAATAAGAAATCTTCTTCGTCTTCAAATCTTCTTTAATCTTCAATTAAAACCTGCACAACACCACTTGAATCTCTTGTGATCAATCATACACAAAACAGAGTCTATTAACAATGGATAATCACAAGATATCTTTAGATCTACAAACAATTCTAAATATCCCATCAATACTTCGATCTAGTTTGAGTGAATCTTATATCAGAAGAGAAGATTCTCAAGAATAAACAAACTATATGCAATCAAAGTTTCAATAATCGTTAGTCAATCAAATAAATTGAAAACTAATAATATTGTAATTATTTAGGTTCCCACCAACGATACTCGTAGCGCTTCTTGATCCCACAGAAGTCTTTAAACGAGCGGTCGTAAGAGATTTCTCCTAATTAGGGTACTTTCCTCTCCGGATAGACGGCTCCACCAGAAACAACAAAAAGATGAAGTTTGCCTGGCTCTTAGGATAGTTTGCTAGAAATTGAAACTTAGGTATTTTATAGACCAAGGATGTTTGGACACCAAGGAATTTCCAAAACCGAAAATATTCTCAAGATATGTAATGAATAACAAAATTCGGTTTTCCTAATTCCAATAAATGCTTGTCCAAAATTTCCGAAATCTCTTAATAGAAAATCTTCAATTAGTTAATGCACATTACTAATTTTTATTCTCTAGAGATATGCATTTAATTGCTAGTAATTAAAAGCATATATAACCAAAAACCTTAATTAAAAGATTCTCAATTAATTTCGGTACATGATCTCCTTGAGTACTAAGGAATATATTTGAACAATAAAAGATAAGAGTTATTATACGTGTTCAAAGTATGTTTACATCTTTTATCTGTAAATCATCTTTCCTATTTACATTTCTTGGAATCGGTTATACCACACTTCCAAACAAGTTTAGAATTGGTCCACATGTATTCCAAGACTACTATGTGATTGATCAAATATCAAATCACATACATGGGTTCAATCGGTTCTACCAATCACTAGGATCGTCTATACCTTAATATGGAAACACTTTTGATGGGTCACACAAGTTACCAGGACCGGTTACATCAGTTACTAGGATCAGTTACATCAATTACCAGGACCGGTTACCATATACTCATGGTATTGCTTGTGATCGGTCGCACCAGTCACTAGGATCGGTTACACCAATTACTAGGACCGGTTACACTAATTACAAGGATCGATTACACAACACTCTGTGATCGGTCACACCAATTACCAATATCGATCATACCATCTCATGGTGATTACTTAGGATCGGTTATACTAATTAATGAAAACTAGTCATACCAAATCATAAGTCAGGCATTGTGATTAGTTATACTAAGATACATAACAAAGTTACGACCGGCTTTACCATCTCACACATATTGGTAATACAAATATTTCCAATGAATAGCCGTACCAATAAGCCTAGCGATTTCTCATTCGATTCATAAAGCAAGTTCATGAATGTACTTCCTTTAAACAAATGTAAAACATTGTTTCCTAGGATGAAATCTTCACCATAACCCATTCACATAATTATAACAACATATATAAGATTATGTCGATGTCATATCTACGAAGTTCAAAAGATAAGTGTTATACTTCGTAGTGATCATGTCTCACTACTCACTACTAGAGTAATATATCCAATACACATCTTCGCAGTTATGTTTCAATATAGCACGACTTGAAAGATACATTAGGAATGAAACAGTTCAAGTCAATATTACTAACCTCAAGAGGAAGGATGATTTCGTCGTTGTAGTTCGTTACTTCTTCACGTTCTTCAAGTCTTCGAGTAATACTTGTACGTCTCAAAATTTCTAGACTTTCTAGTCTAACCTAAACGAAGTTGTCTCTAATACATAATCAAGCGACTCTTAGATAAGTTTTGATATACTAAAATATGACAACCAAACTTGACATACCAACGCTTGGTGTGTTCAACCGAGCTATGCTCTAAAAACTATCATGCTTACTATAGATATATTTATCCACATCATTAATAACAAAAACATATGACAAAGCTACTTTGTCAAACTTATCATGTTATTGCATGGGAGCTTGCTTCAATCCATGAAGATATTTTACCAACTTGCAAACCTTCTTTTCTTGCCCTGGTAATATGAAATCTTTTGGTTGTTCCATATATATCTTTTTCATTTAGAAAAACGGTTTTGACATCCATTTGATGTATAATTAACTTGCGAACAAATGCAAGTGCAATTAAACAACGAATATATGCGAGCAACATGAGCATATGTATTAAAGCAATCAATTCTATGTTTTTGTTAATAACCCTTAGCAACTGATATGACTTTGAACATATCAATGGAACCATCGGCATTCAACTTTCTCTTGAATATCCATTTACATCCAATAGGCTTTACGTCAGGAGTTAAATCGCAATATATCCAAACTGTTATTAGATAAAAGTGAATTCTTTTCATCATTGATAGACTCTTTCCAGAAACTAGCATTTTTGGAACTCATAGCCTCAGCATAAGTTTTAGGATCATCATCAACATGCAACTACCTTCTACGAGATATGTTATAAAATCTGGACTGTAATTTTTCTTTGTTCTTGCTTTCATACTCCTTCTAGATTCGATATGTTCAATAGGTACTGAATTATCTTTTATGTCTTGAGTAGGAGCAGAATATCCATCATTGTCATTAGTCTCCAGAGATTCTAGACTAGGTAACAATGGGTTTTTTGTGGGGTTGCATTTAGGAACTATTTGTCATGTGGTTGCCTTGTAAGAGGGGTGTACTTAACATAACATTGGGTGCCCTTATAATTACTACCTTATCTTTATTATAGCCGCTAGGATCCAGACACGTGTCGAGTTGGGATTACTCCTTGTTAATTAGGGCTTAGCCTATTAATGTGTAAGAATCGGCCGTTTTGTAAGCAGATAATTATTGTTATTCAAGAACTTAAGTTCTCAGGCTGATTTTCGAATCAGATTTACCATTTCCGATTATTTGATTGTTTCAATTTGTTCACTATAGAACAATTGGCATCAGAGCCGTACGATCCTGTCACCATGGGAGGACAAGGAGCTCAAACTAATAAGGATTTACAGGATACTCAGAAGAAGCAACAAACCCAGATTGATAAAACTAATCAAGATGTGTTGGAAATGAAGGAACAAATTTGAATCAAATTCTTCTACAATTACAGAATCTAAATAACAAAGATAGTAATCAAGAGGAATCGTTTGTTGCACCAGCAGAGGGAAGTACTGTACCAGCTGTTAATCAACTCACTGAGAATCGAAGTTTCAACAATTACAATCGATTTCCTAAGCTAGACTTTCCTAGATTCGACGGTACCAATCCTAAATGGTGGATTCAAAAGTGTGAAAGATTTTTTCTCCTTCACAATATCAGAGAGGAGACTCAGAAAGTGCAGATGGCAGCGATGCACATGGATGGCAACGCTGAGAGGTGGATTTTTAACTTACAAATTTATATATCTATCTTGTGTTGGTTTGAATTAGCAGAACATGCCTATTTCATTTTGAAAACTCATCAAATGATAACATCATGGGTATGTTTAATAAATTAGCTCACACAACTACAGTAAATGAGTTTTTTGATGAGTTTGAGGTTGCTAGATCTTTAATGATGACCATACACCCTGAATTTCCTGAAAGCTATTATGTGATGAGTTTCATTGGAGCTCTTAAGGAGGAAATCAAACATAATGTGCTAATGTTCAACCCCACTACCTTCATGAGAGCTTTTGCTCTAGCAAGATTGCAGAAACAATCCTTACTTAACCAACAAAAACAGTCAAAACCCACACCAAAATTTTTCTCCAACTCTTTTTCCATGGGAAAGCAGAATTACAAGTCTAGTTTTCCACCAAAGCCCTTATCCATCCCTCCTTCCATTCCCAAACCACCACTTCCACCTCTTACTCCTAAGACAAGCCCCACCCACCCTCCCATTAAAATACTTACCCCTGAACAACTCAACATCAGAAAAGCTCAAGGACTTTGCTATAATTGTGATGAGGTGTATAGACAGGGTCATGTCTGTAAGAAACAATAACTTTTCTGGATAGTTGCAGAGGAAGGAGTTGATGACTCACCTACGGAAGAGGATATTTCACAGGAAGAAGAGCATGCCTCCCCAGTGGACAGTGATATTGAGATTTCTCTACATGCCCTTACTGGTACTCATTCTAGTGAAACAATTAGAATCCCTGGTATGCTTAACAAACATTCTATTTCTATTCTTATAGACACTGGTAGTACCCACAGTTTTATTAACTCTTCTTTGGCTCAGAAATTAAACTGCAATGTACAACCTACTTATCAGATGGTTGTCACTGTGGATAATGGTGACAAAACAGTCAGTTCAGGCATTTGCAAGTCATTAAACTGGTTCATGCAGGGTCAATCATTCTCTGCATATTTGAGGTTACTACCTTTGGGTGGTTGTGATATAGTTCTGGGTGCTGACTGGCTCAGACTTAGGGGTAATGTGCTCTTCAATTATACTACTTTGACAGTTTCCTTCATATATCAGGACACTGAAATTACTCTTACTCGTATTTCTAATTCTCCACTGCTTAAGCCCATCTGTAACAAGGAGGTCCATAAGTTCTTTCAAAAAAATCCACATGGACTTTGTGCACAGTTATCCTCCATTTCTAATGCACCCTATCCCTCACCACCTCCACCTGAAGTTACAGCTTTATTGCAAGACTTTTAAGATGTTTTTGAAGAACCTTCAACACTGCCACCTCATAGGAGTCTTGACCACACTATTCCTCTCAAACCCAATTCTACTCCAGTTAACCAAAGGCCTTACAAGTGCCCTTATGTTCAAAAATTTGTCATTGAGGACTTGATCCAAGACATGTTACATCAAGGCATCATTCAGCCAAGCCACAGTCCATTTGCCTCTCCCATTTTATTGGTCAAGAAAAAGGACAACAGCTGGAGATTTTGTGTTGACTATAGAAGATTAAATGATATATATCACCATTAAGGATAAGCTCCCCATTCCTATAATTGATGAACTTTTGGATGAGCTACATGGTGCTGCAGTTTTCACTAAGATTGATCTCAGGTCAGGGTACCCCAAATCAGACTTTTTCCACCTGATATACCAAAAACAGCCTTTAGATATCATTTAGGCCATTATGAATTTCTTGTCATGCCATTTGGCCTCACCAATGCCCCTGCCACCTTTCAAGCCCTAATGAATGATATTTTCAAACCTTTTTTGAGAAAATTTATTTTAGTCTTCTTTGATGACATTCTTGTTTATAGCCCTGACATGGCAACTCACCTTGAACACCTTCAACAAGTTATTTCTGTATTGAAACAACATCAGCTACATGCCAAACTCTCAAAGTGCTACTTAACCCAAACTGAACTGGAGTATTTGGTTTACATCATCACAGCTCAAGGGGTTGTGGCTAATCCTTCCAAGATACATTGTATGACTTCTTGGCCAATTCCTAAAACCATCAAGGAACTGAGAGGATTTCTAGGTCTCACTGGCTACTACATAAAGTTTTTTAAAGGCTATGGAACTATCAGCAATCCCTTAACTGAATTGTTGAAGAAAAATGCTTTTGTATGGTCTGCAGTTGCCATTAATGCTTTCAATCAACTCAAACTGGCAATGACTACTACTCCAGTCTTAGCACTTCCGGATTTTTCAAAAAGGTTCATCTTAGAAACAGATGCTTGTGATACTGGCATTGGTGCGGTTTTAATGCAAGAGGGTAGACCCATTGCTTTCCACATCAAGCCATTGGGCCCTAAAGCTATGGGATTATCCACTTATGAGAAGGAATTAATGGCAGTGGGATCAGCTGTCACAAAATGGAGGCACTACCTACAATGGCATCATTTCACAATCAAGATTGATCATGAAAGCATCAAGTTCTTCTTAGAACAAAATATTACTACAGGGTAGCAACAAAAGTGGTTGATGAAGTTATTGGGATTTAATTATGACATCCAATACAAAAAGGGGGTTGACAATAAAGTTATTGATGCTTTATCAAGGAGAGCACACCCTACTACTGCCCTACAAACCATCACTCTTTCCAAGCCTATCTGGATGCAAGAAATTGCCAATAGCTATGCAAATGATCCCAAGAATCAACAACTGATTTCTCAACTGCTGGTTTCTCCTTCTACACTACCTAATTTTTCCTACCAGCAAGAGATTCTCAGGTATAAATCCAGGTTATATATTGGTACTAGTAACAATGTGAGGTCTTCCATCTTATCTTCATTGCATTCCTCAGCCATTGGTGGCCATTCTGGTATTCAGGCTACTTATAACAAGGCTAAATTTCATTTTTATTGGCCAAAAATGCAACAAGACATCATTTCTATGGTAACCTCTTGTGATGTGTGTCAGAGGAATAAGCATGAAAATTATTTCCCTGCTGATCTTCTACAACCACTTCCTATCCTTGATCAGGCCTGGCAGCATATCTCAATGGATTTCATTGAGGGCCTTCCCAAAAGTGAGCACAAAGATGTTATCTTGGTGGTGGTTGATAGGTTAACAAAATACAGTCATTTCATTGGACTTCAAAGACCCTTATACTGTAGTCACTGTGGCTAAAGCTTTCTTACATCACATTTTAAAGTTGCATGGTTTACCCTCCTCCATCACCTCTGACAGGGACAAGGTCTTCACAAGTAATTTCTGGCAAGATCTTTTTCATCACCTAGGGACCAGCCTCAAACTTAGTACTACATATCATCCTCAGACTGATGGTCACACAGAGAGAGTTAATGCATGCTTAGAAAATTATTTGAGGTGCATGACTGGATTTCAACCTAAGAAATGGTTCAACTGGCTGGCACTTTCTGAGTGGTGGTACAATACTAGTTATCATACTAGCATTAAAATGTCTCCTTTCAAGGCACTGTATGGTTATGATGCACCACACTTAGCTTTCCCAACTACTGTCACTACTTCTGTAGCTACAGTTGAGGAGTATCTTACTCACAGGAATGCTATTCTTGACATACTCAAGGAATCCCTGTCTGCAGCTCAAGCTAGAATGAAGTTCTTTACAGATCAGAAAAGAACTGAAAGATCTTTTGAAGCGGGTGACATGGTCTACCTTAAGCTCCAACCCTACAGACAAGCATCTGTTTCCTTGAGAAAGAATTTCAAACTATCAGCTAAGTACTATGGCCTCTTTCCCATTCTTGCCAAATTTGGTAACTTAGCTTATAAACTGCAACTCCCACCAGAAGCTAGAGTGCATCATGTTTTTCATGTCTCCTAGCTCAAAATGAAGATTGGTTCTGCTCATATGCCATCCCCCACACTGCCACTAGTGGACCATGCAGGCCAAGTCATCATCACCCCTATTTCAGTTTTGGACTACCGAACTGTTACAAGTGGAGATCACACTATTCAACAAGCTCTCATTCACTGGTCCAATGCTACTGCTGAAGAAGCTACATAGGAGGATACTGCTACAATTCAAGCTCACTTTCCAACTTTTGTCCTTGAGGACAAGGACAATTTGAAGGGGTAGACAGTGTCATGTGGTTGCCTTGTAAGAGGGGTGTACTTAACTTAACGTTGGGTGCCCTTATAATTAATACCTTATCTTTATTATAGCCGCTAGGATCCAGACACGTGTCGAGTTGGGATTACTCCTTGTTAATTAGAGCTTAGCCTATTAATGTGTAAGAAGCGGCCGTTTTGTAAGAAGATAATTATTATTATTCAAGAACTTAAGTTCTCAGGCTGATTTTCGAATCAGAGATACCATTTCCGGTTATTTGATTGTTTTAATTTGTTCACTATAGAACACTATTCCTATTCAAGTTCTCAAAAAATTCCACATCTACAGATTCTATAATCTCAAAAGTGTCAAGGATTAAAAATATGTAAGTGATACTGTTAAGTGAATAACTTACAAAAGCACATTTATAAGCCCTATTTCCTAACTTAGGTCTTTTAGGATCAGGCTTCCTAACATATGCTAGACAACCCCAGACCTTAAGTCTTATCAAATTTGGTTTTCTGTTAAACCACAATTCATAAGGAGAAATATTCTTCTTTTTCAAATGAACTCTATTCAAAATATAGGATGCAGATGACATAGCTTCACCCAACAAAGAATTAGGCAAATTAGAACTAATAAGCATAACGTTAACCATCTCAACCAAAATTCTATTTTTCCTTTCAGCAACACCATTTTTTGAGGTGAATAACGTGCAGTAAATTAATAAATTACAACATGCTCTTAACAAAAGAATTTAAATTCGTTAGGAAAATATTCATCACCACGATCAGAACGTAAAATCTTAATTTTCTGTCCTAATTGTGTCTTTACTTCTACTTTATATATTATAAATATATCAAAGACATCATCCTTGAATTTCATCAAGTAAGTACATATAAGCATACCTAGTACAATCATCAATAAAAGTGACATATTATTTGTTTCCACAGCGAACCATATGATTTTTAAGATCACCAACATCACTATGTACTAATTCAAGCAAGGAAGAATTTCTTACTACAGATTTAAAAGATAGGGATATTTTGACTTTGGGTCACAAAAAAGTGACCAGAGTTGCGTTTAGGTCACGATTTTTTTTTTTTAAATTAGAGTTTGGGTCACAAGACCATCGTTGACCATTGAAAAAGCGGGGGTCTAACAACCTCACCCAATATGTCGTTTAGCAATCTGTATGGACAAACTCCAATATAATTCCAAGAGAATCAACTAGACAATCGAGACTCAATCAATGGAAATATATCCAAGAGTTGTATCTCTATTTCACAATGTAATCAAAGAAATCAAACAGATAGAAATCTGTGAGCTGATTATTATGTGAAACAACTTGAACGGTACCAAAGACCAATGTTAAAGTGTCAATCAATTTATATCAACAACCAAAAGTTGGATTATCTAATTGATTGAACTACGCACAACCTGTGATATTTCAATTATATAGAAAATATAATGCGGAAAAGAAATAACACAGACACCAGAAATTTTGTTAACGAGGAAACCGCATATGCAGAATAATCCCGGGACCTAGTCCAGATTTAAACACCACATTGTATTAAGCCGCTACAGACACTATCCTACTCCAAGTTAACTTGAGACTGGAACGTAGTTGAGCCCTAACCAATCTCACACTGATCAAGGCACAGTCGCGTTACTTATGCCTCTGAATCCCAGCAGGACTCTACACACTTGATTCCCTTAACTGATCTCACCCACAACTAAGAGTTGCTACGACCCAAAGTCGAAGACTTGATAAACCAATCTGTCTCACACAGAAAAGTCTATTGAATAGATAAATCTGTCTCCCACAGAAATACCTATGAGTTTTGTTTCGTCTTTTGAGAAATCAAGGTGAACAGGAACCAATTGATACACCGTACTTATATTCCCGAAGAACAGCCAAGTAATATCAATCACTTCACAATAATCTTAATCGTATGGTAGCGAAACAAGATTGTGGAATCACAAACGATGATACGAGGATGTTTGTGACTACTTTTTGTCTTGCCTATCGGATATTAAATCTCGAGAAAATCTTAAAGAAGATAGTACTCAATAGGATAGCAAACAGCAAGATCAGAACACGCAACTACAGAGAAAATAGTTGGGTCTGGCTTCACAATCCCAATGAACTCTTCAAGTCGTTAACCTGTAATGGTTTTAGAAAAACCTAGGTTAAAGGAGAATCGACTCTAGTCGCAACTAGTATCACACAGGAGGTGTAGGGATTAGGTTTCCCAGTTGCTAGAGTTCTCCCTTATATAGTGTTCAGATCAGGGTTTGCAATCAATGTTACCTTGGTAACAAATCATTCAATATTCATCGTTAGATGAAAACCTGATTAGACTCCAGCTAATATCTTTCAACCGTTAGATCGAACTTAGCTTGTTACACACAAATGAAAAATGACTTCATTTGGATATGGGTAACCGTACCTAAACGTGTACACTTAGTTGGCTCAACAATAGTTAACCGAAGTTGGCCATATGAACACTTTCATACCAACCTTGCTCATCTTAACACAACTAGTACAAATGACTCAAATGAAACTAGTTATAGAGTTTTTAAATTGTTTATATTCTCATAGAAGTATACAAGACACAATTGAAGAAAAATCGGTTTTGATTCACTCGAATCAATTCATGAATGTTATAGCCACGGTTTGCAAAAGATTGCATTCCTTATTATATAAATGTATTTGTTCATTACTTAGACGATTTTAGAACTTAACCACTCAAGTCTGCAAACGGGTACACATACTTAGAGTTCCGGACTTGCCCTTTCGTATACAACCGAACTCAATTGAAGTAAGTATGCAAATGGATACGCATACTATAGTTCCCGAACTTCAACTGTTAAATCAGTATGCATACGGGTATGCACACTAGATTCCCGGACTTGGAGTAACTTATAACAGTTAGCATACAAGTACGCATACTATGTTATATCCAATCATTGGTTCATTGTTCTAAACTCTCATTTCAATCATTGAAACATTCTAAGAAAACGACAATATGTATCTCACACAAACTATTAGCTTCAAAGCAATTTTCAAGTGATCAAATGATTAATACGAAACATTCCAAGTCTCAGTACACCAAAAAAATGGAGTTTTGAAACTGGCTCCCGCTGTTGCGAATCGGGGTCGCAACTGCACTCAGCTGTTGCGACGCGAATTTTCACAACGGAAATGTATCTGTTGCGAAGTTTTTACTGCTAGTTGCTAAATCTTGACTAAGTCCATGAAGACAGACCCAAATTTTTGCGGTAAGAAATTAGCAACAGAGATGAACTGTTGCGAAATTTTTGCAACAACAGAAAAGAAGGTCGGTCTTCATTGACCCAAGTCAAAATCTGTTTCCCCATTTTCATTTTAACCTGCAACTACCCCAGTTTCGCTGTAATTCTTGTGATTCAATCAATTATGGGAAACAAAAATGAAGGGGATTCATTCTAATTCAACACACATTTCGATTCAGTTTACACTTGGGCTAAAAAACAACCAAAACTCCAAGCTAAGTAAAACCATAATATAAATAGAATCACTATGTTGTTATTGAAAAAAATATATCAGTGATCCACCATGAACAACGGGATTGGTACATAACAGAAAGATAATCTTTTTAGCATCTTTGTTTGAACATTAAGATAAATATTACATGGTCAGGTAGAGTAGTATTACCAGATCAATATGCATGTGTGTTGATACACTATGATAGTGTTTCAGGAGCAAGATGTTCAATTATTGGCATACTTGAAGCAAGAAAGAATGTAAGCTATTCCTGACCTGCTATTTCATGCCATCCTCGGCGAGCCATAAGTAATTCTAAATTCTTGGAAGGTGCAACTTGAATGCTTCTTAGTTCGAAATAATCTGTCCCATAAAACCACCAAAAAGCAGAATGAGATGGAATTCAGAGGATAATAAAATCCGAATTCAACTATTTACGGTTGCATATTTAGATAGTGCAGTTCTGATTTGTTTTCCTTTATTCAAATAGAGATCCTATATACAATGCATATGATTAAGTTTACCTGGGGAATAGGGAATGGAAGGACATCAGTACTTTGCATAGGCGGCATAGTTTGGTGGAAGAGATGGGGCTGAGCAAAACCGAGAATAGTTGAACCAACCCCCAGCGCGTGAATGAAGAATCTGCGGTGGAAAGGATGTGGTAAAATAGATGGCACGAAAGCTTAAAATATGTTGTTTAATTTTTTCTCAGGTATGCAGCTCCTGCACTTATCATGCTAACTTACATCTTTGGACAGAATCCGTTCTATACCGGGATTGATGACAGAATCCGTTCATTGACAAAAACTGCAACCAAAGAGCAGTATGTAGTGTTAAAAAGCGCATTAAAGATAAATAACCAAGTTTTAAAATGTTCAGCTTGAGCTGAATCTTTTCGGGTTTTTCTTTATTATTTTTTGTTGCTCAAGTTGTTTATTTGTTATACCACAGACTTGGTTTTTCTTTCGAGAAACATCTAGGTTATTAACTCATGACTGAAATGTCTGCGAAAATTTATATGGTTTCATTTCACTCGACCTGTAATCTTTAGATAGAATGAGAACATAAAATAAGCATCACATTGCACACGTATAGCTTCATAGTTCATTCATCAGACTAACAAGTTTACAGGAAGTTTGCATAGCTCTATTCATATAACTAATAAGTCCACATGCAGTTGATCCATGATTATTGCAATGCCGATGTTTTTGAATGATAAAATTAGCAACTTGTGCATTTGTTTACGCAGTTGAATCACATACCTCAACTTGCCTTTGCATTGACTGCACATAGTTAATTATCTCATCAAGCATCAGTGCTTTACCTTTAACCTTCAACAGTAAACAACGTCAAGTTATTTTGAGTTAAGATGCAAACTAAAATCTTATGCACTAAGTCTAGAAGTTCTTAAGCTACCTTATCGCATCCTGGCACAAGATATTGAAGCAGATTCATCCTTTCACTTATCTTCTCCCTTCTCACCTGCATGTCATGAAGATATGTAAACACACAGATCTAAATAAAACAAACAACTCATTATAGAAGTCAAACATGTTAAACAACTCATAATCAGAAGTTAGAACTTACTCTGTCAGCAAGGCTATGGCTATTAGTTGCCTGGCCTCATCTTGCCCTTACATGAATGTAATCTTCTGTTGGAGCTTCCTCGTTTTGTGAATTTGTCTTTATGTTCTGAAGATGGGTTTGAGATATGTGGAAGAGAAGTGGGTTCTTCTTCCATGAATTCATTAAGCTGGTGATGAATAGAAAAATTAGAGTGAAGTTACACAAAAAAAATCAGATTATCAAGAACAAAAGACGTGAAGAGTAAAGACACTTGAAAAAAAATCAACTTACATCCAATTTTTGCCTCAATTTCTTTATGCACAAGGATATCTTCTGTTTCCAACAAATGTAGACGCACAATCATCGAAACCGCAGTATGGGTTTCACTCCTCCATTCTCCATTAAACCTTATAATACCCATACCCAAAATTATTCCACCAAATCACAGCAAAAACAACAACAAAATATAACAAAGAACCAATTTAAAAATCAAAATATCTGAAATTAGTATTTACAAACCATGAAAAGGTCTTTGCTGCTTATAATCCTGCATCATGCACATTCCATTTCCAACAGTCACAACTAACCTATGAGTTACTTCAATCTAATTCAGTTCTACATCAATTCAACATACACCACAGAGCCATTGTAACACCCCAAAATTCAAATCATCGATTAACCAAAATTCCAAATGTTACGGGCGGTATCGAAAACTAAACCTACTTCCTTGGCTTACATTTTATTCTTTCATTTTAGTACCCAGACCTTAATTAGTCTCATTAAAAGGTTCATCTCAACTTAACAGGTCAAATATTCAGCGCAAAGTAAATAAAGGAAACCTAAGCAATACAGAGCAAAATCTTGCAAAAAGTGCCTAAGAAACATGTCCCTAACAGCCTGCATTGTCGAGGCTCTACAGACTTCGTTAGAAGTCGGAATTAAGAGCTTGACCCCAATCTAGAAAGCGGAAAGACACACCTTTCAAATGCATTTTAAAAATCCAGATTCCGAGCTTAAATGGTCGGTCAAATGTGTGCGCAAGTAGGTCACAGAACTGTGAACCTACAGATTTCAGTTGACGTGCTGTACAACAGGGACCAAACTCTTTAAACCCATTATAGAAGAGACATAAATGAACATTTCCCATAAGAAAATATGGCCTAAACCCCTACCACATGGTGCCAGTTCTCAAAGGAAAAAGGCTGTAGTAAACTGACAGTAAAACAAGGTTTTCAACATTCATTTCAATCTAACTCTCAAATGAAAATCATCATTACGAAAATCATCATTACTTAAATACTTTCAAATTTCAGTTAGTGAATCTTTAAGAGAATAAAACCAGAATTCTAAATTCTCCACATTCACTCTCTCTAGTAATAACACCAAAATACATGGAAATTAAATAAGACAGGTACAAAGTTCATATGGGCATTTTTATAAACATCTGAAGCTCCTAAAACAAAACAGTAGGGAAGTAAGTCCTTGAAATCATATCTTTTCCAATCAACAGTGAACAAAAATCTCATCCATTAATTCATGATAGCAAAAAGAAAACATTCAAATTAGCAAACAAATTCGAATAAGGAGTAAAATCATTTCTGCCAATTGTTGAATCGCAATAAAGAACCTTAACTCTAATTTGGGGAAGAACATGAAACCCTAATTTCTTTCAAATCCTCACTAAAATTACAATTCAACCTTTATGTTACTTCATAACTGAAACCCCATCCTATATTATTCAGTATCACCACCAATTTTCACATAATCTCAAAAGAAGATTGACAAACCCAAATTTCTAAAATTTGATTTACCTTTCTTTGAGTTTTAATCGACCAAATCAATTAATAACATCATCATCAATTCTTCCTTAATCTTTATCCTCCTCTCCCAATTTCAAAACTTCTTTTGATCCTTTCATCTCACCCTATTCCAAATTCACATCGGCAACACTTCCTTTTCCTGAGCTCAATTAATTTTCTGAGTTCCAACTGCAGAAATAACATAAAAACCAAAACCATCAATCTACCAAAATACACAAACAAATAGCATCACTAGTCGATTTAAAAAAAAAAAAAAAAAAAAAAAAAAAAACCAATCTGCAGAGAGTTTTTCTACAGGTCGTGAGAGAGAGTGTGGATGTAAAACCGTGAATGGCACACGCGAACTTGACATGCCTGAAAACTAAAACTGTTTGCAGGTGTTTTCTACCACACACGTAACTGGCATGCGTGAAAAAGAAATAGTTGCGAAATTCGCAATTGCGAAAGGCAGTTGCGAATATTTAGCAACAGAAATTCGCAACTAATTTCGCAACAGCTATTGCTGTGGCGAATCTGAGTTGCTAAAACCTGAATCTGATGTAGTGTCTACACCAAATGACTGTCTCACACAAATCATATAAGATGTTACTAGGCGATTTTTACATGATCATCTTTTGACTTTCGTAAAGAATAAAAGATGAACTTGGTTAAAGCGAAAGCTTACCAACACATATTTCGAGAAATATGTAAGCGAGTTAAACTCAGTTCAAAATATCAAATGTGTATAACTTAAGTCTATATATCTATACGACTTTTGTCTCAAATAGGAGATAGAGTAGATAGACTTTTGATTGATAGATGAGTTCAAGTCTCCACATACCTTTTGTTGGTGAAGTTTCACAAGCTCTCCTTAGTAGTTATTCGTCTTCAATCGATGAACACCGTAAAGTCTAAAGCTGAACTACACTTTCTATCCTAATCCGAGACTTAGCTATAAGTAAACTAGAAATCAAGACTTATAGTTTTGGCAACTAAACTTGACAAACAAGCTTGAGATAGCAACGCTTGCGAGTTCGACCGAGCAGTGCTCTAACAACCGTCTTGACAGTTAGAAAAATAATAAATTTTTTAATTAATTTGTATTTAGTTAACGACGTTATTGGCCGTTTGCATCTAACGGCCTGAATTAATTTGTGAATCACATCTAACGGGCGTGGCGGTGGAGAGAATATTCATTCAGACATTTCCACAAGCGCCTTGTGTGTGAAAAACTGATGATCCAGAGATGAGCTTGTCATTGATTTCTTAAGCCCATTGTACCTCCTCCCCTGCACCACTTAAACCCATTGTACCTCCTCCCCTGCACCAAATTCAAATCCAATAACAAACCAAACATTTTTAATCATTCACAAGCCCTAAGCGCTCCGTTAACTATCATCTTTTGTCTCCTAAATTGTTGGAACAATTGCTAAATTATGCCTGCACAAAAAAATAAAAACCAAACACGAAACAAATGTTATGGCTGAGTCGCGGACTAGGTCATTTTCTTTAAGACGTTTGCGGCTCGCCCAATATTGTGCAAGCGCTTCTTCAATGGCGCGTCGTCCCCAGGATAAAACAGCTGAGATCAATCTCTTACACTATCGCTCTTGCAGGGTGAGAGGATGTGAAACTTCTACACTTCATTCTTGCTCAGAAACTCTTTAGAAAAATCAAGGATGATCACACACTTGTTTTTTTCTTTCTCACAAAAAATCCATTTTTCTTTAAAACTCAAAAGACACAAAATGGAAAAGCTCTCACACACTATAGAAAAGGTTTCAACCACTCTCTATATAATAAAATTCTGATTTAATTTTTTTAATATCCAAGAATAAATATGGGATTAAATGAAAGACATTATTATGATGTTAATGAGCATCATTAACCCATTCAACAAAAAAACGGTTTTTGGCATTAACACAAAATAAATTTATTACCTAAGAGAGAGAATAATTGTCACATTAAAAACATTTAAATGAGACACTAAATTTTGGAAATCAATAATGTTTTTTAAAATATATAATCCCAACAATCCCCCACTTATATTTTTCAAAACATTGAGCAAGAACGTACAGAGTTGTGCATAAGCAAAGGTGCCTCACGACTTGAACCTTTACGTAGTGTTAATAGGCTCTCTTAAAATCTGACCATAGACATAAGTCTTGAACTCTAGGAGATAAAAAGATTGCTTAACACACACGACTATACTAGTGTAAAGTCTAAAGCCAACACATTACGGCCTTGTGCTTGTATCCCAGTTTTAATGAATGATCTAGAGAACTGCCCATATTCTCATAGAAAGCGGCCACACTTTCACATTCATATAGGTGAGTTTATCAAGAGTACTCCTGAAGGTACCCCACTCCAAATAGAGATATAAACATCATTAAGAGTTTAAAAAATTAAAAAGTAAACTCAACCTTACTCGCTTCAGGATATCATGCCGTGGGATGAATTCTTCAAAAGCATGATTATCGCATCTCCATATCACCTATGACTTCGTCTAGTCCCTTTGAACCTATTTCTAGGTTGGGTATCCATCATAGATGACTCAATCTCAATGGGCATCAACCTCATCCCTAAGATGTATTCATATCTTCTTATCAATCCTTTCGTCAAAGGACTAATGGAAACTCGTTTCAGACACTATATAATCCATATTCTCATAAAATCAACTCTTATAGTTGTCGTTACATTCTCAATTCATGCAATAGCCGCGGTACTATCACATTGGATTAATATGTCTGTTCCTCTATCTATTAGAGGATCGAATCGCTCCATCCCTTAAAGGATTCAACTGAAAGAATGTCCAATCAGCTTCGCAATATCCTTAAAGGATTGCGGTAACCATTTAGATAGTGTATTTCTAGGCATATGATGTGTTTGAAACACCTCATAACCTTCTCAATATTTTACCAGTTTCCATATAAGGATTGGTAAATCTGAATATAAAACCCCCACTACGGAAGAAATATATTACACCCCCACTATGAAAAATGTATATATATATAGTCAATCACGTAGCAAAGAAACATACCAAGCTACCATACTCATGTTTAGTTCAATCACACACAATCTCAAAAATATTGGCACTAATGAGTGAAAACTAGTTTACAGTTAGACTATATATATTTCTATTTCTTTTAAATTTCTGTTTCTATTTTCATTGAAATGAAATAAATCCAAACAAAGAAAAAATTCATTTCGAAAACATACACCATCTTCACTCAAGTCTTTCATATCAAATAATAAACTAAGCATGTTCTCAATTTCATTTTCATCCTATAAGTTAGAATAAAAATTGAACAAATCACTTATGCATACAAAACAAAGAGTATTGTGCATTTCACTTTCATCAATTCTGAAATCATTCGAATGAACCAAGTAAACAATTTATTTATTTATTTTTAAATTGTTTTAAGGTTGTTTTCAGAATATAAATGATAACTTATCTAACTTATATGCTTTCTTTTATTGTAGAAACTACACAGTTTTCCATGCTTAGTTTACATAGATTCTCATCTTTAGATTTCACAATCAAATATATATTTCTACTTATGACTATAAAAAAAAAATCATACATCGTAGAAACAACATCAACAAAACAAGCATGTAAGTTATTTAGCGTCATGAATGTAAGAGTCAACAATTTTCTGTTTGCTTGTCTAAAAACAATATAGGCTCATAAACACTTTTTGCCAAACAGTTAATAGTTTGAAGAACAAAGTTACTCTCTATAAGAAGTTATTTTCCACCAACAAAATATTCATGACTAAAATTTAGTCTCACTATATATGCTTTTCTAGGTTCATTCTTAGTGAATTACTTGTCATCTTCATTTTTCTAGTTCCTCTAATTTAAATCAAAGTTGTTAAAATATAGGTATGGAACCCCCACTATTTTTTGACTCAAACAAGAATTTCAAAACAATATCCTAAGATCCCAAAAATTGTGAAAAACCAATAAACCAATGATCTAAACCAAAACGTTTTGCACAATATAGAGAATAAAAATTCAAACAATTTTCGTAAAGACAATATCGCCTAATTCACGACTCAAATGATCATATTTAATACAAGCTACTAGAAGCATCAAGCAAGTATTTATAAACTTCTCAAATATTTTATTTCATTAAAAAAAATATTGCAAGTTGCGTAAGATTTCAAAGTGTACATGCTTTTATGAGTTAGGTAAGATTACATACATGTTACTCAAAAAATTCACAAAGTTTATAAGAAAATATAACATGCTCTCATTCGTTACTAACTCATTCATTTCTTAAAAGCATGACAAAATCTCATATTTCAAATATTCAAAATTCAATTCATGTTATGATAAAATTGTAATATTATATTCAAACATTTTATCCATAACCTATCATTTGTAGTAGTGCAATGTTCAAATTCAACAAATTTGTAATATCAATCTTGTTAATAACAAGATAGGCGGAAACTAGAATTCTTTCTCATTTCGGAAGTATGAACATCTTTAACAAGATTGTTCTACCCAAAGTAAACTTTTAGGCTATACCAATACCGAAATTCCTAGTGATGTGATTATATCTCAACGCCACTTTCTTTCAAAACGATTTGGTTCAACTTTTGAACAATAATCTATCAAAACAAATATGGTGTAAAACACCAATATGTATCAACCTCTCACCGTATCCATAGTTCACATTAACTAATCTTGAAAAGCGTTGTTAATAATATTTGATATCCTTGCAGTGTCGTGCAAGAATAGCAAATAATCTCATAATCAATATTATGTTCATTTCTTGGTGAGAGTTTATATTCACATTTGTTTTGACTAGGTTTCTAATTATTTTGGTTTTGAGTTCGTATAAAATTCCATCTCATAAGTTCAAAACTTATATGAGTCACATGTTTATTGTCATACACAATAATTCTCAATATCTTGGTTCCCTAAAATTTATTCTAAGATTGAACAATCAACTTATTCAATTTAGAATGCCATTATTTGATCATTACAATAACTACAAATAGTTCATCAAACATACCTCAATGGCTTTTAAAGCTTAATTGGTTATAAACCATTGTCCATTCTTTGCGCACCAACAAAGAAATCAGCAACCCCATTGCTCCTCACATCGATTAATCTCCCGCAATTTTTATTTCATTGGAAAATAAAAACTTGCTCAAGTAAGTGAATTTTCACCTGTCACAATCATGTACATGTGAGCATTTGAAACCAAAAAATAAGTAAGTTATGCACTTACATAATTACTTGAAAATCAACTAATATAGTACTCCAAGTTTCGCGTAATTGTCAAACAAAGATTCAAAGTTATATAGTTATAACATCATACATATAGGGTGCATTAGTTTGATTGCTATCAATGATATTCTTTTTCATTACCAAAACAAGAGTGTGAAGTATAAAATCAAAACATGATTTTTTTTAATATTGTTTCTTACATCTTTAATCTCAAGTATACGTCCCCTATTTTAGATAGACATTCACACGATTTGAAATCACCACATCTCTCAAAATAAAAACCCAAATTGAAAATTTGAAAATGGGTTTAAAGATAAGTTCCTGATCTACAAGTTTCTTGTAATACACAGATTCAAATTTTCTACACAAAGATTAGGAAAAGCGGATTTAATAAGGACTAATTTTCTGCCCGTCAGAATTTTTCAGATACGTTATGTAGTTTTCTAAAATACTTTAAAAATACTTTCCAGACTCCAAAAATTCTGAAATTTGACATGGATGATTCTCATGATGTCTAATACACCCGGTTAAAAGTTCAAGACCCAATTCAATTTCGTGTAGGAGATAAAAATAAGACTCTACATCATGTTAAAAACATTCGTTTAACATCAACAATATTTGTCTATGTCAACTGTTCACAAAGAAAAAATATTTAACCATGTTATTCCTAGTCCATCAATATTAGACATAAAATTAACTTTAGGTATCAGGTTACCTAAAATCTCAAGCATCATGTTTAATCGTTAAAGAAAAAATATTCCGGTTATAATTCTATCAAACAAAATAAAATAATGATATTTATCGCGTTTGAGCAATTGTTTTCTTTTGGTATCCATGGCAGAATAAAACGTCTTAAAATTGTTGGAACAATTGCTGAATTATGCCTGCACAAAAAATAAAAACCAAACACGAAACAAATATTATGGCTGAGTCGCGGACTAGGTCGCTTTCTTTAAGACGTTTCGCGGCTCTGCCCAATATTGTGCAAGCAGTTTTTCAATGGCGCGTCGTCCCCAGGATAAAACAGCCGAGATCAATCTCTTACACTATCGCTCTTGCACGGTGAGAGGATGTGAAACTTCTACACTTCATTCTTGCTCAGAAACTCTTTAGAAAAATCAAGGATGATCACACACTTGTTTTTTTCTTTCTCACAAAAAATCTATTTTTCTTTAAAACTCAAAAGACACAAAATGGAAAAGCTCTCACACACTATAGAAAAGGTTTCAACCACTCTCTATATAATAAAATTCTGATTTAATTTTTTAATATCCAAGAATAAATATGGGATTAAATGAAAGACATTATTATGATGTTAATGAGCATCATTAACCCATTCAACAAAAAATGGTTTTTGGCATTAACACAAAATAAATTTATTACCTAAGAGAGAGAATAATTGTCACATTAAAAACATTTAAATGAGACACTAAATTTTGGAAATCAATAATGTTTTTTAAAACATATAATCCCAACATAAATCAACATCAACAACATCATGTTGGTATTCACTTTGGTCCAGAGACAGATGAACTCCATTGAATTAATGGATTCAGGTAAAGAAGGTGGGTTTGTGTGAATTCAAGATGATGGAGATGATGCGGTTTCAGGACGAAATGGTGGTTTCCGTTTGAATTGGAGGTATGGTACAACCTCATACCAAGAAAGTCAAAGGAGATAATGTTGTTGTTGGTGCTAAGATAATTGATGGTGTTTGTTGTTGGGAATTTTTGAGAGATTCAAGAGCTCTATGAAGTATAATTTAGAGTTTTAAATGGATTTCGGTCTATACTGTTAGTTGAAGATGAATAGGAAGGATATTCAGAGATGGTGGCATGAATCTGAGAAGTATTTGGGTTTGGTTGATGGCCGAAAGTTCAAATTGAAGTAATATAAGGTAAAGTTGATGTTTGAAGTGATGGGTTCCGACAGCAATTCCTAAAGAGTGCAGTGAAGATATGTAGGGGTCTGATAAGGTTTTGGCAGAATTTGGTATGAGCTGAATGGTATTGCATGCATGGAGCAACAAATAATGGCAGTGGACGAATTAGATGAATGTGTTGGATGATTTACAGGGAAGGGAGATTATGGTGTTGCGTTTCACGGAATATAAAAGGGTATTGTTAGTAAATAAATTGATTCCCAGATTTTAATTGTTCATTTCCTTATTTAACTAAATTTTCTAATTGTCAAAGCGGTCAAGACGGTCCTGTGACCCAAACTCTAACTAAAATTTTCTGGTGACCTAATCGCAACTCTGGTCACTTTTTTGTGACCCAAAATCAAAATAACCCTAAAAGATATTCTATGTATTTTCGCTTGCACACAGATTTCATATTTAGAAACATTATCAAAATTGCAATAAGAGATCAACCCTAATATTTTCATGCTTCTAAGAGAACCATAATTCACATGTTCTAATCTACCATACCATAAATCAACAGAGTCAACAGTATAAGAAGAACCATTATTTATTAAACAAAAGCTTAATCATCCCATTTACAAGCATATCCTTGTCCAACAAACACACCATTTTTGGATAATACAAACTTATTAGACTCATAGATCATCTTGAATCCAACCTTCATAACAAAGTCTCCAGAAATAAGGTTTTTCAGAATGTCAGGGACATGCAAAATATTAGTATGATTACGTAACAGTCTTTCCAGAAGTAAACGAGAGTTCAACAGTGTCTTTGCCTGTTACTTTGCTACGTAGGTTGTTCGCTGAAGTAACTTCGTTTTCTTCTCTAATAACTGGTTCGTATGTCTTGTAAATATTTTTATCCTTATAGGTATGAATGGTTGAACCACTATCGTACCACCATCTACTACTATTATCAGCAACAACATTGGTGACTTGCACTACTATCACAAGTTTGTCATCGACCATATTCGCCTATTTTTTATTTTGTTTCTTTCATTGACGACAGTCACGAGCATAATGGTCGGGTTTCTTACAGAAGTAGCAGTCGCTCTTCTTCTTATTGTTGGGATGTTGCTTCTTAAACTGAGTATCATTCTTTGGTTTCAAAGGATTATGTGTCTTAGATTCTTCCACACTATTAACCTTAGAAAGATTTTTAGTTTGCTAACTATCCTTAAATTTTCGTTTACGAGAGTTCTCTTCAATACAAAGATGATGATGTAAACCTCCTAAGTCATAGTCAGCTTCAGCATGCTTAAGTTTTTTCTTGTGATCATTCCAAGAAGGGGGAAACCGCGAAATTATAACCCCAACAATAAAAGCAGAAGCATGTTCAATTCCATCATCTTTAAGATGATCAACAATGAGTAAAAGTTCACTGACCTGGGCAATAGTTGACTTAATGTCAACCATTTTAAAGTCCATGAAGTTGCAAATCAGGAATTTCTAGTTGCTTGCTTCAGAAGTCTTGTATTTGTTGTCAAGCGTAGTTTGTAATTCCTTTGCAGACGAAATACTTCGATGGGCATTGTAAACATTAGTCTCCAGGGCATTCAAAATATGACCACGACATATGAAATCATCTTCCTGACGCTTCTTACGTCTGGCCTTCAAATCATCAGTGTCATCGTCTTTTGGGGAAGGAATTTCCTCCAATCCATCTTCAATAATGTACCACAACTTGATGGTGATCAGAAAAAATTTCACGTTAAAAAATCATAATGACGGAGACAGTCGCCACATTGTTAGTACTTAATAATAACTGGTAATTGGTATTAATGTTGAAAAATGCTTTTCTCATGGGATAATGCCCCGTGACCAGCAATTCATTGTCAGAACAAGTTAATCATTTTCATCCTTTTGTTCTTTAAAAAATAGAAAAATATACAAGGTTTTATGTATTTCCTTTTGTTGCTTAAAAAAAAAATCCTTTTGTTCGAATCCTATTATTGGGGCTGCACCCCGAATGGATTTTTGGGGGCTTCACTAGGTCATTAATAGTAACTTTTATAACCCTTTATCCAACTATTTTCAATAATATCTAAAATACCCCTAACTTGATTAGTGTTAATGACGATTAGTGTATAGATTAAGATTAATCATTCTACTAATTTTCTGGAAATCAAAATATTTTTTTCATCAATTTTTTTTTCCAATTCAGAAGATGATTTTAAAATACCGATAAAAATTGAGAAAAAACTGGGTTTTTGATGGTTATTTTCAATGATGTTGTAGTAAAAGGTTCGTTGAGACTTGTGAAAGCAGATTTTTAGACTTAATTTTTAAAGCAAAAATTTAACAAACTCAAAATACAAAATGTTGTGAAAATTATGGAGAGGCTGGAGCTAGGATTTCACCATTCATCAATACTTATGTGGTTTTAAATTAATTTATATCATGCAATTTAAACAATTGATTTGATTCTAAAGTATTGCCAAAATCAGATTTCCAAAATATCAAATGTTAGTCGCAAGCATAACGCATCAAGAGTCTAAAACTAAGCATGCATCATCAAGAGAAAACACATTTGATTAATAAAAATCATTTAATTCATTTTTTATCAATGCAATTAATCATATAAAAATATTGCATAAATTAATAAAGTAAATATTACCACATAATTCTTGAAAGAATGGCTTCCTTCGTCGCCCCAGAGGATGGGTTTAACTCATCATGTTGGAAACACGCTCAAAAGTTGATTTCATTGCTAAAAAATGGTTCACAAATGATGAAATGGGAGAAAAACAATAAAAATCGGGTTTGTAACACTTATATTTGTTACAAACCAGCTGTTACAGAGAACGATAATGATGAACTGTTGTTGTTGCTGTAACTCTGCGACCCACGCTTGGCAGTCGTTTCTACTGTAGCATGAACGACTGTTCCGTGTGCGTCTTATGTTCTTCGTGTTCTTCAGCAACAGCAGAAATGGCAGTTCTCTGCAATTGATTTTTTTCTACTCTGTGGTGCTCTGAACTCGCCCCCCCAAACTCTCCTCCTTATTCTATGACATCCCAGCACTATTTATAATCACCCCAGGGCCAAGAAATCTTGGTAATAACTCGATATAATCTCCAAAGCTAATCACGGGAAATATTTCCCTGTTTTCTCTTCTCGCACGAATATCCTCAGCTGTCACATGCAGAATCCTTCCAACTCGTTTCTCCCTCAACTCTGAAGTAGTTAGACACGCTGTGTACACACGAGATTCTCCCAAAAATAGCTCAAAATATCTCGAGCCCTGTTTTCAATAAAACCACGTAAACTTCCCTATTTTGTTGCAAATCAATACGAATCTTCTCCTTTTATGCTTTTAAGACTATTACCAACCCTGTTTGACTTAAACAGGTGTATCCCAATCAATCTCATCCATTAAGTTTCTCTCAAACACCTCCAAAACTCGATCCAAAGTTCTGTTCTTCCGCTGCTACTATTTCCCGCCAAACTGGATTTTTGAAACGATGAAGATGGTGTCCCCCTAACCGAACTGGGGGTGCGAATAGCAGGTGCTCCACCGAGGTGCCCCTTATCCAAACCGAGAAGTCCGAATAACACGTGTCCTCCGGGGGTTCCTTTACCAACTTTTCGAGCCGATTTTTCCAAAAATGTTTATTGCCCTAAAATACCTACAAACACATAAAACACCATAATAAGTACAAAATCGAGTACCAACAATGCAGAAAATTGAGGACAACTTAGACACAAAAATGTGTCTATCAGTTTTTTACAGTTACGGTTGGGAAATATTTTCGACCCAGCCATAAATAAAAGTTTACGACTCGGAATTGAAACAATCTCAGCCGTAAATTACAATCACGGCTAGGAAATGAAGAACTCGCGGCCGATTTTTTGTGAGTATCAGAAAGAGTAACGGCTAGGTTTTCCAAGCCAAAAGCTCAAGTTACAGTTGGGAAACCTAGCAAGAAAAAAAAATCGGCTTGAAATCCTAACCAAAACTCAACCTCTATTTTTTTTTCCCTGTGATTATCAAAATTGATTACGGCTAGAGTTACTAACCGTAAACAACATATTACGCCTGTAAATTTTAATTTCCCCAACCGTAAACCAAATTTAGGGCTAGGATTTCCTATTTTCTTAGACGAAATATATGACTTCCGGTTGGGAAACTAAGAATTCCCAACCGTAAACACTTTCAGATTTTTTTTTTAACTCTAATTTAACCAAATATAGTTTTTTTGAATATCAAAAACAAAAATTGATGATGGGTTTTCTTAGTTTTTTCTTTTCATGATCATCACTTTCATCGCGATACGATGGAGAAGAAGAATAATAAATTTAGGTTTTCTTTATGATCATCATCATCTTCATCATGATGAAATTATGATCATCACCTTCATCATGATTTATGACTTAGAAGAGAAGGAGAAGATAACAGATTTAGTTTTTGTTTCTTTATTTTTTTTAATCATCTTCATCATGATGAAATTATGATCATCATATCCATCATGATGTATCAATGAGAAGATAAGGAGAAGAAGAAGATGATAGATTTTTTTCTGTTCATCATTTTTTCATCATGATAAAATTATGACCATCATCTTCATCACGATCTATGAATGATAAAAAAAAAAATTAAAAAAAAGATAATTGATTTAGGTGTTTTTTTTGGTGAATAGTGAAATTTGGTTTATTTTAGGGCAAGGGCATTTTTTTCTTCTGATGAGATGGATGTGTAAAACTAAACTAGTATCCTTGAAAAATAAAATCAAAAAAGAAGACAACTCTAAAAGTGAAATAAAGTACAATGTTCAAAAGAGGAAATCTTAATTCAAATTAAAAAGTAACAACTATGGTTTTACTAAAAAAAATAATAAGCCTTGGTTTTTCTTCCATTTGCTTCGGTACCGTTAGATATATATTTCCTCTTCTCCTCTCCATCTTCCTTAGAGGCAAGAGTTTTTGATTTTAGCAAAATTTAGGTTTTTTTAATTCATAGATTTGAGGTATTATTATTTACGTAATAAGAGGATGCTTGATCTTAACAAACTTTTTTTTTATTACAATTGAGACTTTTATGTAGGTAATAAATAATGCTTGATCTTTGCAAAGTTTTCTTTTTTTCTATCATAGATCTGAGGTATTAATGCTTGATTTTAGCAACAGTTTTTACTTTTTTACAATTTTTTTTATTGATATTTATGTAATAATAATGCTTGATTAGTGTTCTTTGTTTTACAGGAAGGTCATCCGGAATCGAGATTATTCCGCGTGGTGTTCCCCCCATGCACAGATTATGCAGTGTACAAATCCAATTTTGTAGAAGCATGATATGGCTTTGAGTTTATCAATGGAACCATCGGCATTCAACTTTCTCTTGAATATCCATTTACATCCAATAGGATTTACGCCAGGAGGTAAATCGCAATATATCCAAAACGTTAGATGAAAGTGAATTATTTTCATTATTGATAGACTCTTTCCAGAAACTAGCATTTTTGGAACTCATAGCCTCAGCATAAGTTTTAGGATCATCATCAACATGCATAACATACTTAGTAACATTAAGAATTTCATTCTTACTACGTACCTTCTACAAGATATGTTATAAAATCTGGACCATAGTATTTCTTTATTCTTGCTTTCTTACTCCTTTTAGATTCGATATGTTCAATATGTACTGAATTATCTTCTATGTCTTGAGTAGGAGAAGAATGTTCATTATTGTCATTAGTCTCCACAAATTCTAGACTAGGTAACAATGGGTTTTTTGTGGGTTACATTTAGGAACTATTCCTATTCAATTTCTCAAAAAATTCCACATCTACAGATTTTATAATCTCAAACGTGTCAAGGATTAAAAATATGTAAGTGATATTGTTAAGTGAATAACTTACAAAAACACATTTATAAGCCCTATTTCCTAACTTAGGTCTTTTAGGATCAGGCTTCCTAACATATGCTAAACAACCCCAGACCTTAACTATTATCAAATTTGGTTTTTTGTTAAACCACAATTCATAAGGAGAAATATTCTTATTTTCAAAGGAATTTTATTCAAAATATAGGATGCAGATAACATAGCTTCACCCCACAAAGAATTAAGCAAATTAGAACTAATAAGCATAACATTAACCATCTCAACCAAAGTTCTATTTTTCCTTTCAGCAACGCCATTTTGTTGAGGTGAATAACGTGCAGTAAATTGATGAATTAAACCATGCTCTTGACAAAAGAATTATGAATAACCATATTCTTCATTCCAAGCAATCTTAGTTTTTTAATAGTATCTTTTTTCACACTTATTTTTGGCTCAGCCGACCAAATCAAAGAAATACCAAAAGAATAAATTAAACTTCTTACTTTGTTAATGGATTTTGTTCTTCTTAAGCCCCTGACATTCCAGTAAATGATCTTGATTGAGAGGTAAGAGATTGAGAGCTTTAGGACTTCTCCCTGATTTTTCTTGCTTCCAATAACACCAAAATATTTGAATTTAGGATCAGTACATGTAATAGATGCAACTTGTTTTCTTGTAATAACATTAGGTTTCAAACCTTTTTCTTTTGCTATAGGTTTTTCCTTCATTTGCTCCACTGTCACCTGGTTGCCAATAGATGTAATAGGAGGTGCATAAGTAATAGGAGGTTGCATAGTGACCACATTAAAAATACAAGGAGCATTGGAACACAAGTTTAGAAGTTTATCCATAAATAGTACTGGAAAATCATCATGTGAATTCAAAGTACCTTTAAACTCATCTTCTTTTTCTTGTAAAATATGAAACCTTCCTGAAGAAGCTTCACTTTGATGGAGAATAGGTGGAATTATAGCATCAATTTCACTGTCACTAAGGAGAGATTCTTCAACATGTTCTTTAATATTATCTGATACTTTTTCTGGGAAACAAATGTCAAAACCAATAATTTCTTAAGGCTTAGAAGTTTTGGGTCTCCATTTCTTTTTGGCTTTTCCACCAAGTTATTTTGATCTGTAGTAAGTGGAGATGTTTCACTTCTTTTATTTCTACATTCAGCTACATGATGTCCCACATCTTGACAATGGTTACAGAATTTTGGGAGTTTTGGAATCTGTAAGGCTTGCTCAAATTTTTCATACTTTGATTCAACCTATATTTTGCTAAATCAATTTCCACTAAAACACTGGCATAGTAACCAATTTCCTTCTTCGATGTAGTTTTTTCAACTTTTATTGCTCTGCCAACTATATTTCCCATTTGTAAGATGATATGTTCTTTCCAATATTCAATACTAAGGCCTGGAAACATTACCCATACAAATGATAAAGTAGATTTCTGAGTTTCTGGGTTAAAATTTGGTTCCCAGGCTATGAGTTTGAGATTTTGTGTTTCAACAATCCAGAGACCCTTCCAGATATAATTTCTATCATCAATATTATCAAGCTTAATAATGAAGAATCCTTTTACCAAAGGAATAAGTTGAAGATTACCTTGAAGTGACCATTGTTGTCTCAACGAAGCTTATGCAACCTTCATCTTCAATTTAACAAAATCTAATCTCCCAATCAAGCTGTATTTCCATTCATCCAGACTGTCATCAATAACTTCATCAGGAATGAACAATGAAGGAATAGTCTCATTCCTCCTATTCTCAAATTGATTTTTTGAATCCTTAAAAAAAATTACTAAAAGTTGAATAAGGTTTTTCCATATTGGATCTCGAATGAGATCCATTTTCCGACTGATTTTCAGTAGATTTCGACATGATGTATAGTATTTAATGAACATAGTCACCATTATTACACCACCAATCATCAGTTTTGCCTGAAAAATCACATGAATTAAGGTTGAATCCACACAGAAAACAAAAATTCTCGAAAATATTTTCGCCGAGTTGGAACCGAGTTTATCGCCGATTTGCAGAGCTCAACTCAGAGAAATCAACTTCATCAAGTGAAGATGAAACTGAAGATCAACAAAAAGTGATTGAAGGAAGTGAACCAGCCGTCGAGACTCCTAATACGATTGCAATAAGGTATGAATGGAAAAACCCACTCTTTATTTAAGCGTTTGATTGATTATTCAGTTGGTTTCGGAAATTTTAGGTCTGAAAAAATAGTTTCAGAAACTTCTTATGGTTGAGAGTTCTTGTTTTCCCAGCCATAACCACTGATACGGTTGGGAATACTAACAACTCTCTGACATCTTTATCCTTAAATTAGGAGTTGGTTACGTTCAATTTAAAACAAGAATCTCCATGTGTTATTTTCTGGACAATACCAATTTGACGGAGCGTTCTACGAGGATCTAAAATGACGAACCAAGCTGAATGAAACAAAGGTCTCACATAGGTCGCCACATTAGAAAATACTCTATCACCAACTTCATATTCTCCATCCTCATCAAGTTTCAAATATGGATCAAAAACCACATCATCGATTGTCAAAGCATCCAACGTTTTCCTCATGTCGACCATTTCCGTCTCTTTAGCCTTGTGTTGGGTCACTCGAAAGAGGTATCTTATTCTTGTAGGTTTCTCTTCTACCCAATTCTTATCCCGAGAAGGCCTCAAGCATTTAAAATGGTCGTAAGCCCATGACTACGAAAAAAAAGAATATAAATAAGATATTACACACAAACCAATATAAAAGAAAAAAAGAAAACATTTGTTATATTGAAACAAAAAGATATCTGGATAAGAGAAACACATCCCGTAATTTGTGTTTCGTTCCACCTAGAAGCTTTGCAAATATTTTACGTCACACTACAAAGGAGGGCGGTGCCTCACGAGTACCTAGGTACCTCGTTTGTTTTCGGATCGAGACTGAGAGTCTTCAACCACTGCAAATAACAAGCATTTACCTTATTTCCTGAGAAACCAGGAAAAAAGACAGTCCCAAGAGAGTGCAACAACTAAGCTATAACTGTATGTCTATCTCTTTCTGTGTCCATCACCACCACCACTCCACTAGCAGTCTTGGGGCCGGAATCCTCAAACTTCCCTCTCAGAGGAACCAGGTTAATCTTTCTTGTAAGTTTAACTGATATCCGACGTTCACCCGGTACACTGAATGGCCTTTTAGCTCTATGCAAGGCTCCACCACCTATCTCAAACTCTTCTTCCGCTTCATCTTTGCCCCACCCAAGACAGTATTTCGCTAAGATATAAAGCTGATAAGAAGGAATGGAATTGTTAAAACCCTCAAACACAACTTTTCCTTCCAAAGCAAGACCGATAATTTGCTTTGCATCATCCAGAGTGATAGTCATCTCGCCGAGTGGGAGTAGAAAAGTCATGGTTTCGTGCCAGGATCTTTCTCTAAACCCACAAACAGTTACAACATCATAGGTCTTCTGCAAAGCCTCAATGCCATACCATAACCCCAAAGATTTTACCAAGGCTACCATATCTGTATGCTCTCTATCCAACGGCCAAAACCTTCCTTGTTGGTGCTTTAGTTTAGGGACCGCTTTATTAAAGTTGATTTATTACCTTTGCGGCACAAACCCTAGCATCCCATGATGACTGGTAACCAAACAAGATGGATCGATCTTTTGGCTCACCCCAAGGTCTCCCATTTTTCTTAAGAGGTAAAAACTTCATAACATCAATGATTTGTCTTGCTGAGTCTTTTGGTGAACACTTCTTCTTTCCCTTATTCTTCTCCTCCATCACACCTTTACCCTTATCAGCAGCACTTGTTTCAGCCAAGTTTTCTTCTTCTTCTTCTTCATTTGGTTCTTCTTCATTTCTTCAAGCAGTTGAAACTCCATCTTCACTTCCTCCAGCAGTGGCAACTCCACCTTCACTTCCTCCAGCAGTTCCAGCTCCACCTTCACTTCCTCCACCAGTTACAATTCTACTTGCATTCCTTGCGCTTGCACCCAATGGTTTAGCGTGACGAGGTTGCGGAGTCGGGACATTAGAAGGTGTTACTTCTTGTGTTATTTTCTTTGTCCTTTCATTTCCTATGTTCAAAGTTGATTAAAAATAAAATTATAAATGGAAAGTGTTCAAAATTGATTACAAACTAAAGTTGATTACAAGTAAACACGGTTGGGAAACTGAACACATTTCCAGTCGTTTAGAAGAAAACGGCCATGAACAAATTACAATAACAGTCATAACAAATAAAAACGGCCAGGAAAATTTGACATTTCCGACCGTTTCAAATTTACGGATGGGACAATGAGCAATCGACCTATTCGTAATAAACCAAACAGATAGGAAATGTAGATTACGTTTTTGTTTTTCCACTTATGGATAGAAATAACCCCGCCGTAAATAATAGCGCTGAATTTAATTTCAAACACAGTAGAATATACTGCTTAGGTTATTCCTAGCCGTAAAGAGTATGTTTCTTTTAGGATTTGTTAGTTCATATCCGCGACAACTACGTTACGGCTGGGACCTATGAACCAGCACCGTCGATCAATCATTGGAATGCCTGTTCCGAAGAAGTAAACCAAATGAGTAAAAGAGGGCTTGAAGCTTCTCATGGAACTTCCGATGCGGATGCAAGTTACATGGAATAGTATCAAAAGTGGTCTCATCCTTATCTGGAAAATTTGGATCCGGAAGCGAGGAAACACTTCAAGAAGGGAAAGAGTTCGAAATCAAGGACATCAACGAATGATGATAGTGACTGGAAGGACATGGTCGAGGACCTCACCCGTATCATTAATTCGGGTGATAATTTAACGGTCCCTGAACAAAGATTACTCCAGAATCGATTTAAAGGCGTAATAAACCCCCAAAAAAGAGATCTTATGAAGAGGACCGACCAAGGAGAAGTAAGATGGCTAGGTCTTCTTCTTCTAGCGACAACTCGGATACTCCCTCCGGTGAGCATGTTCAATCAAAGCAAGGAAAAGGTGGTCCAGGTGGAGGTAAAAAAGAGTAAAAAAGGTGGTCGTGGTCGGGGTACAAGTGATAAAAATGTTCGTGCTGGAACAAGTGCTCGAGGTGGATGTGGTGGAGGTAAAAACACTCCAATTCAAGGTGGCAGTGGAAGAGCTAAAAAAAAGCTAAAGGTCATGGAAGAGGAGAAAGATGACGAACATTTGGACGAGTTTTTGCGCTCGGATTCGGACGAGGAATCCAGTGAATAACTAATGGAGTGTAGTGGTTTTTTGGTAGTTTACTCATGGATTTTTTATTATCTAAGACTTTGTCTATTTACTATTTTCGTTGTTTGGTTATGGATTTGGACGGATGAATTTTTATTACTTTGCATGTGTGAATGATGAACGTTAGTCTTTCTATTTGTCTAATCTAAGAACAATGATGAAAAAATCAACACTATATAAATTTTTGAGCACTTTCGGCTAGGTCGATGCTCCAAATAACCTAGCCGTAAATGCATATAATTTTTGTAAAAAAGAAACTTGCACATGTTTTCGGTTAGAAACTCTCGGCCGTTACCCAACAAGCGGTTAGGAAAACCATCCGTAATGGTTTTACGGTTGGGAAAGACCTAGCCATATATTACTCAAATAACCCAAAAATAAATTGACTCCTGGTTACGGATAGATATCCAGGCCATGTATCTATGTCACGGTTAGGACCCAGAACCGTAATTCTGACATAAAGTAACAACTCTGGTTTACGGTGTTAATTCCTAGCCCTAAACCTGACACCACAAAACCTGCAGGTTTTATCTGTTGTGCCTTGGTCGACCTTTCAAATTCCTGGCCGTAACCTTGTAACGGTTAGAAAAAATATATGTTATTTTGTTATGGTTGGGAATGACCTGGACGTATATTACTCTGATAACCCATAAATAAATTGACTACTTGTTACGGCTATATATCCAGGCCGCGTATCTATTTCACGGTTAGGACTCCAAACTGTAATTTTGGCATAAAGTAACAACTCTGGTTTACGGTATGAATTCCTAGCCGTAAATCTGACACACCACAAAACCTGCAGGTTTATACTTAATTGCGGCTTGGTCGACCAATCGTTTCCTACCCGTAAATAGATCCGTTTGAGGACTGATCTATAGAAGGTTCTAGTTGTTCAACCACTTATTCAAGAACTCCACCTCCATATAACCACCCATTCCAAATCAAAATCACACCTTCTACATCAATAATCTCCATCAAAACCCTTACAAACTCAACGTAACGTACTCAAAGGATAAACCCAACTTTACTTTGGATGAAGACCTATATCTTTGCAAAAATTTTGTACTATGCTATCCAAAGAAGGGAGAATAACGAAGGAAAGGTGATTTAGTCAGTCAATCGTATTGGAGTAAGATTTTTAACAATTTTTGTAGTGAAATAGGTAACACTAATAACCGTGATGGAGTTGAATTGTATCTTCGATTTTCAGACTTATGCAAAAAAGTGGAAGAATATATGGCTTTACTTCATATGTGCAAGCAACTTCGACTTAGAGGCGAGACAGATGAAGAATTCGTAGCTCAAGCTAAGAAGGAATGGAGAAAATGGAAAGGTTATAATTTCAACTTCGAAGCTCAATTCGCCATCATCAAAGACTTCTTGATACATCGAAAGTAGGGCTGTCAATGGGTACCCATTACCCGGACCCGAAACCGGACCCTGTAGAAATGGGTCCGGGTCCTAAAGTTGGACCCATTAACAACTTTAAAACCGACGGGTAATTACCTGATTGGACCCGAATCTTAACGGGTCCAAACGGGTAATACTCGTCAGGTACCCGCGGGTGATGGGTACCTGGTTATTCTAATTTTTATTCATTTTTTTTAGCAAAATTATAAGTATTTTGTTAGTATTGGCTTAGATTATTTTTTTTTCATTTTTCATTTTTTTCTTACATTTGATATTTATTTAATGCATTAATGAAGAAACAATAATAATTTTTTGTAAAAAAAAAATTATATTCAAGCAAAAAATATAAAGATATCAAGTTTTTGAAGTTTTTTTAATAGTTTTGTTGATACTCAATGGGTACCCGGAACCGACGGGTACCCGGAATTTTTAACGGGTTCGGTTCTTGGTCCACAAATTTAGGAACCGGACCCGACTTTTATAAGTAGGGTCCGGGTCCAGTGATACCCGGGAGGACCCGGACCCTTTGACAGCCCTAATCGAAAGGGATGTTATTAAAACCAACTTTGTAACGGGGATCTATTAAGTATGTAATGGGTTTTATTGTGGTCTAATTAATGAAAGTATTACTACTTTTCAATCGTAGTATGTATTTATGTTGAAACTCAAAATTTCTCAACTTACATATTCATTTACGGCCGGAAAAATTGCCTTCTAAACATGTTAACTCAGCCGTAATACAGACTTAGGTGATTCTGGGCGAAATAACGGCCATAAGTTCTTCACTTCCCATCCGTTATTCATATTCACGGCTGGGAGTTCCTCAGTTTCCAACCGTTTTTGTCTTTTACGGCTGGTTCGACACATTATCCCCGCCGTAACAGGTAAAAACTCAGATTTTAGTCTGATTTTTAACGGATTTAAATCGATGAAATTGCTATTGGGAGTTAATTATAAGGTTTTCCCGAGTATTGTGACGAAGGGTTTGATCATTTTTCTTCAAAGTTTTTCAAAAAAAATTCACAAAAATCACCCTTTTTCCTTCTTCAAAATAAAAAAAAAAAATCAAGTTTTGATTTGCAAAAGATTAATCATTTGATTAGTCTATCCATCAACTAATACTGATTAATTATCTTAATCATTTTATTTAGCACTAATCAAATTGAGGGTAGATTAGGTATTACGAAAAACATCAGGATAAAGGGTTCTGTGGATTATTATTTCATGACCCTATACAACCCAAAAAACCCAACCGTTTAAAGCCTCGGTAATATGATTCATTAAAAAAGGAGTTGTACCTACACATCTTCTTTTTAAAAAGGAGTTGTACCTACACATCTTCTTTTTGCTATGCTATTTTGGTGCTCACATCATTTGAACCATTTCACGGCAGTGCTGTTGACTTTGACTTCGTTGAAGCTATGACTTTCTTAAAAAGAGGTGTAACATAAACACTAATTAACTAAATGAGCTGACATTCTCAGCAACCGGAAACGGAAGTGATACACCCACCGATATTTTCTCCAGAGTAAAATTCCAATAGGCGATTATGTGGTTCGGGAATGTCTCTTTACACTGGGATTATAAATGGTGTTATAGTGGGTCCCACTATTTCTCTCGGTCGGGATTACTCATCGAGAGAAATCCTCCGTAAAGGTAGCATTTCTGAACTGGAAATTATGGAGTATATTATCTTATTGATAAATAGTAGTACAATATCAAGTCAACAACCAAAAAAGATGAAAATTTAAGTACACGATCAAATTTAAATTGAATATTTAGTCAACAATATCTTAAGGTTTGGTCGACCGGATGGTCGGCTGGAAATCATACTTGTATCCCTGAATCATATACATCCCCTGCTTTCCAAACAGAAGGTATATTATTGACAGGAACAGCCCATGTCTCATCGCCATCCTCAACATCACTTAACAACATCCTTATTGATAATGGTCCACTCGGAGGAGAAACCACTGCCCATACTGCACCATGGCTTCGATCCAGTAACTTGCATGTCAAATTTCCAGTCTGCAATAGGAACCAATAAATGAAACTGAAAATTAGAGACGACACCTCTTTTTTTGTGAGTACAAGTACAACATAAACAATGAGAGCATAATAAAGTCTCTGGAGTCTGGATCATCTTTTTTGACTCCCTATTGATACGCTTCGAATAGTTTTTACCTCGCATAGTTGTACCGCAGTCACATCTTTCTTGCCTTGTTGATACCAAATAACAAAGGCCAAGTAGTGAGGATAATTGCTGTTTTCATCAATCTTGAACTGAATGTTGTTGTTTGGATAAGAGCACGAAGTACTGCATGATCACAAGATAATTGGCAATTAAACCATAAATCCGTTGGCAAATATTCCGTCATATACCAGAGCAAAAAATTAAAGTTTGCATGAGTAAACATATGTATTTACCGTCTATACTCGATTTCAACAATACCCTGATCTAATATTGTCGCTGCTAAATCTTTAGTTTGAGCCATCTTTGCATAGGCACGTCTACTGAGTATGAAATCAGTGTTATCACTTGACCCGCTGTCAGTGATAACTACTGTCACTCCATTGTCTGAGCAGTAAGCAGGGTTGGTACATCTCACTTGGTAACAAGCTCCACATCCTACACCATCTCTATAGAGAGCAGATGCAGCTGATACATCTCCACCATTAATTTTCGCTCCGAACGTACCAAAACCGCATGCTCCAACTATCATAAAATACAAGAAACATCAAAATATGTAAAACGACGTCAACAAGTTTTATCACGTATGTACTTAATAGATAGTTTTTGGTCACCTTCAGTTCCTTTTTCGTCGGAGTTAGGGTAGTAAGCTGCTCTGGAGTGGATAAAACAGTCCTTACATGTTGCAGCATCACACGGAATTTGCTGAAGTACAAGAAGTGGAGCAAAAAGGAAGATAAGTACAAAGGGATAATTTGGAAAGCGGATAGCCATTTTATTGGCTTGAAAGTACACTAATTAGTATAGAGAAAAATGGTGAGTTAAAGTAGTAATGAATGGTAGGTAAGTACAGTTGTGGTGTGAGAATTAAACAAAGGATTGAGGTGTATTTATAGTGAACTAGTAGTACATGAACATAAGAACATCAGAGATGACAAACTTTGAAATTCAGTTAAAGTTTTATTGTTAAAAAGTGAAGAAGAATGAAGAATGAAGAATGAAAGATTCTGCCTTGTTTTGAAAGTGATTTTATGTAGCAACCTTGTTAGACTTCAAATAATCTTTAGAAGTAATGATCACATTTTTCCGTATATCATGTATATGAATTTCTTGGTTCCTTTACACCAGTCTAGATATTTTTTTCGTTTGATGAAAATCTTGCTATATATCCAATCGATATATATATATCTTGTGTAGTTTCCGGAAACATTATTTTTACTAATTAGTGATAAGATAAAGTTTCATTTCAATATTTGGTCATTGTTAATTAGGTATCTTGTTGTTTGATCAGTGAAAAAAACTTCACTATAGATGAGGTGAATTGTTTTGGGTTAAACTCTTCAAAGTTCAAACCATCTAAGCACTAACTTAGCTACTACTACTAGTAGTGGAAATTTGGTGGTGACATCGTCGTCGAGATTGACCTTTATTTATGTAACTTTCCTGAACAAGATAATCTGTGGGAGAACATAGGTAAGAATGATAAATCTGCACGTAATTACAGATAGACATGCTTTGAATTTGAATTTTTACTATATGAGTTTGCTTGTTGCCTTGTTGGTTTGAAACTTGAGAGTGAAGCAAATTGATGAATGGTTTGTTTGAGTAATGATGACATTATATAGCAGCCCAACTAATTGTAGTGTTCATATGTACGCATAATTAAGCTCATCATAATTTGAAAGGAAATGAAACCCATGTTTTTATTTGTAAAGGGAATATGCTGGCCATACTTGTAGCTAACTAGTGCATGCGTCTTCATTGAACACCTAACTAATCATCATTATAACCCTACTAGGAAACACCAACCTTGATTATATAAAATCGGCACTGTTTTTAATTGATAATCAAATCTTTGTTTAATTTGCCTTGCCTGCAGTATGCTTGATTGTGTTGGGTAATTTGGTCTGCCATAAGTGTTTTTGTTTATGAGGTAGCCCTTTTAGTACTTTTCCTTTTCAAATAGTGCCCGGTCATTGTTACGAACAAGGGCACTAGGTCAGTGGCGCCTTTAGAACAGTAAGCGCGAAGCGTCCTAACCAATTGGCCAAAAAGGGACAGAATGAATCCGTGTTGTACTCTCTATCTTGCTCTTGACTTATCATGGTGGTTATACTCAAAATGGGGTTCAATTCAAGGCAGCTGAAAATGAGCCAGACATACATTGGATGGGATCACAATAGTGTCAGTGACATCAAATTCCACATCAATCTTTGTAATGTGGATAAAATTTTCAGTACATTTGAGTATATTCAGATACCTTCTTCTCTATATGGATGGTCCTAGTTTTTCTCCTTTATCATTAAGTTTTCCAAACTTTTCATCATCATGCCTGTGGGTATCTTTGAATTTCTTTTCATTGACGAAGACGTAAACTCTGGACACAGATGTGAACAAGGAATCAAGTAACAATATACGGTTATGCGGTAAGAAGGGGCAAAAGAAAATCTCAAGGGGCTCAAATATAAACAAAATACCGAATAAGTGGTGGCATCAAATTGCCTTGCTTTCAAGTCTGAAGGCTTGATTTCAAGTCCGCAAATATGAACACATAATTTGCAAGTCGAGCACAAGAAGAACAGGTTCATGGCAACTATGTTGAAAATATTATCCCCTGATCTAAAAATGCTTATGCGAGCATTACGTTTGGATCATCGTCACAAAGTAGTCGTAGGGGTTGGTATATTAAAAGAATTCTAGGACCAACTCCTAATTTTAATTTTGGACGAAACTATGATGAACTTTTTGCACTCTTTATTAAAGTAAGTCATAGGGGGTTCCTAAAAAAAAAAATTGTTTTTCCGTTCTCAAAAAGACAATTGCGCCTACCAGGAGTCGAACCCAAGTCTATCTCTTGGAAGGCAATGATCCAAAGTCCAAACAGGTGGTGGACCACAAGCCCAAAATGGAATCATTCAATTGTAATTCCTGACACAGGTTCATATGCTCACGAGTCGTGACTACTGACAATGACAACCTCGGCGTCTCAAGAGAATCAATCGAACTTTCAGATATATGTTGCAGACAATTAAACTTACAACTTGGAAGCTCACCAATTATGATAAAAACAATAGCTCATTTCTTCCACTCAAATATACCGTCATCAAAACAGAAGTTGTGGGTGTTTGATCTGTCTGAGACCATCAACAGCTTCTAGCAATATAAAGCACGACAAAGTTTAATAGAGTATATATACATGGACTATCAGAAAATTTGCTTTGCCCCTTCAGAAGGGGGGATAAATGCTAAATTCACTGAGCACCTGATTCAAAGTTACGAAAAAAGAAAAAAAGAAGAGGAAATCTTAGTATGAATAGACAGACACAATTTCAGTTGCAGAAGTCACACAACTTACATCCGAAGAACCCTTCAAGAAGACTGTGTCAACTTCTAAAGCATTCGAAGAAGACCTTACATCTCAGCAAATACAATTACATCATTTTGGTGTACAAAATATCTATGAGCCACTGGTGACTATGTTAATAATTTACTATAGATCTTCTACTCACTGCAAGCACCAGATGGGTCTGCATTCTTAATTATCCAGGGATGTACTAAAATCTTTGACAGTGGAAGTCTCTTCGCTGGATCCTTCACCAAAAGCTGCAAATTTGAGTTGCAAAAATGTCAAACTAATTTCCACTTAAAATAAATGTATGTGCAAAATTAAATTGTAGCGCTCATAGACATACCAATCGCACGAGATTTTTAGCTTCCACTGACACATGAGGGGTTGGAGGGAAGCTGTACTCAAGCTTCATTATCCTGTGGACAAAAGTTGTTATGTATATCTAACTGTTTGAATTACTATGAAACCAAAGAAACCATGTAGGAGGTACAAAAGCTGAATCCCGAAAATCTGTATTCACTACCTTCTAAATGTTTCGTTCTGCGTCTCAGCTTCAAATGGCGGAACCCCAAAAGGAATTCGTAACAGAGAATACCCATAGTCCAGGTATCAACCGAGTAGTCATGACCTTTGTTCCCAACCATTTCTGGTGCTAAGTAATCTAATGTCCCACACATTGTATGTCTCTTCTTATTTGACTGTACAGACCATCCAAAGTCCGCAACTTTCAGACGTCCCTGAAATAAAAGGAAAGATGCAACTTAAGATCAACTCCCTTATAACACGCACAGTTTCAACTAACAACTGGTGTTAACTGCTTAGTCTCACTTCTATGATCTTGAAAAAATTATGTGTTGTTTCCTACTGCATATCTTAATAATCTATTGTAACCCATATACAAACACTATGAACTATCAGGATTTGAAACCTCAAACAATCAGACCATTACAAAATTGACCGAACCACAACATTATAAATGATAACAACCCTTCATTCCTCAAAATAACAACAAAGACAAACAAAGTGTTGTTTCTTTTCCTCTGTGCCTATAAAACAAAAATCATCTCATTTTCGTTAAATGCTCAGGGAAAAACAGTTCCTACATGTACAACACCTATTGGCCATTGCTTAGAACCTGCAGTAACCGTGAGCATTAACAATGACCTTGTATTTTAGATTTAATTAATGCTTAAACAATTAAACCTCCCTTAAAAGATAATCCGTCTCCTATTTTCACGAGGTGTAGAATTTTTTTTTAAACCCATGCCTGATTTAACCAAACAATATAGGGAACTATACCCCAAGGGAAATACATTGCAGGAATTATATTCCATGGAATGCTGTTCCTTACCAACCAAACGTGCCATAAGAGTATGTATGACACCAAATCAATATGATTATACGTGAGTACTTGCTAGCAACAAACACAGCTCAACGGTTAATAATTGAGCAGATTAGAAACAACTTCATCATATAAATCCATTAAAGACATAAGAATCGGAGGCTCGCATTCCAGATTGCATATATAGATAGGTATGTCGTGGAAATCTCTTACATGCATAATGCTATTCATGTGCACAAAAATAATAATTCATATCATGAACCTAAATTCAACCTAGCATATCTAATCCAGTGTACCTTGCTAAATGTATTGCAACCTCTAGTTCACAAGGATAAATGAACTAGAGGGTTTAATAGACAAAATCAATAAATGAACAGAACAACCTCTAGTTCACAAGGATAACAAAACCCACCTAGCCATGAGGGTTTAATAGACAAAATCAAGAACTCATCAATCTCAACCATCCACACTTAGTGCCACCCTCATGCTCCTCAAGCTAATGGATTTGTCAAGAAACTTACAACCTCGTATTGAAGAACTGGTGCGAAGGATGATAAGTTCATACCGCAAGATACATTCAAAATGTCTCAACAAAAGCAAATCCATTATATGCATGTGGATAATTGGAATGTTAAATTAACAGAGAGATGCTAAATCAACACTTCTATAATGTAGCTCGAACCTTGGATATTTAACATCTACAGATAGATTTTCTCTTTGGAAGCGGGACTAGTAAGTTGCTCCATAGAATCTCCGACCATGAATCATATGAAAGTGGTTAAGAGGATTCTGTATCCAATGTAAACTAGATCTGGACTCGTCCATCCTCCTTCTAGACTAGACGAGGTATACTAGTGGGAGCACTTCTGCATTTAGAAGAACTACCTAAGTGAAGCTTTTAGACTATGGAAACTAGTGTGTAGTTTCTGGGCTTATGTTTGTCAATCTCTTTAGCTTCATAAGGTATTTATGCAACTCTATATGACAAAAGCTGAACCAACGAAGAATTTCATTGATAACATCTGGAACTAGCTTTGGATTATAATGTGTTAGTGTTTGCAGCAACAACTCTCTAGGTAGTGTTTAAGAGGGGAATGCTTAAAGATTCAAAGCTTGTTTAAAGCCCTAAATTCTTGCAAGATGTGGGAGACAAACATTTAAAAAGCTAAGAGAATAGGACATCAATATTACCCAAAACATCACGGAGACTTTTGTTTGGAGGCGTTTGAGATTACAGATCGTGCAAGAGGTAAATGTCTACAATCACTCTATTGTAAACTAAGAGAGTTATCGAGATTTGATCATCAATATAGTTGACAACAACGAAAGACGTCTATTGAATAACTTAATCTAGTTGCACATGCAGGAGCTGGGAAATACATAAACAGAATGGCGAACAAAACCACAAGGAAACACAGTTATAAAAACAATGCAGACACTAAATGGAGAAAACGTTCCTGCCGGCGTCACTAATGCAACACATCAAATTCATAGCCGCTAACTGACGGTTATTAATGCTCTCAAACACACATCAGAAACTCCATTAGGACAATAAGAAAGCTAATTGATCAAAATCTACAGATCAAACTACAATGCGGAAGGCTTTCGTATCAAACCAGCAGTGACCGCTTTTTATCTGTTCAATCATTGGTAAATTCACCATGTCTACAGTTGAGTCCCTGTAACACCTAAGGTATTACGTGTTTTCTAAGGTTAAACTGACAAACCCAACCTACTCTCTCATCAGATTTAGAAACAATGTAATAATTATATGCTTTTGCTAATAGAATATAATTTGCAGTTAAGTGCTTTAAACATAAGAAAGGTCCACTGGAAAGCCAGTAAGGCAAGGGTACCACTACATATGTAACAAAACCAGCACACACGGTGACACTTTTGTATTTCTTTCTTGGTCAGAGTGAAGTCCCATGAAACTTGACGGACGCCTATTCACATATAGCTGGGCAACTCCAAAGCTTTGTATAGCCAAAAGACTTGCCCATAGAGAGGAATGACTAAGTGCAACAAGGGTTTGGTTCTGTGCCAAGCACTTGGACACATAACCAAGTATTCAGCAGCACTATCAACTCCTTGATCTCAGCAATACCTCACTATATCCAACACGGCAAAACCATCAACAAAAGTCAAAAAATTTAAGCTTGGAAAGAACAGTCAATCCTTGTACCAGTCCAACTAGCTAGGAGGCACTAGTTACAGCACCATAGATCAGACACTTTACACCTAAACAAAAACTACGTAGCCTGATTGCTTATAAAGAAAATGTGTTCATGTGAAGAATATGTGGTAAATCAATGCATAATCACTTCAATACAGCAGCATTTCCTCATAAACTTTTGGTGTATACTAGTTCAAATCGTGGCATGCAGCAATTCCACTGAAAGTTATAACGATTAGTATTACCAACCAATGCCTGATCTACATTTGAAACCTTAATCCCTCGTAGTCCCTAATAAAGATTCCTACTAATATCAATATAGGTTCAAATAGGAGAGAGATATTGAAAAATTCTCCAGCTTATTCTCTATGAATGATATGCTTCTCATGGCAGTAAAGAAACATTCTTTTCAAAATAATAACAAAGCAAACAACATATTTCTTCTTCTCTTCACAGCCTAAAAAAACAATGATCATTTCATTTTCGTTAAATTCAATTGAATTCCTAAATGTACAACACCTATTACTCTAGTTCAATACCAACCCATGGTTGATCTACATTTGAAACCTTCAAACCCTCATAACCCCAACAACGATTTCTAATAATAACAGTTTCGATTATAAGGGTTAAGAGATATCGAAATTTACCTCATGATCAAGCAACAAATTCTCCGGCTTAATATCTCTATGAATGATATTCTTCTCATGGCAGTAAGCCAATGCTTTTGCAAGGCTTGCAATGTACTGAATTTCAACCAAACAAAAAGGAACCCAAAGAATTTAATCAGTAAATTAACATAAACAAACCCTAGAAAAACAAAACAAATCAAAAATCAAAAGTTTAGGGATTTTTGCTTACAGTAGCAGCTTGTCTCTCAGTCAGATGACCAGTTTTACTAAGTAAACCATAAAGTTCACCTTTAGCAGCATATTCCAGAATCAGGAAAATCCTTTCATCATCACCAAACCAACCATAGAGACTAAGAATGTTAGGATGATCTAATGTACTCTGAATTTCCATTTCTCTCTTGAGTTGAGGAAGTAGATTGTATTTCTCTACTTGACATCTATATAATACTTTCAGTGCGCAAACATACTGATGCTGCAATACACAACAGCAAAACAAAAACAAAAAAACCAAAAATTACTTCAGAAACCGAATCGAATTTACAGGAAACTGAAATTATATGATTAAAGTTAGGGTTTGTTTACCTTTTTTTCTCTTGCCATATAAACTCTCCCAAATTTACCTTTACCAAGAGGTTTTCCAATATCGAAATCTTTCAAACCCCAGTCATACAAATCTGGGTTTGGATTTTCTTCTTCTTTCTTCTGATTTTCATCAGGCGTACACATTTTCTCAAATGTTAGGGTTTTTTTTCCTTCAAAACTGGACTGAAATGATAAAGTGTGACTGTGAGATCCAAATTTCGAAATTTGAAAGTTTACCCCCAGATTGAATTTTTTCAAGGCCCGACTTAAATTTCATACGAAAAGAAGAGTTAAACAAAGAGCAAATGTTTGTCGCGTGAGAGAAGGTTATTTTGGTAATGCTGTTAGTTGTTTTTGTTGTATTATGTGGGAATTATATATTTGCCCTCAATCTTGACGGGCTACACAACTACCCTTATCCTACAATAAAAATACCCTTCTCCATCCAAAGCCCATCAGGGGTCCATTAAAGATTATGCAACATTACAAATCTACCCTCATATTGATTATGTTTTTAAAGAAAAACGGTTTTCATTTTCAGATAACTCTTCATCTTCATCGTCTCTGCCTCACCTCCAGTAGCCACCTCCACTTATCTCGCCACCAGGTTCTATCATCACCTCTTATACTTCCCCCAAATCCACCACCACCACCGGTTCTATCACCACCACCTCCTAAACAATCTATGTAGATCGATGAATCAACGAGTACTTGCCAACTACAACCACCATCATTACCACCCACCACCATCATCTCTCCGCCGCCATCGTCACCACACCTCCTCCACTATTAGTTGCAGATCTATCACAAAAATTGGTTTCGATTTATCTCTGTTAGATTCTATTTCTTTTAGTTTTAGATCTTGAAATCAAATCTGCCGCCATCATCTTCATTGCAGCCACCATCTGTATCTCCGACGCTATTAATTACCACCACCACCATCAATATCTCTACCTCCACGTTTTTGTTTATTTTTTCCCAGTGAGATTCAAGAAAGAGGTTTGAATGGTTTGAGTGAGATCATCAACAACAACTATCCAAAGACCGATTCACAACAATTTATTTGAACCAATAAACTTGATTTTAAGTTTGATAATTTCGATGTCGTTAATTTTCCAGATCTGAAAAATTAGTGATATGGTAAGAAAATTGATTATTGAAGATAGATAGGCGTGATCTTAATATCAAAGAAATTGATGTTCTTGTTGGTATTGCGGTGAGTTTGAATTTGAGGTTATGGTGTTGGAGGTTGAGCCTGTGAACTCATGGTGGGTGATAGATGTGATGTTACCATGGTTACGAAGTTGTTAAAGTTTGACCGAAGGAGTTGGTGGTTTTGGAAGAAGGAAGTATTATTGTTGATGTCCGAAAGAGAAGGGAGTGGTGTTTGCTTGGTGTTGGTTGATTTTCGGATGAGTTGAGCTTGGTGGTTGTTGGTTATTTGTTGCTATGATACATGAAAATGATGTCAATACTTGTTCCGCATCCATTTTACAATTATAGTTCTTCGATTAACTTCCATGGTAGAAAGATCTACGGACTTGATTTTTAGGGGTTCAATTATCGTTGTTGATGCCATAAACGGAATCAACTATTGTTGTTGATGCCATTTTTTATGGATCAACTATTGTTGTTGATTCCATTTATGCCATGAATGGTTAGGGTAGTTATTCTTGCTAAGTTTTATAATGCAACTTATTTGTGGTCCGGTATTGCAGGATATGGAGTTGAAGTCTAAACCGGTGGTCTTTGAGATAATGAAATTGAGTTAGCAGCAGGAGTTTGAATAGAGATTGATTTTGTTGGTGGTTTGCAGTTGAGCAGGGAATGCATAAATGGGTTGTAGAAAAGATGTATGGGATATCCCAAAGGTGCGTGATTCCATATCTCTATGATTTGTTGATTCCAAGTTTTAGTTTTCAAACCATAACTACATGTATGATTTAACAATTTCATTTGCTTGAATAGTGTGAGTTGAATTGCAGAAGCATTGAGGTAGTTATTTTTTGACGAACTTGTGGTGTAATGGTAACACACCTGACTCCACGTCAGAAGATGCGTGTTCGATTCACGTCGGGTTCATAATTTTAGTACATAAATGTTTATGCTGGTTTCATTTAGATTGTTTTGATTGGAAATCTTTTGTATTTCAGTATATATATCAATTAGAGGCTGTTTCTAAAATGTGTTTCCATACAATGGCTGTTCATTTATATCTCTCACCAAGATACACAAATATTTGTGTATCAACAATAGAAATTGACCTTAGTTTAGGGAGTCAACAACCAGTGTTTGTGTATCAACAATGGAAAAATGGAATCAACAACCAGTGTTTGTGTATCAACAATGGAAAAATGGAATCAACGACCAATATTTGTGTATCAACAATAGAAATTGATCTTTGTGTAAGGAGTCAACAACCAATGTTTGTGTATCAACAATGGAAAAATGGAATCAACAACCAATGTTTGTGTATCAACAATAGAAATTGACCTTAGTTTTAGGGAATCAACAACCAAATTTGACAAATATTTTTGAACTTTTGATTTTTTGGATCAACTTCAGTTGTTGACACCTAATATTGACGGCGGCGGCGGCGGTGGCGGTGGTGTGTGGCGGCGGCGGTGGTGGCGGTGGTGGTGGTGGTGGTTGTATTTAGTAAGTGGTCGCGGTGATGGAATATTATTGGTGGTTTGTATTTAGTAAGTGGTGGTGGTGGCGGTGGTGGTGGTGGCGGCGGATTGGTGGTGGTGGCGGCGGTGCATTTGTTGGTGGTGAAATGAAATAATAGAAAAATCTATTTTTTAATGGATAAAATTTTTAAATGTAAAATAATATTGTAAGTGAGGGTATTAAGGTAATATATTTATTAATGGATAAGGTATTTAAATGATAGGGGTATTTGTATTGTTTTATAAGGGTATATTTGTTGGGTGTCAAAATTAGGGGTATTTAATAAATATACCCTTGTATTATTTGGTTTCGTCACATTTTTCTTTTCATCTCCTCATGTTACAACGGCCTAGTTTTTTTTTTTTTTTTTTTTTTTTTGAAAAGATTACAACGGCCTATTAAATGCAAACTTGGTAAAGGGGCGGCATGAAATGGTAGAGGGGCGGCAAGTGTGATAGCAATGTCCCTCTTATTGGTTAGGGGGTGTCCTATAGAGGGTGTAGATTGACTAGATTACCCTTTTCACCTTAAATTAACCAAAATCAAATCAATTTTTTTTAAACCTAATGAATCAGAAAAAATCAAATCAGTTTTTTTTTTCATCTTCTTCTTCATCTTCTCTTCTCCTCCATCAACCCTAACCTCCATTAAAACCGAAAATTTCATCGTCTTCGATTAATCGGCGATTTGAAAAATGTTTGGAAAAACCCAGTTAGGGTTTAGTTTATCGTGTTGGATTTAAGTTAATTTTGTATCAAAAATTAGGGTTTTGTATGAAAATTGAAATTGAAATTTCTGGGTTTATGTGAGTTACGGTTGGTAATAACTCAATTACGAACCGTAACTGGAGATTTGAAGAACATACAGTTGGTAATAGTTCAATTACCAACCGTATGTTCTTATATCTGAGAATTTTCTTCAGTTACGGTTGGTAACTATTTTAGTTTACCAACCGTAACTGAGTTACGGTTGGTTTCGAGCATTTAATTACCAACCGTAACCGTAACTCGTTTCAAGCCAAAAAGTAAGAATTAATCTAGATATGTATTTAGTCCAAATACATTATTAATCTGGTCATCCTGGAAGGAGGGAATGAATAAATATTAATTGTTGGCCAAGTACATTTTTAATGTCTAGATACATAATTCTAATTTTAAATAAAGGTAAAGCTGGAAAGCATTTGGTCTTGGTACATCCTCAAAATGAATGCAGACAGATGATTCACTGGATGCATACCCTCTATAAACCTATAAATAGAGGAGGGATTTCAACCCGAAAGGTACACATTTTCTAATCATTTTCTCTCCACTAAAACCTGTTTGGAGCTCCTTACTCATTGAGGTATCGAAGTGTCCTTGCAGGTACCCCCTCCCCCTCCTTTTCTTCATTCATCAAGAGTGTTTAGAAAGCCAAGGGCATTGGAGAGCTGAGTTGGAAATTATTCATCATCAAGAACATATCTCGAGGAAAATTGTGAATTATCTAAACGGTCTATAATTCATTCATCATGTATAAATCTTGACTCATCCAACGGTTAAGATTATATCATTCACTGCAAATATCGAGGAGTGTTGTAAGAACATTTTTGCTACAACATCTTTTGGCGCCCACCGTGGGATCACCTGATTGGTTGCTTCAGCTTGCCCGTTACTCTGTGCATAATTGGGGGGGGGATTGTGCTTGATATGTAATCCTTCGCAGAGGGACTTGATCGTTTCCGAGTCAAACTGCTTCCCGTTGTCGGATATGATAATAGATGGTGCGCCGAACCCGCATATTATGTTTTCCCAAATAAATTTTCGGACATGTGAATTGCTTCAGTTCGTACCAAAGCTACCGCTTCTACCCATTTGGTAAAATATTCAGTTGCTACTAGCAAATATTTGAATAAGAGGACTCAATTGAGTCAGTAGAAATATTGTTGACTTTATCCGGAGATGGAAAAAGTCTCACACACTTCACCTTCATCCTGGAAGTTCTTTTTGGAACAATCTTCTTGTTTTCTTTGGGAGCGTTTTCATGAGTCAGTACACATTTCCCTTTTGTCATCTGCAAAAGATTGGGAGAACAATGATTAATTCATTTAAAATATATATATCAGCTGACATACACTAGCTAGCTGGTGGAAATGATCGTGCAAAATTAACACATTATGCAAGATCAAAAGACAAAGACGGGTCCAATCAAGTACAAAATACAAATGGAATGGTACAACAAAAAAAGTTGAAGTTAACAGTAAGGGAAAATGAGAAGATTTCATCTGTTGTGGCATCATTATTCACTAGGATACACAAGAAGCAAAAGTCATCTCTACTTTTTCATTAAAGGAAGAAGAAATATAACAATAGTATATGTTTCTCTTACCTCAGTAAAGTTTGAAGTTGGAACAATAATATTTCTAGGTCACTATCAGTAGCATTTTTTGAAGTTGGAGCAATAGTACTTCGTAGTCGCTGACGGTAGTATTTATATAAAAATATAAAAATAAGATAAGATATGAATACAGAATAAGAGGGGAATTGGTTGAAGATTTTTCTTAGAAACCGCGAAAGTTGCTTTTGAAGTTGGTCAACAATTAATTCAAAAAGAAGAGAGTATTCATGAATTTTTGTGATACGTCATTATCACATATAAAAAAAACACTCAACTCACTCTTTTAATGAGCTGAAAGTTGTTGGTGGCACCGTATTCAAAGCTTCCAAGACCCATTATCAGTAGTTCACTTGAATCACAGAGAAGCACGTCACCATGTCACAGTTGGAGCAATCGTATAAAAAAATTAGTTTATTTAGATCAACTTGAAAAATCAATCAAGTGGGCCCTGGCAGTCCTACTCAAGCTAGTGATGGAAAAGTTCAAGCACTCCTGAACCCCACGTTACATTTTATAATTCTTAATTTAATTTTCTTATGCAATAGAAATGAAACAAGATTCCATCAAGGATTAACGGCGCAAGACTTTTTAGTCAACTGTTAAGCTTTAATCCGGCTAAAAATAGATATGGCATACCGTTTCAACATGTAGCTTGGGGGCGTCAGAGTAGAACTATGAAACAACTGATCCAGAACACTCTTATTAAGAAGGGGCGATGTTTGGACCATATATATTTAGAATGCGATTAATAGGATCTTCAGCCCATTAGCCTTAAACAAAAATCTTGGGTCATGGGTAGAAGCCTAAGCCCATAAAAGGTTGAGAACCAAATCTGTTAGCTTTTATTAAAGGTGACTACATTCATTCTATCTTGAAAGGGGGATGAATCTGTTCAAGCCAAAAAGTTAGAATTAATCTAGATATGTATTTAGTCCAAATACATTATTAATCTGGTCATCCTGGAAGGAGGGAATGAATAAAGATTAATTCTTGGGCCAAGTACATTTTTAATGTCTAGATACATAATTATAATTTTAAATAAAGGTGAAGCTGGAAAGAATTTGTTCCTGGTACATCCTCAAAATGAATGCAGACATATGATTGACTGGATGCATACCCTATGTAACCTATAAATAGAGGAGGGATTTCAACCAGAAAGGTACACATTTTCTAATCCTTTTCTCTCCACTAAAACCTGTTTAGGGCTCCTTACTCATTGAGGCATCGGAGTGTCCTTGCAGGTACCCCCTCATTTTCTTCATTCATCAAGAGTGTTTAGAAAGCCAAGAGCACTGGAGAGCTTAGTTGGAAATTTTTCATCATCAAGAACATATCTTGAGGAAAATTGTGAATCATCTAAACATTCTATAATTCATCCATCAGATATAAATCTTGACTCATCCAACGGTTAAGATTATATCATTCAGTGCAAATCTCGAGGAGTATTGTATGAACATTTTTGCTACAACATCTTTTGGCGCCCACCGTGGGGATTACCCGATTGGTTGCTTCAAACAGTGCATGTTACTCCAGGCATAATATGGGGTGGAAAAATTGTGCTTGATATGTAATCCTTCGCAGAGGGACTTGATCGTTTTCGAGTCAAACTGCATCCCGTTATCAGATATGATAGTAGATGGTGCACCGAACCCGTATATTATGTTTTCCTAAATAAATTTTCGGACATGAACTGCTTTAGTTCATACCAAAGCTACCGCTTCTACCCATTTGGTAAAATATTCAGTTGCTACTAGCAAATATTTGACGAAGAGGATTCAATCTAGTCAGTAGAAATATTGAGGACTTTATCCGGAGATGGAAAAAGTATCACACACTTCACCTTCATCCTGGCAGTTCTTTTTGGAACAATCTTCCTATTTGCTTTGGGAGCGTTTTAATGAATCAATACACATTTCCCTTTTGTCATCTGCAAAAATTGGGAGAACAATGATTAATTCATTTAAATATATATATATATATATATATACATATATCAGCTGACATACACTTGCCGGTGGAAATGATCGTGCAAAATTAACACATTATGCAAGATCAAAAGAAAAAGACGGGTCCAATCAAGTACAAAATACAAATGGAATGGTACAAAAAAGTTGAAGTTAACAGTAAGGGGAAATGAGAAGATTTCATCTGTTTTGGCATCATTATTCACTAGGCTACACAAAAAGCAAAAGTCATCTCTACTTTTTCATTAAAGGAAGATAAAATATAAAAAGAGTATATGTTTCTCTTACCTCAAATTAAAATTTATAGTGGGAGAAATAATACTTCTAAGTCACTATCGGTAGTATTTTTGGAAGTTGGAGCAATAGTACTTCTTAGTCGCTGACAGTAGTATTTATATAAAAAATAAAAAATAAGATAAGATATGAATACATAATAATAGGGGAATTGGTTGAAGACTTTTTTCAGAAACCGCAAAAGTTGCTTTTGAAGTTGTACAACAATTAATTCTAAAAGAAGAGAGTATTCAGGAATTTTTGTGATACGTCATTATCACATATAAAAGAAAGCGAGCAACTTACTTGTTTTAATGAGCTGAAAGTTGTTGGTGGCACCATATTCAAAGCTTCCAAGATCCATTATCGTAGTTCACTTGAATCACGAGAAGCACGTCACTATGTCATGATCAAATTTTATAGTGGTAAGTAGAGTTGTCGTTCACTCGGACTTGTTGAAATCGATTCTAGGATTTAATAAAGAAAAATAATAAAAATAGAGAAAATATACAATTTATGTCACAAGATGAAGAGAGTTCTTTGGGACTCGAGATTCCACCAATTCTCACATTATGCGGTTCATCTATTAATTCCGGACAATTAAAGCTCATAAAATAACAAACATCGACTCTAATTCTTTGCCAAGATAGATTTTATAAAGAAATATATGTAATTCACAAGCATGACGCATCTAAAGTACCTAAGGCTAAGCATGCGACATCTAACGAATTCACAAATATTCAAGAAAAATCATAAATCAATTATAATAGTGCAAATAGTCATAAAGGAATTAAATAGAATTACCACATGGGTGCAAAACAGCTTCCTACGTCATCCCAGTGATGGGTTCTAGCTCATCATGTTGGAAACACGCTCAAAAATCATTATTAATGCTCAAAAATGGTTTACAAATGATGAACAAGGGAGAAAAGATGAAAAGCCTGATTTGTAACAGTTATAATTGTTACAAACGGACTGTTACAGAGAACGATAAATGTAAATTGTCGCTGTTGCTGTAGTTTTAAGACCCACGTATCTGTGTCGCTGTCACTGTAGCATGAACGACAGAAGGGTGTGGGTCGATGTTCTTCGTGTTCTTCACAGTAGCAGAAATGATGGTTTCCTGCCACTTGATTTTCTCGACTTTCTGATGCTCTGCAACTCTCCCAATCTCTCCATAATCACTCCCTAACTCCCCAACACTCTATATATAGTCGACAGGGCCTCAAAATCACATTAATCACTCCGGAATAATCCCCAGTTACTCTGCCAGATACGGGAAGATATTCTTTCCATTTTCTTCTCCTGCACGCGTCTGCCAGATGAAAGCTATCCTTATTTATCTCTTACATGCTCCTGGTTGTTGATCGAGTCAACAAACATGCACAGAACACGTTCAAAAACTCCAAAACTCATGCAAACCTGTGTACGTGTACGTGTTGCTCTGTAAACTTCAATCCCACGATGCAGCCAATTCTAACCGAGACTATCGACCATACCATGCCTGTGATGTTCTAACAAGTCGAACCATGAAGTTTCAGCGATTTAGTCTCCTTCTATCACGCCCAAAAATCGAACCAAGAATCTGCCAGTGAAGAACAAAAATTTCCCGCCAAATTCCAGAATTTGAAATGGAGAAGAAGGTCAGCCCTTATCCAACAGCTGGGGGTGCGAATATCAGTTGGGTACCCCTTAGTAATTGGGTTACCCCTTATCCAAAGTGGGAGTCCGAATATCAAATGTCCTCCGGGGGTGTTCCGAGCAACTTTTCGAGCCGAATTTTCCAACAATCTTTACTTCCAAATAATACCTACAAACACACAAAACACCATAATAAGGACAAAAACGAGTACTAACAATACGAAACATTGAGGACAAACTAGACACATAAATGCGTTTATCATGTCACAGTTGGAGAAACCGTATAAAAAAATTAATTTATTTACATCAACTTGAAAAATCAATCAAGTGGTGAAAGAATTGGACCTGGCAGTCCTACTCAAGCTAGTGATGGGAAAGTTCAAGCACTCCTGAACCCCACGTTACATTTTATAATTCTTAATTTCATTTTCTTATGTAATAGAAATGAAACAAGATTCCAGCAAGGATTAACGACGCAAGACTTTTTAGCCAACTGTTAAGCTTTACTCCGGCTACAGATAGATAGGGCATACGTTTCAACACGTAGCTTTGGGGCGTCAGAGTAGAACTATGCAACAACTGATCCGGGATACTCTTCTTAATCCACCAATAAATTGGGAATTAAGATGGGGCGATGTTTGGACTATATATTTAGAATGGGCTTAATAGGATCTTCAGTCCATTATCCTTAAACAAAAATCTTGGGTCATGGGTAGAAGCCAAAGCCCATAAAAGGGTGAGAACCAAATATGTTAGCCTTTATTAAAGGTGAACTAAATTCATTGTATCTTGAAAGGGGATGAATCTGTTCAAGTCGAAAAGTTAGAATTAATCAAGATATGTATTTAGTCCAAATAAATTATTAATCTGGTCATCGTGGAACGAGGGAATGAATAAAGATTAATTGTTGAGCCAAGTACATTTTTAATGTCTAGATACATAATTCTAATTCTAAATAAAGGTGAAGTTGGAAAGCATTTGATCTTGGTACATCCTCAAAATGAATGCGGACAAATGATTGACTGGATACATACCCTCTATAACCTATAAATAGAGGAGGGATTTCAACCAGAAAGGTACACATTTTCTAATCCTTTTCTCTCTACTAAAATCTGTTTAGAGCTCCTTACTCATTGAGGCATCTGAGTGTCCTTGCAGATACCCCCTCATTTTCTCCATTCATCAAGAGTGTTTTGAAAGCCAAGAGCATTGGAGAGATGAGTTGGAAATTTTTCATGATCAAAAACGTATCTCGAGGAAAATTATGCATCTAAACGGTCTATAATTCATCCATCGATTATAAATCTTAACTTATCCAACGGATAAGATTATATCATTCAAAGGTAAATCTCGAGGAGTGTTCTAGTGACATTTTTACTACAACATCTTTTGGCGCCTACTGTGGGGATCACCCGATTGGTTGCTTCAGCTTGCCCGTTACTCTGTGCATAATAGGGTGTGGAAAAATTGTGCTTGATATGTAATACTTCGCAGAGGGACTTGATCGTTTCTGAGTCAAACTGCTTCCCGTTGTCTGATATGATAGTAGATGGTGCGCCGAACCCGCATATTATGTTTTACCAAATAAATTTTCGGACATGAACTGCTTCAGTTCGTAACCAAAGCTAACGCTTCTACCCATTTGGTAAAATATTCAGTTGCTACTAGCAAATATTTTAAGAAGAGGACTCAATCGAGTCAGTAGAAATATTGATGACTTTATCCGGAGATGGAAAAAGTCTCACACACTTCACCTTCATCCTGACAGTTCTTTTTGGAACAATCTTCTTGTTTGCTTTGGGAGCGTTTTCATAAGTCAATACACATTTCCCTTTTGTCATCTGCAAAAGATTGATGGAACAATAATTAATTCATTTAACTATATATATATATATATCAGCTGACATACACTAGCTGGTGGAAATGATGGTGCAAAATTAACACATTATGCAAGATCAAAAGACAAATATGGGTCCAATCAAGTACAAAATACAAATGGAATGGTACAAAAAAAGTTGAACTTAACAGTAAGGGGAAATGAGAAGATTTCATCTGTTTTGGCATCATTATTCACTAGGCTACACAAGAAGCAAAAGTCATCTCTACTTTTTCATTAAAGGAAGAAGAAATATAAAAAGAGTATATGTTTCTCTTACCTCAGTAAAGTTTGAAGTTGGAGCAATAATACTTCTAAGTCACTATCAGTAGTATTTTTTGAAGTTGGAGAAATAATACTTCGTAGTCGCTGACAGTAGTATTTATATAAAAAAAATAAGATAAGATATGAATACAGAATAAGAGGGGAATTGGTTGAAGACTTTTCTTAGAAACCGCGAAAGTTGCTTTTGAAGTTGTTCAACCATGAATTCAAAAAGAAGAGAGTATTTAGGAATTTTTGTGATACGTCATTATCACATATAATAAAAAGTACCAACCTACCTACAACTACCACAGCTATTTTCGGATTCACTATCTGGCACCTTTGGCTAGCACGCAATCAACAGGTTTATCAGAAGAAAAAAAAACAGACTCCACGACAGCTAAACTACATAATCGTAACGATATTTGCAGAATACCAATGGGCACAACAATATCTTGCACCAATCTACTCGGGACAAAACCACAACGGCGATCTACAACAACACGAGTAGAGAAGACTATACACGTCAAATGGCAGCCACCAACACATCAATGGATCCAAATCAACTCCGACGGAGCGGCAAGAGGAAACCAGGGACCAGCAGGAGCAGGGTGTATTGGAAGGACATCTACATGTCAAATCATCATGGCACTGGCAACCCTACCGGGCATCATGACGGCAATTGTGGCAGAAACTTGGGGGATCTTATTAGCAACAAAAATGGCGAAACAACAACAATGGTCTATGGTATGGTTTGAAGTTGACTCAAAGGCTCTAGTTCACCTAATACAAAATCAGAAAGAAGACATACCATGGTACCTAAGAGGAATGACACAAGAAATACACAGGCTAATGGAGACAATCCCACGAGTCAAAATCACACACACATACGGGGGAAGCCAATCGGCGACAGACAAACTAGTGAATGAAGCGGTAAATCATCAACTACAAGAATTTGGGATAACACATGCCCAACATTTATTTCCAATATTGTACACGATGATAGAAACGGGGTTATCTACACCTGCAATGTAGGAACCAACTTTTAAATTCTAATAAATTACAACTTCGAAAAAAAAAAAAAAATATAGTCAACTCACTCTTTTAATGAGCTGAAAATTGTTGGTGGCACCGTATTCATAACTTCCAAGACCCATTATCAGTAGTTCACTTGAATCACGGAGAAGCACGTCACCATGTCACAGTTAGAGCAACCGTATAAAAAAAAATTAGTTTATTTACATCAACTTGAAAAATCAATCAAGTGGTGAAAGAATGGACCCTGACAGTCATACTCAAGCTAGTGATGGGAAAGTTCAAGCACTCCTGAACCCCACGTTAAATAATTCTTGATTTCATTTTCTTATGCAATATAAATGAAACAAGATTCCAGCAAGAATTAACGGCGCAAGACTTTTTAGTCAACTGTTAAGCTTTACTCCGGCTACAAATAGATATGGCATACCATTTCAACACATAGCTTGTGGGCTTCAGAGTAGAACTATGAAACAACTGATCCATGACACTCTTCTTAATCCATCAATAAATTGGGAATTAAGAAGGGGCGATGTTTGGAACATATATATTTAAAATGGGCTTAATAGGATCTTGACCCATTAGCCTTAAACAAAAATCTTGGGTCATGGGTAGAAGCCTAAGCCGATAAAAGGTTGAGAACCAAATCTGTTAGCCTTTATTAAAGGTGACTACATTCATTGTATCTTGAAAGGGAGATGAATCTGTTCAAGCCAAAAAGTAAGAATTAATCTAGATATGTATTTAGTCCAAATACATTATTAATCTGGACATCCTGGAAGGAGGGAATGAATAAATATTAATTGTTGTGCCAAGTACATTTTTATTGTCTAGATACATAATTCTAATTTTAAATAAAGGTGAAGCTGGAAAGCATTTGGTCTTGGTACATCCTCAAAATGAATGCAGACAGATGATTGACTGGATGCATACCCTCTGTAACCTATAAATAGAGGAGGGATTTCAACTAGAAAGGTACACATTTTCTAATCCTTTTCTCTCCGCTAAAACCTGTTTAGAGCTCCTTACTCATTGAGGCATCGGAGTGTCCTTGCAGGTACCCCCCTCATTTTCTTCATTCATCAAGAGTGTTTAGAAAGCCAGGAGCAGTGGAGCGCTGAGTTGGAAAATTTTCATCATCAAGAACATATCTCGAGGAAAATTGTGAATCATCTAAACGGTCTATAATTCATCCATCAGGTATAAATCTTGACTCATCCAACGGTTAAGATTATATCATTCAGTGCAAATCTCGGGGAGTGTTGTAGGATTTTTGCTACAACAGAAACATTTAAAGAGAAATATACGTGGAAAAAATTCAATAGAATATTGAATTTTGGTGTGATTTGATGTTTGAATGAATTGAATATTTATAGGGAGGAAATAACCGTTAGGAAATCCCACCGTTGCCGGAGTAGTTGGAGCCGTCCGGACCACACTAGGCCGATCATCTCCAGCTGCTCCGACTAGATTATTTTGACTCCAAAAGCCCTTTCCCCACTGCCCAAAACTCAGTTTGTCCATCCGCCTGGATAGGCATCCCAATAAATTAGATGGTGCCTATTGGAGTTGCTCTAACTACTCGATCTCGTATGGCTAAGTGGCAAATTTGCCACTTTGCGATACGAGTTTACTAGTTTGTCTTGCCCATAGTGGCTACAAAACTGGCAACTCTAATGTTTTCCTTGCCTAAGGTAAAAAATTTCCACTATAATTGAACTGGAAACTCTAACGTTTGCCTTATCCATAGTTACCGACCTAAGGTACAATTGTTCCACTATAATTTAAGTGCAATTGGAAAAAATCGAAACCTAACTTGTCGTGACTACAAATAGTTTTGATAGATGCTTAGAAAAAATCGATAGTTGATAGAAATATATGTTATGTTATACGGAGTAATGCCAAAACACTGCCACATTATGTTGCGCAGACAAGGATACATGCTACAGTTACGACATGAGTGTGGTTACGTGGACAAGTCAAAAAAAAAATTATGGAGACACATTATATATGTATTACACACACCATTAAAATGAGATTTATTTACAAAAATATGCTCAAAAAAATTACCGTTCTTAGTTTTAAATACGTCATTACTAATAAAATAAATTAATATGATAAAATAATAGTAAAGTGTTTCACGAATAATGCGTAGATTTGACCAAAAATAAATAAATTAGCATCACCTTTAGTTTATTTGATTTTCCAAACCAATATGAACTATTTATGACGTGTCTGAAAGTATCCAAAAAGTTCCCGCAAAGTGTCTAATATCAGATTTTACGGAGCACATGATGTGGTGTATCCATCGTGTGTCGGGACATCATCAGACGTGTAATGACCCGACTCTCCACCAACATTGTTCGCACTTAGCCACTGTGGTTATCCGAAAGTGTGGGGATTTTATACAGGCATCATTGCGGTCATACAACAACATCTTCTTGGGAGGTCGCCAATCTCTAGACTACTCCCGTCCGAGCACGCTTACCCGCATAGTCCTCATTGTGACAAACCATTACCTATATTCCAATCGGCAAACCCTGCCGAACCGGGTATTACGATACCACCACCTTAAATCGGATCCATCCTCGGCTCTCTCGGAATATATTAAGCCCAAATCTCGGACGTTCCCTGCCTCTCATGAGACCAGTACCTAACCTATCCCGTCCAGCGTATTCTCTCACCCTCGTCAGGTGACCTATAATCGGCTCTAATAGCGTTTGTAATGACACGGCCCCCTCTACCAATATTGTCCCTCTTATCCACTATGGTTATCCGGCAGTATGGGGTTTTCAAAAGCGTCGCTACGGTCATCAAGTAGCAGCTTTCCGGAAGGTCACGTATCCACGGATTACTCCGCATGAGCACGCTTAGCCTTAGTTGTATAGTTTTTTTGACAACTCTAGAACCAATTGTGCTAATAATACCTAGGTGTTAGGACATTATATGTATTCCGCTCAGCGAATCCTACCTGCCGAATCAGGGTATTACAAGACATATATCGTGTCCAATCGGTTTCAACATCTTTCTAGACGTGCTCGCACAACCTAGGTACCATATAAAATTTAGTAACTCCTATCATATTGGTGTAAACATATTCATTTTGGTACCTTCATACTTTTTTTTTAAGGAAATAAGGTTTATAGCCCTTTATTAAAAAGACTACCTCATTTAATGTTGAGGTTTGAAGAGATACATGAAGGAGGGGAATCATCACTCCACCATCCTGATACATTGTCATGCATTGCAAATTGAAAAAGACTATGATCATAGAGACAAATTTAACATCCAGAAAATAACTTGCAGCTTCTTTGATTGCCAACACCATAGGACTTACGCTCCAGGGAATTTTTGTGATATCTCCTACGATGGCTTTAGTTACATTTGCCGCATCACCTTCAATAACAAGTCGTACCAAATTCATACACTTAACCAAACTGATGCCTAGTTGAACCGCCTTAGTTTCTCCCATAAGGGGATAAGTGATATCAAAGGTTACAGTACCACATTCAAGAAAATTTTCAAAGTGATCTTGAGAAATAGCGCCTCCAGAACATTTTTTTGGAAAAAAAAGAGGCATCATGAACATTGGTTTTTATGTATGAAACATCTGGAGGTTCCCATTTTTGCAGACTAACAGCAGAAGAACTTGGAGAGATGGAGTCCGGATTGCATAACTGAAAATGCATATTTTCTCTTTTCAGAACTTTCCTTATTGAAAGAGATGGATTTGTGAATATAATTTCATTTCTCACTTTCCATGGAAAATTTGCTGGTACGTATCTTGATCTTTCATCCATTGCAGTATAATAGTTTTAGATCTTGAAGCTTTGCGTTGTATTCTAGAAAACTGTAGTAGCCCATGGACATTTGAAAAGAAGATGAATTATAGGTTATTCATGATGATGACATAAAGGGCATATAGTATCAATGTGATGAAGGAGTCTCCCGATATTTAACTTGACAGCCAATCCATCATGTAAATTTTTCCAAGCAAACAAAACTATCTTAGAAAAAATATTACCAGAAATAACCCAGAATTTTCTCCAAGGGAATTCATTTGTAGACAAGTGTTAGGCATACTTTGTGCAATTATCTTGTAGAATATTTCGCTGAAAACTTTCCCGAGATCACTGAAACCAAATCAAAATAACTATATAGTCAATGACATTAAGTATATAGATCTCTTTGATTGACTGAACCACATTATGTGGAAAAATATCTTCAAGCAAATCAACATTCCAACTGTCATTCCCTGTAATATGCAAGTCAGAATTACAATGGGTATGAATTGGCGTATTAATCGCCCTATGAAGTAGATGTTCAAGTTATACGGAAGCAAAGACACTAGACACAAAAAGTTTTATTAACGAGGAAAACTGCACCTGCAGAAAAACCACGGGACCTAGTCCATATTTGAACACCAAACTTTATTAAGCCGCTACAGGCACTACCATAGTATCAGACTTCGGAATGGAATGTAGTTGAAACTAGTGTTGTCAATGGATCCGGTTCCTCCTGGGTACCATACTAATTGGACCCAGACCTTATTATTTTTCTCGATTCCGATCTCTAGCGGTTCCGGTTCTAAAATTAGTGGACCCGGAGCCACACCCGTTTAAACTACTAAATACCCACGGGTCCAGGTATTTAACGGGTATTTCGAAATTAATTTTATTTTTCAATAAAAATAAAAATCATGTTCTTAATTTTATGTTTTACGGTTCTCATTAGTCTTTAATTCTTTGTTTTAATCAATAAAATATATTTACTTTGTTTCTCAGTCCAATTATGCTATGTAAAAGTAACATAGGAAGGTAAGCTTAATATATATTGAACTTCTACCATGAAACATGGTTGGGATGTAAAGTTTAATTTTTTTTATTTAAAGAACAAAAGATTCGCCCAACTGTCAGTTGTGAAAAAACCTCGTTTGTTTGGAGATCGGTCACTGTGTTGATGAAAGAAAAATCAGTAACCAAATTTCTAAATAACGAGGATATAATATTAGTTTCACCTATGATGGGTTTGGATGCAAAATTTAAGGTGGCGTTTGGTGGAATTAGGATTCCCTGGGTACGTTTGGTTTTTCAAATCCATTGGATTCACGTTTCTCTCGAGATTTATAATTCCACCAAATCCCAATTTTCGAATACCACCTCCCTCCTAAAATTTTCTGAGAAACTTATGAGGGATTTACGGACCCACTTTATTTTAATATATTCCTCTAAACAGTCTCCAAATAGTACATGGAACTATTTTACCGATAGTTTCTTTATGTGTTGTTCGGTGGTCTTAGTAGGACAATCTACTAATGAATTATGGAGTGGCAAGAGGTGGAAGGTTAATTAGATGAAACAACAAACAGTGGCAAGAGGTGGAAGGTTAATTAGATGAAACAACAAACAGGTGGTAACTTGGATGGTTATATGGATACACGTTTCTTGTAAACAAGTTCGGCAGGCACCAAAAGAAAAAAATGCCCTAATCTTGTGGTAGTTTATGGGTTTTATCTTCCAAACTTAATTCTAACACAACTATATCGTGTACCTGACGTGTGCACCCGCTAAGGACCCGAAATTAACTGGTTACTTATCATGTCTACTCATCGTGTCCCTAAACTATTAATGGGTCTAATATAATTAAGGACCCGAGACCGGACCTGATTACAACGGGTCCGGGTCGGTTCCGTGTGAAATGGACGGTACCCATTGAAAACCCTAGTTGAGACCGAATTCACCATCTAAGTAATTCAGCTGCATTCGTGCTCCTCACGTCTATTGAACCTCACAAGGCTCTACGCAATTGATTCTCTTAGCTGGCGTTCTTTACATCCTAAGAGTTGATTCAACCTAAGTGCATACTTTTGATACCAATCTGCCTTTAACAGATAAGCATATCTGATTTTTATTTATATTTTTATATCAAGGATTGGAAATCTTTTTGAAATAAACAAAGTTCACATACCTCACGAATCTCGAACACTTACACTCAGTTAGATGAAAATCCTAGATTACGAACCACCCCTCAAGAACAATGTTAAACCGATCAACAAAAAAGAATTTAGATATTTATCTTGAGGAATCAAAAATTCCAAGATGAAGAAAGCTTTGCGATTTCTATTTATCTCGTTCCTGATTGGAGATTGACGAATACCTCAACAATCAACAAGAACAATATCAGGATATAGGAATTATCAAAATAAAAATAGTCGAACCTGGCTTCACGAATCCTAAGTGAAGTCTTTTAGTTGTAAACCTAATTATGTTTCTCAGAGGAAACCTAGGTTAATAGAGGACGACTCAATTACACAACTAGGACACGAAAGTGTCGGGAATTGGATTTCTCGGTTTTTGAGTCTCTCTATTTATGGACTTTCAAGACTGTAGGTAGCTTTGAATTCAAGCTAACATAACTTGAGATTCAAGCAAACATAACTTGAGATTCAAGCAAACACTTTCTCAATTTAGATGAAACTCCTTTTAGGAGTTCATATAAGTATGTGAGAAGTTTGTCTTGAAATTACATAGAAGAATATACACTCTATGGTCCACGGTACTAAAACCGTGTACAGTTATAGTTCATGGAAAATATGTCATATGAACGTATAAGCATAATCATGTTCATTAACACTTAAGACTGAAATCACGATACCCAGATACAAAGTATTGAGTGATCAAATATGTCTTATAAGTGTTCATGAGAGTTGTAGCAATACCAAACATATTTGTGAAAAATAGTTTATGAGCATCATCTTAATTAGTATTGGGTAGGTCTGTGTAGGGGTACACGTATCTATAAATCAGTTTGCGAATTCAGGGAGCTAGGTATGCTAACTGGGTCTGCGTACCCTAAGCTATTGACGGATACAGGCCCTTGGGATACGCGTACTTGGTAAGCCTACCTCCATTCTTTATACGAATTCAGAACCTCATGGTATGCATACTACATATGTTCTGTAATTCAGTTGACTATGGTACTTGTAATGGATATATGTACCTACCCTGTGTCCATAATCTCAGTAGTTCTGAAAATCTCTTTCAAATTATCGCCATAGATATTAAATATTATTGCTTGGGCAATTTCCAAATGATCAACTTGAAAGAAAAAAATAGTTCTTGAACAATAAATTATTCTTAACTAAGATTGCTTAAGAATTGATGAGCATCCATTGCCTGAATCATATTTCAAGATATTTAACAAGACAAGCTTGGCTCGAAACTTCTTATTTTCAATATGAAATCTATTAAAATCATACGACATAGTCTCACAAAGATAGAATGGTAATGACGTGAGTAAATAAGATGGTTCAGTCTTCACGTACCTCTTTGTCGATGAAGTTCTTCAAATATATTCGTTTGATCTTTAGTCTTTAATATTCGAGGGTTATTCAGTGAAGAATGATACTCAACTACCATACTCTAATCCTAGTCCGAGACTTTACTTTAATAGATTGTAAATCAAGATATAGTTTTGTGCATCTAGCATTGACAACAAGTTTGAGATAACAAACCTTCGAGTTCGACCGAGCAGTGCTCTAACAAGAAGTATAACCCCACCAGAAGCTTCTTTGAATTCTATCGATTTGTTGAGTAATTAACACCCTTAGGAAAGAGACAAATACTGATGAAGAATATTGAAATGGAAGAAAACACAAACTTTGAAGAAAAAAATGTTTTACCTACTGGGTTTAGAAAGTGCAGTCTCCAACCTGACAATTTATTGTTGAACTTGTCTGTAAGAAAATCAAAACTAGAAATTTTGTAGCATGATTTTAGAGGATAAATACCTAAGTATTTATCATCCTCTTCCATTTTTGTAACACCAAGTTGTTGAATAATAACATGCTTCCTCAGATCAATATTTCCCTTACTAAAGTAAATAAAAGATTTACTATATATAGTTAATCATCCCAGAAAGATTAGAGTAATGATTGAGAATGTCTTACAGTTCTTAACATTTATTCTTGAATTTTCTCCAAAGAAGAACAGATCATCTCTGCATACATTAAATGACTTATAGTAGGATCCCCATCTATTTAAACGATAACCTTGATATAAACCTTGAACTTCATATTGTTGCATTAAAATGCATAATCTTGGGAACAAATAATGAAAAATATCAGAGATAAAGAACAACCCTGACGAATACCCCTCTCACTTCTGTATAATCCTTATGGATCCCCATTAAGAATTATTGAAAAATAAGTAGTTGTTACATAATTCTTGATAAGAGCATGAGATTGGATAATAGTTCCCATAATTTTTAACATATCTCCTGAGAAAGCTAAATTACATGGTTATATGCTTTGGTCATGTTCACTTTTTAAAACAGAAGCATAAATCATGGAATGCAATAATCCTTTGGCAATCTCTATATTATCAAGAATCTAACGACCAGGGATAAAGATATTCTGTGACCAAGAAATAAAATTTTTCAAGAAAGGATTTTATTCCATTCGAAAGGATTTTATTCAATCTTGTAAAGAACATTGCAAAGAGAACCGGGCGAAAATCAGAAGGTTTATCTGGATTTTTTATTTTTGGTATCAAGGAAATATGAGTATGATTTAAAATATTAGGAAACTTGGCATAGAGAAAAACATATTTTATTAATTCAAAGACATATGTACAGATAGTTGCCCAACAATTTTTTTAAAAAATGGAAGAATAATCATCCGAACTTGATGAAGTAAGTGATTCCATTTTAACCAAAACTACCGGCTAGGAATTTTTGTTACTCCATCAGCCGGACTTAGAATTTTGGTTACGCACCAAGGTGAGGCACATAATGATTTTTTTTTTTTTTGGAAGAAGGTAGCTTTATTAAAAACATATTTTAAAGTACAGTACGGATAATGCGGGTGTATGATACCCCATTTCTATCATCTTCTACAATATTTGAAATACATGATGGGTATGAGTTATCCAAAATTCTTTTGGTTGATGTAGTCGGGTGTTGTTCTTGATGATTAACCGCTTCATTTGCCAGTTTGTCTGTAGCTTGGTTGGCTTTCCTGTTGTTGATGGTGGTTTTTAAACAAAGGGTAAAATCGTAAAACCCCAAACAACCAAATGTCACCAGTGACACATTTATTAGGACATTTAATGCATGTAATCAATAATTAATAGGGGTATTTTTTCAAATTAGGGTTACGACAAAACCTAATTCCCCCTCAAAACCTAATTCCCCTCCGTGTCAATGGCAAGTCATGCCAGCCACACCTAGCCTAAGCTAGCCGCACCTCTGTGCCAATGGCAAATCATGCCAGCCACACCTAGCCCAAGCTATCCGCGCCATGCCAAATGCACCCTGCCTTGGCCCTAGCTACGCTAATCACACCACACCAAACACACTTACCTTGGCCCTATCCACACCTCTGTGCCAATGGCAAATCATGCTAGCCACACCAAAACGCGCCAAAGCGTGCCAACCATGCTGGTCGCACCTCTGTGCCAATGGCAAATCATGCCAGCCACACCTAGCCCAAGCTAGCCGCGCCATGCCAAATGCACCCTTCCTTGGCCCAAGCTACGCTAATCACACCACGCCAAGCCAAACACACTTACCTTGGCCCTATCCACACCTCTGTGCCAATGGCAAATCATGCCAGCCACACCAAAACGCGCCAAAGCATGCCAACCATGTTAGCCGCACCTCCGTGCCAATGGCAAATCATGCCAACCACACCTAGCCCAAGCTACCCGCACCTCTGTGCCAATGGCAAATCATGCCAGCCACACCAAACGCGCCAAAGCATGCCAACCATGCTAGCCGCACCTCCGTGCCGATGGCAAATCATGCCAGCCACATATAGCCCGAGCTAGCCGAACCATGCCAAACGCACTCTGCCTTGGCCCTAGCTACGCTAGTCACGTCACGCCAAGCCAAGCACCCTTACCTTGGCCCTAACCATGCCATGCCAAAATGGTGCCCACGCCTAGGCTTGCAAATCATGCAACCTAGGCCAAATTGGCCACGCATGCCATTGGCACATGCCAACACGCTCGCTGGTAGCTTTTTCTACCAGGGCACGACCCAAATTGGCCACGCATGCCATTGGCACATGCCAACACGCTCGCTGGTAGCTTTTCCTACCAGGGCGCGACCCAAATTGGCCACGCATGCATTGGCACATGCCAACACGCTCGGCCGGTAGCTTTTCCTACCCGGGCGCGACCCAAATTGGCCACCCATGCCATTGGCACATGCCAACACGCTCGCTGGTAGCTTTTCCTACCCGGTAGCGACCCAAATTGGCCACGCATGCCATTGGCACATGCCAACACGCTCATTTGGTAGCTTTTCCTACCAGTAGCGCGACCCAAATTGGCCACGCATGCCATTGGCACATGCCAACACGCTCGCTGGTAGCTTTTCCTACCAGGGCGCGACCCAAATTGGCCACGCATGCCATTGGCACATGCCAACACGCTCGCTGGTAGCTTTTCCTACCAGGGCGCGACCCAAATTGGCCGCGCATGCCATTGGCACATGCCAACACGCTCGCTGGTAGCTTTTCTAAACACGGGACATGATTCAACTTGGCCACGCATGTCATTGGCACATGCAAAACATGCATGCTGGTAGCCCAACTTGCAAGCCGTGCAACCTAGGCCAACTTGGCCGTACGCGTCATTGGCACATGCCAAAACCCACGCTGGTAGCCTAACTTGCAAACCGTGCAACCTACCACCAAGGCATTCCGCACATGCCATTGGCACATGCCACACACGCCACTAGCAACTCTATGCATTGCCACTTACACTCAACGTACAATCTACCACCAAGGCATTCCACACATGCCATTGGCACATGCCACACACGCCACTAGCAGTTCTGGCATTGCCACTTGCGCTCGAGGTGCAACTCGCAACAAAGGCATTCTGCACATGCCATTGGCACATGCCACATGCGCCCCTAGCAACACTACTTGCACTAAAGATGCAACCAACACTCGAGACATCAACACAAACTGGGGGATGCTTTCCAGGGTCTTGGTTTGGCGGTCACAGCTTGCAGCGTACACTACGCTCACATTAAGAAAGCGTGAATAGGAATAAAGCGGTCAAATAAATGAGGAAATAATGGTGAAAACGTTTTCTCCTATTAACACCATGCGGTTACCATTTTCTCCCATTATTTCACCCCTTACTATCTTCCTTCATGAGGCCAGGGTACGTTTCAATCTCGACTTGTATAAATAGGTCTTACCTATTTCCACCAGACAACAAGTCTCGGTCAGGAGAAAAATACAACACTCTCAGAAAAGGCAACTTTGCAAGCTCTCCAAAAAGCTTTCATCTCTTGCAAGCTTCCTAAGCTTTCACTTTATGATACAAGTCGAGACACTACTCTCCCAGAATTATTCTGGTCTCAACACCTTTCTTTGCTTCCCTCCCCAAATCAACCCTTCTCCTCCACTTTGTGACCGAAGCATGTCTGGAACGGCCATTTCTCGATTTAGGCCGGACTTGTACAGATTGATCTCTCGAATCTATAAAGTGCTCACGTGCAACACATTTGTTTAGGGTTTAAACCAGTTTCTCACTCACCTACCGAATTTACCAAAATCGGCGGAAAGGATTTTTACCCATAAACAATTGGCGACCACAGTGGGAGGATTGATCTATCGGTTACAATACCAACTCCGACTCCTGATTTCGTTTCCCGAACGTCAAAATCCAACATGGTGGAACTCAGGTCCGGAGCGGCTGCCGAGAATACCAGCACAAAACGCATCCCTGATGTTAGCGTCTCTCCTAATAACGTTGTTGCATCACCTGCTGACTACAGTAACATCGAATGCACTCCCTCAAGTGTAACACCGCCAATCACCAGGGCCAGAGCCGCTGCCTCCTCTAGTGTCTCTGCACAACCCTCTAATCATGGCAACGAAAATATCTCTTGGGTGTCACGCCACCGATCACCGGGCTAGAGCCGCCGCTACGACCTAAAATGCTTCGTCTAGCATGACGCCTCCGACCACAACTAAGGTTCCAACTACCCCGCCGACGGGACGAGAGACCGGAGGGACCAGAGGAAGTCGTCCTTACGTCACCATCGCTGATTTGATGGAATGACAAGAGATGCTTGCCGAGCCCGGACGGATATGGTTTCAACGCGAAGGAGGTACTCATCTTTCTCAAGACCACCGACAGAGCGACTACCACGTGAGTCGCGTCCTCCGGCCGCTTAGGAACGTCTCCAACAACCCCGACGCCTTGACACCTCGGCGAGCACACCTCCACGGATGAGGAAACTCGCGCTAGAATCCCGTTGGAAGGAAATCGGCCGCCCTTCGTCACGAGAGAAGATTTGGAACAACTTCTCCGCAAGAATCAAGAATGATGAGTTGGACGTGCATCATCACGAACCCCCTTACCCATCCGAAATGCAGAGAATCCCTCTCCCAAGGGGTACTCTTCTCCTCAATTTACCACATGCGATGGTACCGGGAATGCACATGAGCATGTCTCTCGTTTCTGGAATCCCTAGGTGAACATGAATATAATCACGTTCTTCGTTTAAGGGAATTCTCAAAATCACTTCTTTGGAAGGGCGTATACATGGTACAACGACATCCCACCGAACAGCATTCCCAACCCCGAGTAGCATGGTCACTGCGTTTTATAAGAAATATTTCTTCGTGTCCAGAACAAGTTACTTTCTCGGACCTCGGAAGAATGTACCCAGTGGGATAACGAACATCCGAATGATTTCGTCAAAAGGTTCGGGTTCAAGCACTCGATTGTCACGACCCAAACGTGACCGAGCAACAAGCGAGTGAACGCATGCATCAATGGTATGGTTCCAATTCTGCGCCCTTTAGAAAACTTGCGCTTCCAAACGTTCTCCGAACTCCATGAAGCCGCCGGACGATCTGCAACAACGGCACCCGAGCATTCTGGAAAGAGCTAAGCCAAATCGAACCGAAGACACGCGTGAAACTCGCGGGAATAGACGCCTCATCGACAAACAATTTAATGCCGGCTCATCCTCCGTGAACATAGTAAACGAAAGGGAAAAAGGAAAGCCCCAACTACGAGCCACCGGCCAAAACGTGAAGCGCCGGCGCAACGGAACCCCCACCACGAAAGACCGTCACTAAAACTCCCATGCGGCATCATGAGACCAAGGAAATACCTTTGATTTCCCATTTCCCATCGAGGAGGTGATTGACCTCCTAGAAGCCTGGTTCAAGATGATATTATCAGACCGCCACCTCCCAGGACGTCTACCAACCGAGGTGAGATGGCGAACCCCAAATCTTGCCACAACCACGAGTTCGTTCACCACCCGACCAGCGATTGCAACAGACTAAAGCATATTTTCAAAGAAATGGTAGAAGCGGGAGGGCTCCAACCAGGAGATGAAAGAGTGCATCGAGACCCACTCCCAATAAGAAATTGCGGGTCCTCTGGGGACTCCGTGCACGAGACTGTACGATCCATGATGCAACATGTATGCGAAATTCTCTATCTTTCCAAGGTGCAGCGCCAAGATATTTTCGCAGCTCTCAATCGTGTTGTATCCGGCAAACGACTTTTTCTCTCCTCGGAATCCACGCCAGGGGCCCAAGCTTTCCAAACAGGCGGAACCAAAAAGGAGAACTGGGGACTGCTGACCACGTCCCGTTTAAGAGAGCTTGAGAGGAGAAACTTTGAACGCGCATGGCTACATCAACCTAGAGATCAAGATGGGAGACGCTATAACGCATAGCAAGTTCCACATTGTCAAAGAACTAGATCATGATATGATATTGGGACGCTTATGGGTGCTCGACAACAAAGCGAAATTGGATGTACACCCTCTGCCGACGTCCACGCCCGAAGGAATTCCCAACAAATCATCCCACGGGTTATCGCATCAACGAGCTATTGAAGGAACCCAGGCATCCGGAGAGGACCCGTTGGCGCTAGCTCATGGTTTTCAAATGCAAGTAAGTCTGACCAAGCAACCTTTTCTGCAACCAGTCTTTCCTTCCCCCATTCGGTCATGGGGACTCGGCGCGATTACTGGCACAAACGCTGTCAAGAAATGTGAATGGGGAGCTGGACCATTTGAACACTTTGCAAGAAGCTTGGAAACTTTTATTGAAGCCAACGAAGCCAAGACTCAAACGGTTGCACGGCGTCTGAACCCGTTTTCAATTGGAGATGTAGTGGTTAAGGAAAGCTCGTTTCAAGTTGGGAAGATGACAGTAAAAATGGATTTGCCCAATGAAGGAGAAGACAGTGTCATGTCTGGTTGCGGATACCCTCTTGGGAGGATATTGCAAGCTCATCAATGCGGAGACACACCCGAAGGCGTGATAATTCACTCGCGATGGCTCAAGGAATCCAATCCCTAAAATCTTTGTACTTCCCAATCACTCCCCCTTTTAGTATTTCCTTTAACAATTCCTCTTAATAGTTGTAATTCCCCAAGATGAATACACTGTTTGTATTTTTCCCTAGGGATTCCCTTTTTGTCAAAAAAAAAAAAAAAAAAAAAAAAAACATAAATACATCTCTTTCCAAGCGAATCCTCCAGATATCAGAGAAATACATCAGATAAACCCAGAAAACCATTGCAGAGCCATCATACCACAACCTCTTTCAAAAAATATATATGAAGCAAAATGTTGGTGATGAAGAAGAAGGAAAAGACGAGTTTACAAAAAAAAAAAAGGAGGGACACCGGGGGACTAAAGCAGCTAACAGGAATAACAAAAGGGAAGAACTAGCCCTCGAAGGACGGAGTACAAGTCCCCTAGGGTAAGACTATCTTCAAGCACTTCCCCCAGCAATCCCTCGGGCAACAAAGGTTCCATTCAACGGTGTTAGCAGCAGCAACCTCAACATCCCATCCCGAAGCAACCACAACGGCAACAGTGTCCTCCCCGACGACCGGTCCAGCATACGCCACCATGACCCCTTCGGTATCACCAACGACACCTTTGGCATCAACTTCAGAGGGTATCTCGTTTCTGTCATATGCTCCTTCGAAGGTTTTCTCAGTGACACTTCGGAGAAAGTTTTTTGATTCATCCACATCAGAGTCAAGAATCATGGCGCCCTCCTCCAAGACCACCACACGTTCACTTTTCCGTCGTTTCAACCTAGAAAAGGTCCGATCCACCCCATACCCGGATCGAGGAAAGGCTTTGCCGCACTGAAACCTCTCAACATGCCAAGACTCTTCCTTGTTCTCTCGCCCCTCCTCCATGCTCACTGAACCCAAGAAAGTCCGAACATGCACCTGTTCTTCATGGGGATAGATGGAAGGGAGGTCCTTAATGATTTCACTAGCTTCGTGGAATGGAGATTCAATCCCAACCAATGCCTCCTCAAGAGAAGAAGATCGATCTCCGCCAAGTCTGAAGCCCTTCTCCGAAGAGTTAAAGGCACAGCCATCCCTGGAGGGTCCCATCATACACTGCAAAAGATGGGGAAAATGATCCAGTTCCATCATATCTATACGCATATAAAAAGAGGATAACACGAACGGAGAATAAGAAGAAAACATACCGGTATGATCTTCTTAGCCCGAATAACCCTAGTCGGGGTGCTTTTGCAAGAGTCAGACCTCGCGCCTTCACCTGGAGAATCTGGCTGGTTAGAAGATGATTCGTCTCTGTGCGACATGACGAAGAGGAAAACTTGAACAAGAAGAACCCTTTCTCAAACGAGGGAGATGATGCAATTACGTTGGGTATGAATACGGAAACTTAAAGAAGGAAAGGAAGTAATGATGGACGTAACGCTTCCAGATTTTTGGCATGGATGATGCCACGATTGAAGCGCGCGTGAAGGAAGGCAAAATAAGGAAACTTTGCTATATGTGGAAACACTTACTCCCTCCTTGTTTTCACGGTCCCATCAAGCTTGCGCCCGATCTCACAAAACTTCCCTACAACCGCCCAAGTCACGCCAGGCTAGCACGCTCGACTTCCCCATCTTACGCCGGTCCACTTGACTAGCACGATCGGCTTCACACTTTGCGCCGGTCCCGCCAGCAAGCACGTTCAGCTTCCCCACCTTGCGCCGGTCCCACCAGCTAGCACGCTCAGCTTCCCAACTCGCAACAACTTCTCAATGCCGCCCAGCTTCCTATCTCTCACGACACTAACTTCCCAATTGTGCCAGTCTCCCGATTTGCGCAAAACTGCCAGAGGCAAGGATTCCAAATCCTATTTATAAAAAGGTAAGACGAGCCTCCTCAATTTTCTTTACAGTTTGCTGTTGATAGTATGCTTACCTCGCAACAAAGCTCCTGTTCCAAGCTAAGCAGGGGACTTAATGTTGATGGTGGTTTTTAAACAAAGGGTAAAATCGTAAAACCCCAAACAACCTAATGTCACCAATGACACATTTATTAGGACATTTAATGCATGTAATCAGTAATTAATAGGAGGTATTTTTTCAAATTAGGGTTACGATGAACAAAACCCTAATTCCCCTCCGTGTCAATGGCAAGTCATGCCAGCCACACCTAGCCCAAGCTAGCCGCACCTCTGTGCCAATGGCAAATCATGCCAGCCACACCAAAATGCGCCAAAGCGTGCCAACCATGCTGGCCGCACCTCTGTGCCAATGGCAAATCATGCCAGCCACACCTAGCCCAAGCTAGCCGCGTCATGCCAAATGCACCCTGCCTTGGCCCTAGCTACGCTAATCACACCACGCCAAGCCAAACACACTTACCTTGGCCCTATCCACACCTCTGTGCCAATGGCAAATCATGCCAGCCACACCAAAACGCGCCAAAGCGTTCCAACCATGCTGGCCGCACCTCTGTGCCAATGGCAAATCATGCCAGCCACACCTAGCCCAAGCTAGCCGCGCCATGCCAAATGCACCCTGCCTTGGCCCTAGCTACGCTAATCACACCACGCCAAGCCAAACACACTTACCTTGGCCCTATCCACACCTCTGTGCCAATGGCAAATCATGCCAGCCACACCAAAACGCGCCAAAGCATGCCAACCATGTTAGCCGCACCTCTGTGCCAATGGCAAATCATGCCAGCCACACCTAGCCCAAGCTAGCCGCACCTCTGTGCCAATGGCAAATCATGCCAGCCACACCAAACGCGCCAAAGCATGCCAACCATGCTAGCCGCACCTCCGTGCCGATGGCAAATCATGCCAGCCACATTTAGCCCGAGCTAGCCGCACCATGCCAAACGCACTCTTCCTTGGCCCTAGCTACGCTAGTCACGTCACGCCAAGCCAAGCACCCTTACCTTGGCCCTAACCATGCCATGCCAAAATGGCTCCCACGCCTAGGCTTGCAAATCCTGCAACCTAGGCCAAATTGGCCACGCATGCCATTGGCACATGCCAACACGCTCGCTGGTAGCTTTTTCTACCAGGGCGCGACCCAAATTGGCCATGCATGCCATTGGCACATGACAACACGCTCGCTGGTAGCTTTTCCTACCAGGGCGCGACCCAAATTGGCCACGCATGCCATTGGCACATGACAACACGCTCGCTGGTAGCTTTTCCTATCAGGGCGCGACCCAAATTGGCCACGCATGCCATTGGCACATGCCAACACGCTCGGCGGTAGCTTTTCCTACCAAGGCGCGACCCAAATTGGCCACGCATGCCATTGGCACATGCCAACACGCTCGGCTGGTAGCTTTTCCTACCAGGGCGCGACCCAAATTGGCCACGCATGCCATTGGCACATGCCAACACGCTTGGCTTTTCCTACCAGGGAGCGACCCAAATTGGCCACGCATGCCATTGGCACATGCCAACACGCTCGCTGGTAGCTTTTCCTACCGGTGGCGCGACCCCAATTGGCCACGCATGCCATTGGCACATGCCAACACGCTCGCTGGTAGCTTTTCCTATCAAGGCGCGACCCAAATTGGCCACGCATGCCATTGGCACATGCCAACACGCTCGCTGGTAGCTTTTCCTACCAGGGAGCGACCCAAATTGGCCACGCATGCCATTGGCACATGCCAACACGCTCGTTGGTAGCTTTTCTAAACACGGGCCATGATTCAACTTGGCCACGCATGCCATTGGCACATGCAAAACACGCATGCTGGTAGCCCAACTTTCAAGCCGTGCAACCTAGGCCAATTGGCCGTACGTGCTATTGGTACATGCCAAAACCCACGCTGGTAGCCTAACTTGCAAACCGTGCAACCTACTGCCAAGGCATTCCGCACATGCCATTAGCACATGCCACACACGCCACTAACAACTCTATGCATTGCCACTTACACTCAACGTACAACCTACCACCAAGGCATTCCACACATGCCACACATGCCACTAGCAGCTCTTGCATTGCCACTTGCGCTCGAGGTGCAACTCGCAACAAAGGCATTCCGCACATGCCATTGGCACATGCCATTGGCACATGCCACATGCGCCCCTAGCAGCACCACTTGCACTCAAGATGCAACCAACACTCGAGACACCAACACAAACTGGGGGATGCTTTCCATGGTCTTGGTTTGGCAGTCACAGCTTGCAGCGTACACTACGCTCACATTAAGAAAGCGTGAATAGGAATAAAGCGGGCAAATAAATGAGGAAATAATGGTGAAAACGTTTTCTCCCATTAACACCATGCGGTTACCACCTCCTCCCATTATTTCACCCTTTTATCTCTTCCTTCATGAGGCCAGGGTACGTTTCAATCTCGACTTGTATAAATAGGTCTTACCTATTTCCACCAGACAACAAGTCTCGGTCGGGAGAAAAAATACAACACTCTCAGAAAAGGCAACTTTGCAAGCTCTCCAAAAAGCTTTCATATCTTGCAAGCTTCCTAAGCTTTCACTTTCTGATACAAGTCGAGACACTACTCTCCAGAATTATTCTGGTCTCAACACCTTTCTTTGCTTCCCTCCCCAAATCAACCCTTCTCCTCCACTTTGTGACCGAAGCAAGTCTGGAACGGCCATTTCTTGGTTTAGGCCGGACTTGTACAGATTGATCTCTCGAATCTATAAAGTGATCACGTGCAGCACATTTGTTTAGGGTTTAAACCAGTTTCTCACTCACCTACCGAATTTACCAAAATCGGCGGAAACGATTTTTACCCATAAACTGTATACATGGGTTAGTTTTACATGGGGAATGTTGTCCATTAAGCTCTTGATTTCTTTTAAAATTCCTTCAAGGTACCATGGTGTGGTATTTTTTTTGTTTGTGATCATTTGTACTAATGCTTGTGAATCTACTTCGAAGCACACCATAGGCCATTGATATCGTGCTTCCATTCTTGTTGCTAATAGGAGTTCCCATGTTTCCACCGCTATAACTGTTGTGATTCCTAGAGGTGTTTCCATTGCCATTGTCACTTGACCTGCATGTGTTCTGTCTATGCATCTTGTTCCCGCCGGCCCCGGATTTCCTCGTGTTGCTCCGTCGGTATTCATCTTGATCCAATTTTCCTGTGGTGGTTGCCATGCTATTTGGATCGTGATATCTCTTAGATCTTACTTTTTTGTTACTTGAGGTAGTTGTCCTGGATAAATGGGTATCAGGTGGTGTTGTGCCCATTGAAATTCCGTGACCAATGTTAGAACGATACTTTTGAGTTGTGTTGTTGTTTGTCATTTTTTCCGATATACCACTGAGTTCCTGGCCAGCCATAAGTGCCATATGGTGAACCCAAAAAATGTTTTTGTTGTCGTCGAGAGGTTCTTCGCCCTCATTTCCCAAATGGTATTTGGTTTGGTCGGGATTGTATTCGATGTGGTCTTGGGCTTACGGGTAGTTGTGTGATGATTAGGTTCCAAAGATTTGTTGCTTGGGTACATTCGAATAGGAGATGTTGTACGGTTTCTTTGTGGTTTGTGCATCTTGGACCCGAGGTTGGATGGGGTGAGATGGATACGATGGAGTTTGTCGAAGGTTGGTAATCCTTCTAGAGCGACTTTCCATATGAAAAGCTTTGAGTTTTGGTGGACAATTAAGCTCCCAGATGAGCCTTTAGTCCACAGGGTTGGTGGGGTTTGAATTTGGATTGGATGATGATGGTATGGGAAGGTTTGAAGTGGAAGATGTTGATGAATGGGGATGGTTTAAAATTGCATAGCTAGTTTTTGCATTGTAGTCTCCTGATTTTGAATGGGGCCAAATATATCTGTCTTGAGTTGGTTGGGTGGGTAGATGAATATTGATGATATTTTGGGCCGTGTTGATATCGAATATTTGATAGATGATCTGGTGGTTCCATGTATTTGTATCAGCACTGATTGGTTCATTCACCATCGAGTCTGGATCCAATGTTGTTAAGCTTGGTGGTGTTTGTGTTGGGGATCCATTTACTGTGTATTCTGGTGGATTGACCGCCGCCAATAATTTTAAAACAATTATCCTGCAAAAAAGAAACCAAGTTAGATAAACTTCTCCAGTATGGGCTTGTGTTTGATGTTGCTGGTCTTGGATGTTGGTTTATTGTGCAGATACTTGTCGTCATACATTTTTTTCCAAATCGATTGATGACATGTGTGCAGGTTCCATACTCGTTTGAGTAAAAGCGCCAGATTGTGCTCTTTACTTATCCTGATCCCGATGCCTCCCTCTTTTATTGTTTTAGAAAGCTTATCCCATCCGATTGGATGCATTTTTCTTTTTTTGGTTGTCATGGCCCTAAAAGACATTCCTGGTTATTCTTATCATCTTCTTATGCACATAATCCGGTAGCATTTGAGTTTGCATGATGTGATTCGCCCTAGGAGTTAGATTAGTGTTGATTAGAACCATTATGCCTTCTTGATTAACACACTTGGTTATCCAGCCTTGTGATTTCCTTTGAAGAAGATCTAGCAGGTCTGTATGAATGTGTGTCGAGTACCGGCCTTTCTTGAACGTTACTCCTAGATATTTAGGGGGTCTTCTGTTGGTTCTATTTGGAAACAATCTACTAACTCTTGGACCTTGTTTTGCCATAATTTGGGATGGTGGATGATCTTTGGATTTACTTGTTGATCTCTTGCCTGCTTGAGTGAGAGTAAATTTGTAGAATTTTGTTGAGAGTAGCACACGTCTCAGGTTTGGCCTTACATGTGATGAGAAGATCATCAGTGTATATCAAATGCAAAATAGGTGGACCTTTCTTTGAAATCCTCAAGACTTCAAATTTGCCTTCCCTCTCCAATTTGCCAAGGTTTGTTGATAATATGTCTGCACATATGATAAATATATACGGTGATAGCGGATCTCCCTGCCGAATTCCTCGAGTTGGAACGATGTGCCCATGAGCTGAACCATTTATATTAATAGAATATGTGACCGTTGTGACGCAAGCCATGATGTAATCAACAAAAATTTCAGGAAAACCCATTTGAGTGAAAGTGGTTCGGTTGAAACCCCAATCTAGGCTATCATAAGCCTTTTTGATATCTAACATTTTGGGTTGCTTAGTTGGTAGAGAAGATCTGATATGGTGGAAGAGTTCAGCCGCTATGGATATGTTGTCATGAATTGCACGGTTTGGAATGAAGGCACTTTGGTATGGGCTGATGATAAACTGAAGAATGGGTCTCAGTCTATTCACTAGGATTTTTGCTATAACTTTGTAAGAGACATTGCATAAGCCAATTGGACGGAATTGGGATGGAGTGGTAGGGTTTTGGTTTTTTGGGATGAGATAGATGTTAGTATGATTGAGAGGGTATTGAAGGTGTTTATGAATAAAAAATTGTTCTACCATAGCCCATAGGTCCGGCCCAGTGATGTGATTGAGGTCTTTGTAGAATTTACCCGTATATACATCCGGGCCCGGGGCTTGATCCGATCCAATTCCTTTTAATGCAACACTGAATTCCTCATGACTAACTTGTGCTATCAGTCCACTGCATTGGTTTTCCGATAGTCTGGGTTGGATATCCTCGAAAAACAATCAATCTATGTTTGTTGGTGATGCTCTGTATTGATTAGTAAAAAAATAAATGAGTAGATCAGAAACTTGTTGTGGGGATTGAGTCCATGTACCTTGATCCGACATGAGCTGATAAATATGGTTATGCCGTTTGCGAATAGAAGCTTGAGTGTGAAAATAGGTTGTATTGAGGTCGCCTTGCTGCAGCCAGAGTACTCGAGATCGATGTTTCCAGTACACTTCTTGGCAATAAGTCAGAGCTAGATGAGTGTTTCTACCGTCTCTCTCTCTTTTTGAAGCCAGAATGACAGTGTTGCATTATTTGAGATGGCACATTGGTGTTGGGCATAAATGACTGTATTTTCTGCAGCTTTAATAAGAGTGGGTAGCTGTCCGAAAATTTGTTTGACCCATCGTTTTAATTCGCCGGCTGTATAATGTTGCTTGCAAAGAAAGTTTTGCACCGGGTACGAATCTCCATGTTTATGCCAATATTCTTGAACCTTCATTTCAAAGTGTGGATGAAAAAACCACATATGTTCTATTCTGAAAGTCTCTCGATTTCTTACATGTAAGGCTCCTTGAATTAGCATTAATGGAGCATGATCCGATGCGATTCGAGGAAGATGTTTTATGACTTCCTCTTGATTATTAGAGAACCAAAGTTGGTTACAGAGTCCACGATCAAGTCGTTCCATTATGAAATTATCTCCTACTTGTCTGTTGGACCAAGTATATGGATCTCCTTGATATCCTAGATCGATGAGGCCAATTTTATGTATCATATTTGTGAAAGGTTATATTTGATTTGAGTTGATTTGGTTGCCTCCTTTCTTCTCTTCTTGAGATGTAATATCGTTAAAGTCTCCTATCACCAACCATGGTAGATTATGATTAAGAATTAAAGAGTCCAATCGTTCCCATAAATCTTTTCTAGCTGGTTGATGAGGAGGTCCATACATGCCGGTGAATAACCAAGGATTTGGAGATGATACATACGAGACATAAATATGGATGATGTTATGATTTGCTACTATAACTTGGATGTTCAGGTGATCTTGCCACATTAAACAAAGACCTCCATGTCTTCCAATACATGGCACAACAAACCAATCATGAAAACCAAAAAAAGAACATAGGTTGTTCATCCTCATCGTAGATGTTAAAGTTTCCGATAAAAACAAAAGAGAAGGTTTGTAACTACGTGTATACTCACATAGTTTTTGAATTGTCAAAGTATTGTTAATACCTTGACAGTTCCAGGCCAAGATATTCATGATTGTTGCGAGTGTTGGTCAGAGCCAATATCTCGCTTTCCTTTGTTCCTGTGATCATCAATTTGCATCGGTCTCGTCATCCGAGAGATAGGTGCCAAGATGGTTTGGTTTGAAGGGGTTGGTTGTTAGTGCTTGAAGTATTTGGTTTGTAAGGGCGAATGGTATTATCGGGGTGCGAGAAATCTAGTGGATCTCGGTTTGCGGGTTCTGCAGGTAGGGATTTCCAGTTGAGGTTGTGTTTCTCTAGTAGAATGAGGGATAAGAGAAGCCACAGAGACATATTTCCGAGTTTTTTTAGGTGGCGGTGAAGCAAAAAACTCAGGGGTTAGAGGGAGATCAAGATGAGAGGGGATGCTTTTTCTTGGATGGGTGAGTTTTCTTTTGTAGGTTTTGAGAGGGGTGTTTGGTTCACTAGTAGGAGCTAGGAAGTGGTTATGAGTTACAGTGACATGAGGTTCAACGTCTTTGTTTGAAACCACTAGGTTAACTTGGGCATATTTGTCTTGAAGGAAGGCTTCAATGAGTCGAATGTAATTTGGGATGAAAAAATGTTGAAGTGATTGGGCTTGGGTGGTGGTAGAGATGATTGGGAAAGAGGTTGTTGGGCCAAGCCTGACTGTTTTTGAAGAGAGGGTCAGAGGATTACGCCCGCGAGGCAGCGTTCTTTGCAGGATTTTCTTTGGTGGGAACAATATTGATCTTCCAGCATCAGGAATTACAACTTCTTTTACAGGTACTCCAAAATGTATAGGCCCTCCAAATTGTGTACGTATATGGAAGCTGTCACTTGGTCCTTTGTTTTTGCCGATTTGTGGGCCCATGTCAGTGAAAACATTCTCGGGACCATGATGTTGATCATTGTTACCTCCTGCTGTTGTTGGAACTGTGACAGATGCATGGATTGTAGTAGCCGCTTTTGAAGAATGGACCTGGCCTGGAAAATTCTCTGTGTTTTTTCTCAGCATGTTCTGCGGAATTGGGGTCCATTTTAAGCCTATCTGACTCATAATAGCTGACAGCCTTGAAGGTACTGGATTCTGACTCGGCTGACTCAGCTGAGTCGACTGAGTTGCTGGCTGGATCGATTCTGGTGGTGATGGTGTTACTGGTGCAATGTTATTCTCTCTCAACAGTTATTGGACTCGTTGAGCTTCATCCTGTATTATCTGCTGCAAGTAATTGTTGGATCCTCCTGATGGTGTTGATGATGTTCCTTCATCATTTGGAGTAGAAGAGGTGGAAGAGCCGAGACCTATCTGCTTAGGTTTTGGATTTTGAGCTCTCATCCTTCCATTGAGTTTATGGTAGGGAAATAAGGGGAACTTTGTATCCTGCAAGGCATGTTCATAGCTTGCAAAAGTAGTGCAGTTTCTAACTACATGCCCTAAGAACCCACATCTGTAGCAGATATTGGGTAGATATTCACAAGCAATTTGGACCCAACAAGGTCCCTTGATGTTTAACATGATTCCTGGTGTAAATGGTTTTGATAGGTCCATCTCCATTTTTGCCCTAACAGGTTTTCCTTCAAGATCAACTTCTAAGACTGTTCCTATCTGAGCCAAAAGTTCTCTAATAGCAGTATCATCTTCTAGATACCTAGGTAGGAATAGTAGTTCAGCCCAAAAAACGCTATTCGAAAACATGCAGATGGGTTGTTTTGATACTTACTCTAATCTTCAAATAGCATTACTTGATTGCCAATGATCCAAGGTTGATGTTCCAGAATCATTTTTTAATCGCTTTCATGGTACATGATCACTTTATACTCCTGAGTGTTTGTCTCCGTTTGTATGTGCTCAAAAGCGAGTGGATGCCAATGCTTTTTGATTGTTTCTTTCAAAATATCATACGGTAAGTGGTTTCCAAGTTCATGAAGTGCCAAGAAGTTGTTGTGGTGGGCATGCATAAGATCTCTCATCCTTTATGTTAACTGGAAGATAAAGGTATCTGGGGAAAAGGCTTGTTGAGGATTGTTTTTGGTATTTTTTGTGGAAAGTTAGTGATGATTCACTAAGTGAAAAGGTGGGAAAAACTTTTGATGTCGCTGTGATGGATTTTCCTTTTCTACGTCCTTTTGAAGGTGGTCTGCAACTTTATTAGATCATTCCTTCTTTTTTGAGAAAGTAGAGGTAGAGGAATAGAAGGTAGAGGAGCTGGTAGATGATACCGATGTTGGGGATGTAATATTAAAATTGGGCTGAGAAGCTTGGGGAATCGTTTTGACAGGATTGAAAGCATTGTTACCTGCTTTTCTTTTAGTTTCCTGTGAAAGTGATTCATGCGTGCATGAAGGTGACGGAGCTGTTGAAGGTTTATTGGTTGAGTTTTGAGAGCATGCATTGGAGGAGAGTAACGGTGGTGATTCTTCCATAGGGTAGATAATTAACGGGCACAGGGATTGTGTATGAAATAGTTTGTGAATATCTAAACAAACCAATTGATCATCTTGGAGTAGGTTCCTAATGTAGTGAAAGAATTGAATATGATCTATGATGGAAATGATCGAATTTTAATTCCTTCAGGAACACTAACCCATTTCAAGAGAGTTGCGAGTTGATAGATTACTTGACTTATTCAACGCAATACGGCCCGATCTTATCAGTTATCGATGATTCGTAATTGAGGCACATAATGATAACTTGTTGATTTTTATTATTTTATTATACAAATATAATTTTATTATTTTATGTGATATAATTTACCTGGAAATTATAATCAGGTATAATTAGGATTCATGAAAAGAACCAAGAAAAATTTGGCGCGTGGTTAGGACTGCATACCCACCCTTACACACGATTTGGTAGTGGTAGGTATGGGCTTCAGTAAGTAGATCGAGAGGTCTTTCAAGTGGGCCGGGCTCGAATGCGTGTATGGGATATAAGTTGGTGTTATAAACGGAAATTTATTAGGTAGATGCATACTTTAATGGGACCCCATTACTTGGGCACCAAGTATGTAAACTCTATAAATAGAGTCTCAAACCTTTGTAAACAAAAATGATGAATACAATTTCTCCTTTCTTCTTCTCTTTACTTTATGTCGCCTTCTTCCCTTTCTCTATTTCACAAGACGTTATCATGCACGTTGCTCCACCAATATGAGCAAAGGAAGATTGATTACGATCCCTATCTAACCCTTTAAATTGATTTTTTTTCTTCAATAATTTATTAATGGGATTCTAACTAAGTTTCCATTGGCTTTGTTCTAGGCGAGCACGGTAAAATACAATCTCATAAAAAGCGTTGTCTTATGGCTGTATACACTCACGTATATTCAGCTTTGAAGTGATTATACACCATGCACTGTATGCGTAAGGCACCACTGCCGTTGAGGACCGAAGGTGCTAATGCACATACACGGCATAACTACAGTGAAGCTTATAAAACTTTTTATTTATTTATTTAGTATCTTATACTGTTTCATTAATTATGTGATTAGATTCCTTTTTAATTTATCACGGAAATTACTTGTAATTGGTGTTTTTGTTTGTGTACACATCCGTGTATTCTTCTGCCATGGATTTTCATGGATTTTATATATTTTTGCAACCCAACAACGAGAGTATGATTATGGATTTCTCGAAGTTATTTTTCGGGTGGAATTAAAATACATTGAAACATGGTCTACAGTTTCTATTTCTTCCATGAAACTGTAATCACCAAAAATTGGTGTCATCGCGATTTACCTACCTTTACGGTAGTTAATCATATGCATGGTTGAAAAACCTACGGCCAATCAATTTTGGTATCTTCGTCTATTTGATGAAGATCATGTGATTTTTATGATTGGTTTCTATTTTTTTCAAAGAAACCAGCTATCAACCACGAAGTGGTTTTCCCTATGCGATGGCCAGGTCGACATTTTTTTTCTTCTTTTTGTCGATGCAATTTTGGTGTATCGTATATACCAAACGGTATTGGTTTTCTCCATCAATTCTGAGGAAGGAGATGTTAAAATTGGCATTATAAGAAATTTTAGCCACTATTTTTTTTTTCTCTCGTAGTTTAACGACAATCGTTTAAACAAACCATTACCGATTATGGTTTTATTTTTCTACTAATAAACCATTAATTTCCATTTCTTACGGGAAAACCATGGATTCCTTAATAACGAAAATGATCTCTTTATTTTCTTAAAAAGAATCATATAAGCCAATTGATTTGGTTTTTCCCTATCGGTCCTAAAGGGATATATATAAAGTATCGTTATTATGATATTCACAATTGCAAACACCTAGAGGAATTGTTGTATTCTTAACGGATATTGAGAATTTTTTTTTTCTCATGGTAAATCTCCAAAATTTTAAAATAATTCCACTTGTAGTTGGAATTGGACACTAAAGATCAAGGGTGCGCACCCGGTTTGTTAGCCTATCTCATTAGTCTTTGTAATGACTATATCGATATTAAAATTAATCTACTTTGATCAAATGAAGTGTCCATAGTTTTATTCTTAGGTGAATGGATATCTCGTCGGCCTTATAGGTCATTGGAGATTTGGTTGCATATTTTATATTCTTTTTGTTATATCCAATAAAACCCATGGTTCAGTTAAATTTGTATATCAAAAAGACTACAATTTTATTTTTATTTTTAGGAAAATTTCGTATGGCTTTTGAAGTCATTATCTACAGTCCAACTGAAATTGTTAAAATCCAGAAATTATTATGAGTATATGTCCTTGAATTAATCGGATAATACTCTACGAATTTTTTTTTCGTATATGAGATGACAATTTCCGCCAGAATCAGGGAGAGACTCTATGCTATTAAAGATTGGCATTAAATTAACTTAAAGGTTATATCACTTCTCTCCCGTCCTGATCAAATCGAAAAAGGTTGTCATTAAATAGGCGTGAAAAAATCTCATTTAGCTTTCCAATAAGCTTATGCCATTTGAAAAGGCAAATTCAATCACATCTACCAAGCATGTAACATTTTTTTATAGGCTAGAAATATGCTCCAACAGAGTCTATGATAAGACGATTCACATTCTCAAAACTCCTCATTTGGATAATAGGAGATTATAACGCCTGTGGGCGCTGGTACCAGTATTTCTGTGAATTTTTCAAGATATGCATATACTTGAGAATTGTGTGGGATCATAGTTAGTTAACATTGTCGAATATTAATTTACAGTAGCTACTGAAATAATAAAAGATGGTGCATTGTTAACCCCTCTGCAGGGAAATATCGACATATGTGATTGGTTGGCATACAATCCAAGTTTGGTTGGATTAATTTCTCGATTGATGCAATTTTGGATCCAAACTTAACACCTTAAGCATGCCAAGCCTATTAATTACAGGTTGGTGTAGTGATATTGCGTCTTTATATGAGAAATAGTTTCGTTGTAAAAACGATTTGAGGGTTTTATTTTTTATCTTAAACCCTAGGATTGGTTTAATAATTGTTTTCTTTATATGATGCATTTGGTGTGGTAGTCTTGAATGACTCGTATGTATCCAGAGACCATATTCGTATTTGTAATTCTTGTAGGATTCAAATTATATTCAAGCAGACCACCGACTCAATTATCGGTTTAACAATCCTTTAAGTGTTTTTAGAAATTTGGTACAAAACCAAAAATCCGGATTAATCAATTGAAGATATCAACTTTATAGGTCTCTTGAAGGGTCCTTAAAAACACAAAAATCCACGTTTTAGCAAAGATAAAGTCTATTTTATTTCCTTTCTTAAATCTGCGATTAGAATTATGCTAGCATAAACTCGTCTTTAAGATAGACTAGAGTTATTATTTTGATGCTTATTTTTGAAAAACTCATATAGTTGAGTTAGCATCCATATTTACGTCAAAAGTTGTACTCTTTTCCCTTTGTTTCAGGTTTGTCCCATGTGGTTTTCCTGACAATGTTTTAATGAGGCAACATCTCATTGACGTTTAATTTTCTTTCAAAATGTTGATATTTATACTCTTTTTCCTTCGCCCAAATTTTTTTTCCATTGGGTTTTATTGTCAAGGTTTTAGTGAAGCAATTTAATTCAACATGATGGTCATCCAAGGGGGAGTTGTATCAATTTTGGTTGTTTAGTGGATTCCCACATTTGATTAAACCAAGTCAACTTAATCATCTCCTAAGAATTTGGATTTCCTTCTTACAAATACGATTTTTATTCACGTATGATAAGGTATTCATATCTTGGCACTTTGTTGAAGAAATTACATCAACTACTACTGCAAATCATCTTCTGGAAGCTAGCAATCCAAGACACAAGTACTTAATGTATTGGAAGAAACATGAAGACTCGAGAACACTACTATTAGAAGACTAACACAAAAGAAGACTTCATCAACTGGCATATTTCTCACGAAAGCATTGTTGTCTCCAGCATTCAAGAAATTCGTTTATCGAAATTGGGAAATCTTGCCTCGAAGATTTGCAAGCCAAGATTTAAATGAAGTACTTATCAGGGGGAGCATCATAGTAAAAGGTATTTTACTGGACTATCACGTAGTACTCTTTTTCCTTCGTCAAGGTTTTGTCCCACTGGGTTTTCCTTGTCAAGGTTTTAACGAGGCAACAGATGCATGTCCAACTCTGTTCTAAGTTTTCTCATAATTGTACTCTTTTCCCTTCAGTCAGGTTTTGTCCCTTCGGATTTTCCTGATAAGGTTTTAATGAGGCAATTAGCTTAGATACAGTGATCATCTAGGGGGAGTTTTATAAACGGAAGTTTATTAGGTAGATGCCCACTTTAGTGGGACCCCATTACTTGGGCACCAAGTATGTAAACTCTATAAATAGAGTCTCAAACCTTTGTAAACAAAAAATGATGAATAGAATTTATCCCTTCTTCTTCTCTTTACTTTATGTCGTCTTCTTCCCTTTCTCTATTTCACAAGAGTTGGAACCATTTTTTGGGGACCATGATTCTACTTTAGGCAAGACATTATAAGTAATCCTAAGTCACCCCTTATCTAAATATTTTTCTTAATACCAAACTTACCCTCCTTAATTAAATGTGTTAGTTTAATGATTAATTAGTTATTAATTAATGATTAGTATGATTAGTAATGATTAGTGATTCGTAGGATTAGTAATGATTAGTTACCATTAAGAAGTTCTATTACAAAAATTGAGAATTTTTTTGCGAGAAATTTTAATTTTTTTTGCGATTAAGTTCGGTTACCCAAATTTATGACCAAAAACGAACTTAATGATTAGTGATTAGTATGATTAGTAATGATTAGTTACCAGTAAGAAGTTCGGTTACAAAACAATTGAAATTTTTCCTTGCGATCAAACGGAACTATATATTTGGTACGACCATTAAATAGTTCGGTTACAAAAAAAAATTAAAACTTTTTACGATCAAACCGAACTTAAAGTTCGGTTACCCAAATTTATGACCAAAAACCGAACTTAATGATTAGTGATTAGTATGAGTAAGAAGTTCGGTTACAAAAAATTGAAATTTTTCCTTGCGATTAAACCGAACTATATATTTGGTGTGACCATTAAATAGTTCGGTTACAAAAAAAATAAAACTTTTTACGATCAAACCGAACTTAAAGTTCGGTTACCCAAATTTATGACCAAAAACCGAACTTAATGATTAGTGATTAGTATGATTAGTAATGATTAGTATGATTAGTTACCAGTAAGAAGTTCGGTTACAAAAAATTGAAATTTTTCCTTGCGATCAAACCGAACTATATATTTGGTGTGACCATTAAATAGTTCGGTTACAAAAAAATTTTAAAACTTTTTACGATCAAACCGAACTTAAAGTTCGGTTACCCAAATTTATGACCAAAAACCGAACTTAATGATTAGTGATTCGTATGATTAGTAATGATTAGTATGATTAGTAATGATTATTATGATTCCCCCTATTTTTGTTTTTGTTTTTGATTTTGATTTTGGTTAATAGATTCATTTAGATTAGATATATATGATTAGATTTATATAGTTATTAGGTTAAATTTAATTTAAATTAAAGTAAAGGGTAAATGTGTATTTAGTTAACTTTAGGACACCCCTTATAAGTATAGGAGGTTGGCCTAATAAGACCATGGTCCCCCAAAAAATACCATGGTCCCTAAAAAATGGTTCATAAGTTGGCCGCCGGCGTGTTTAGTGTTTACCCTAATAAATTAAATAGATGTGTTAGTTTAACCCAATCAAATTAATCTGTTAATCCCTAGCTTCCTGCTGAACAAAAACTGAACACAGTAGGAGATTTTACAATGAAGAATATGAAGTTGGTGGATAGTAAACAGAGGACATATGGTTTGAAATTTGTTTGCATCTTCCTCTAAGTGCAATCTACAGATTCAAGTGTGTTTCAAAGGTATGGTTTTCTATACTTTCAGACCATAATTTCATCACCCTCTGGAACATACTAAACACTTTATCACTCCCATGGGTATTTGTTCATTATGCTCAAAACCATTCCCAAGTTAACCGAATGTTTACAATTGCATATCCTAATGCGCATTCACAGTTTATATCTCATCATATAAGTGGGTTTTCTTTAGGATTCTTATTAAACCAAGTTGGAGAAGAATTCTATCTGTTAGCGTCAAGCAATGGTTTGGTTCTATGCACGACATGCATATTTGAGCAAACGACTCTTTATATTTGTAATCCACTAACCAAGAAATGGGTTTTACTTCCTGCATCACCTAGCAAATCTGCACGGGCTGTGACTGGTTTCATATGTGATTCATTTTCACTTGGTTCTACTGCGTGTTATAAGGTCATTCGTATACCCAAGTTTGATGAAGGGAAAAAATTTTGAAGTTGAAGTATTTTCTTCTGATTTGGGTGAATGGAATATCCATGCTGTTTCATGTCCTCAATTTGTTATTTGGCCTTTGCTTCTTTTTGACAATACTGTTACCCATAATGGTGTTTTGTACTGGTTTCAAAAGATACGTAGCAAAATTTTAGCTGTCAATGTTGATAGAAACATCAATCATGTAATCTCTGGCAATGGATGTAGGTTGATTAATTTGCCTGACCAAGCGGTGGAGAGTATAACCCGATGTATAGTAGAAATGGAATCTTGGTTGATTGGTAGAGAAAAAACAGGTTATTTGATTAATCATATTGAGGTTTTAGGTTTCAATCCGGTTGACACAAATGTGGTTATACTCTGCTATGAGAAGTATTATTGGGCCTACAACGCCAAAACCAAGGGGTATGAACAACTATCTCATCCTTGTTTCTCGGATAACGATCTTTATGCTCCTCGTTTGGGTTTCTTAGCATTTGCTTTGAAGCCAAGGCCAACAATACTTCCACCAGTTTAGCACTTTAGTCCATCCAAATATGTCTTTGTTTTTCTTGAATCTGCTACTTTTACGTTCCATGTTAAAAAATCAGACTATTAGGTACATATGGTGTTCTGCATTAGCTTCCATTTCTTTTTTTCTCATTCTTCTTTTGCCTCCCTTTTTGAATGGTTCGTTATTATTCATCAGTAAGGAAATACCATTTTGCACAAATTCGGTGTGATTTTGGGTATAAACTAGAGGATAGGGGTTTCCACTTAAATTTGTAACCGAGTACAGAGAAAAGTAACTAAACGCCCTTCATCTGAAATTACATTCAGTTCATCGAGCGCAGTTTCAGTTTGTTTGGTAGTTAAAATATCACTGTTTTTCTCTGCAACACCTGACTAGTGCACTCTGCATACTTGTGTGGGCATTCTCTCAGTTGTTTAAATGGGCAATGAACTGTGATGCAACTCAACAGTTTGTTGCAGTGGTCATTTATTTGATCCAAACCATGTCAGGGTTGCAGGAAGGTGAAATATGCGTTAGACCTTGCCACAATACTTATAACACTTTGTACTATGATATTGTTTAGTTATGATTTCTTTAATGCAGGAATTGATATTGTTATAAGAAGTAATTCGATCAAAAACTTGCAAACCTTGCAACCTTTCTTTTAAAATTAACAAAACTGATGCAAGTATTGTAAATCTAATAGATTAAAAAACAAACACAGTATGATGAAAGCTAAAGGAACACAACATATAGGGGCATAATCAAGATTGGTTTACTGTGTGAAGAGACAATCTAAAAAGTTCATTTCATTGGCAAATAGTATAGCTGCTATTGCACACAATGACACAAAGATCTGTACAAACAGGTTGGGCATATTGTCAGGGAAGCTACTCTTATCACTCCAAATGGATGATCACTTTTCAGGCTTTGTCATCCCAAAACTCTTCTGAAGACTTGAAGGGCCCATCATCTGATACAAAAACTTAGCAGTTGCCACTCTGCACTGTGGAAGCTCACCAATCTTTTTCAATTCTTCTGTGGTCAGCTCCCAATCAAATATTTCCAGGTTCTCCCTTATCCTCTCTTCATTGAAACTTTTCACCACAAGACTCACGCCTTGCTCGTACACCCATCTTAGACTAATCTGTACACACGAGATAAAAATTACACACTAAAGAGTTGATTGTGTGACTAGAATACTATAGCATCAGACGTATGCTGAGAGTATTACCAACCTGAGCAACAGATTTTCCTCTGGCCTGGGCAATCTGGTTCAGCACCTCAGATCCCATAACCGCATTGGATCCCCAACTGGTTCCTTTGGCCCCAAGAGGAGAGTACGCGGTGACCAAGATATTGTTGGCCTTACAATATTCCCTCAGATTCTTTTGTTGCCATGTGGGGTTCATCTCTACCTAAATCATGGAAATTGGCATCAAATTTGTATGAAAGTTCTATGTATTAGCCTATTAGGTACGCCCATTAACTCATTTTTATCAAAACTCTGCAAGTAACTAACTAATTTATGAATAATACTTACTTGATTCACGGCAGGAGGGATGCTGGCGGAGCTCATTAACTCTTGAATCTTTTTGGAGGAGAAGTTGCTGACACCTATCGACTTAGTGAGGCCAAGCTTCTGACACTCTTCCATAGCTGCCCATACAGACTTGTAGTCCATTGGAAGTAACTTGTCCGTATTCCCCAAATCTTTCACAGTTGTCCCTGGCTTCAAGCTTATTGGATAGTGTATCAGATACAGATCCAGATACTCCAATTTCAGATTCCTATATTATACATAACAAATCCATCATTCATTTATATCTAAAAATTCAAGACAATCTTATATCAGCAAACACAATGCATAATTTCCCCCCCGAAGGCTATTGCAGTTTCTCTGCATTGGGTTCACCTTGGAACTAAAATTTACCTTAGAGAGTTCTGAAGAGCCGCGAGGACACGATCAGGGTGAGCATCAGAACACCAGAGCTTGGAAGTGATAAAGAGTTCATCTCGAGATCTGATGAAACCAAGTTGAAGTGCTTCAGCTATAGCTTCACCAACAGACTCTTCAGTTTGGTATATGAAAGTTGTATCAAAGTGTCTGTAACCCACCTCTATCGCCTTCAAAATTGCCAGCTTCTCTCTTTCAGATCCTTTAGAAAAGGTTTCAGCTGTTCCCAGACCTAAAATCGGCATCGCCTTGCCTGAGCTCAAAGTGATTACAGGTAAATCACTATTTTCCATGTTATCTCTGTATCTCTATCAAACTAGTTGCAGAAATGTATGAAGAAGAGATCCAATATTTAAAATGGCATGCTTTGGTTGAATGATTGATATGGGCATCGTTACTTATTTATTCAAGACAAAAGCTAATTTTATAATTAACATTATCTTTTACTAGTAGTGCACCCATGCTGAGAATTTGTTAAACTGGTAAGCATAGTTGGCATAACAGCTTTTAAATTCAATATAAACTGCTTTTCATGTTTAGCTCATCAGCATCTTTTGAATTCAATATAAACTGCTAAGAAAGCATGTGCCTGTAATTATACAGGGAAAGAATCTCAAGTTTAGGGTCTTGAAGTAGTGGCACAAAAGAAAAAGAAAAAAAACACCACCACTTAGTAAAAAGGAGAACACTATATACTACCAAAAGCTTGTTTATCGAAACAATGTTAAAAAAACACAATCAATAATAATGTAACAAGTGTTCTTGATTCCTAAATGGACTGTAATTTTCCCGTTCCCTTTGGGTGTTCTCCCCAGCAGGCCGGAGTAACAAATAAAAAACCAATTGTTTCATAGCCCTTAAATGGTTTTGATTGGAAAAATATCTACTATTCTTTCTTTATCAAGCTTTACTAAAGAAAAAAAAAGGAGTTCAGAAAAAAAGGTCCATTACATACAGCTAAAAATTATTAGACTAAAAGAAATAATCTTGACCAATCGTAATACTGTTCTAGTTCAGAGAGAGATCATACATGAACTTGGTAAACAATCAAGCTATCCATTCATCTGATAAATCTTGAATAATTTAAAAGCAATCCAATACCATAACACCCTCATCTGAGACAGACTTCTCATTTGGCAATTAATAATTCTTATTTATACTAAAACTACGGGTACATAGGTAAGTGATCGATGTCCCTGAGTGTCCAACCCTTTGGTTATCCGACCCTCGCAGGAGGATCTTGACAATGGACATGCCATATGCCCACATGACATGACTCATGAGCCATTTGGCCAGTGTAACCAGGGTATAAATATATTGTTAAAATATAAATGAATTCCGAAAGTCACAGAACATTTGTCACAAGTCATGCTGCAGAGATCTGAGCCTGACTGTTGGTAGAATTTTCATTCTTTTGGTTGTGAGTGGTGATAACAGCAAAGTATGTGGGCCGGAAGATGATACACACCATGAATGATATGCTTCTAATGGCAAGTAAACAAAACATTCTTTTCAAAATAATAAAAAAAACCATGTTTCTTCTTCTCTTTACAGCCTAGAAAAACAATGATCATCTCATTTTCGTTAAAATTCAATTGTACAGGTTCCCAGATGTAGATTTCAACCACTCATAACCCCAACAAAGACTTCTAATAATAACAGTATAGGTTATAAGGGATAGAAAATATCGAAATTTACCTCATGATCAAGCAACAAATTCTCTATGAATGATATGCTTCTCATGGCAATACGACAATGCATTCGCAAGGCTTGCAATGAACTGCATTTCAATCAAAACGAAACAGAACCCAAAGAACATAACCAGGAAAGTAACATAAACAAACCCAAGAAAAAAACTGAAATAAAAATTTATGGGTTTTTGCTTAAAGTAGCAGCTTGTTTCTCAGTAAAATGACCAGTTTTACCAAGCAAATCATAAAGTTCACCTTTAGCAGGAATCAAGAAACCAACCAAAGAGACTAAGAATATTTGGATGTTCTAAAGTACTCTGAATTTCCATTTCTCTTTTTGAGTTGAGGAAGTAGATTGTATGTTTCTACTTGACATCTGCATAATACTTTCAATGCACAAACATACTGATGCTGCAATACCCACACAAACAAAAAACAGCCAAAAATTACATCAAATTCCAAAACAAATTCAAAGAACAATTGAAGGTTCCCAAATTGATTGTCTAAGTTAGGATTTTGTTTACCTTCTTTTCTCTGGCTATATAAACTCTCCCAAATTTACATTTACTAAGAGGTTGGCCAATATCGAAATCTTTCAAACCCCAGTCATATAAATCTGGGTTTGGATTTTCTTCTGCTTTCTTCTGATTTTCATCCATGGCTTTAGAATTACTCATTTTTCTCAAATGTTCGGGTTTTTTTCCTTCAAACATGAAGTCAATACATAAACACACTAAAGGCATCCGGGCTGAAACTTAAACCTGCAAGAAGTCATAAAGATAGACACTTAAGATTAATGATGTTAGAAAGTGATGCAGATAAACCAGCACTTACATGCTTCTTCCATGAGTTGAATAGTACCAAATACTAACCACAAATGATGTATTTACATAAAATCTCTAATACAAACACTAAAATTGAACATTCAAATACAGAACCCAGGTTTAATATTGCACCATTTCCTGTGTACTTAGAGAAGTTTCTTCATCTTAGTATTATGTTTATATCCCTTGGACTTGGGATACTTGGTCTTCATTCCAAGTTTGGCGCGTGATTTTCCAACATTAGACGACCCTAGTCTATGAATTTTCTGCCACCAATGCAGTTTCTTGCGAACAACATTTCCCTTATCAGTCCTGAAAGTGCAACTAAGTAGCAACAACAATGTGGGCAGGGAAATGCTGTATATGCCCAAATGGTGGCCTTATATAAAGCTGTGTTGCTTATCATTTTAGCTGTCAGTGTTGATCACCGGAAATTAGTAAAATTCAAACCCTTTGAACCAATTAGATAAGAAATTAAGATATTTGATCATGAGTTGGATGAAATGTTGAATGTATACCTTTAGTTGGGACTGAAGAGCATGCTCGGCGATATATTGTTTATCACCCTTTTGAACCCAAGTTTATCCTCATCTAACTGGAAAACAAACAGAAAGAAAAAAATGGGTTTCAGAGGAATAAAATCAAATGGTTTGCAATCAGAATAATAAGGTTCTTAGAATCGAAATAGGATTCAGATTTTGATTTCCAATGCATGAAAAAGAAAATAGGTTGAAACCAGAAGAGCAGGATGAAGAAATATTTAGGGATTCTTTACTTACTGTTGGAGAATTTCTTGAGTTTTGGTCTTCATACAAGAGTCGCCACATATTTTCAATGGAGCGCATGGTTTCTGCAATCTTATTTTCGGAACCCATTTTTGTTCTTTCTTGATTTTAAAATACCGCTGAGAGAAGCGTAAGCCTGCTGCGAACGAAGGGCAAATTATGCGGAGAGTTACTGTTAAGAGCAAGTCTTATGGTGGAATCCAAGCTATTCAAGTGTGGAAAATCCATGGAATGTCAAGTCTAATGGCTTCCAAGTTGGGGTCTTCCACAAAAAATCCAAGAACCTTCCATGGTTTCGTGGAAGGGTTAAATGGAATCCATCAAAAACGCCAATAATAGCGCTGAACGCCAATAAGAATGGCGCGGTAGAGGACAAGAAACGCTAATAAGAATAGCGTAAAACGCTATTAAGATTGGAGCTTAGCTCCATTAAGATTGGCGTTTTTTTTTATCCGTAGATTTAAACTGAGTTGTTGAGAATCTAATAAGCTAAAAAAACGCCAATCTTAATGGAGCTAAGCTCCAATCTTATTGGCGTTTTTTTTTATCCGTAGATTTAAACTGAGTTGTTGAGAATCTAACGGCTAAGAAAAAAACGCTAATAAGATTGGAGCTTAGCTCCATTAAGATTGGCGTTTTTTTAGCGCTATTAAGAATGGAGCTTAGCTCCATTAAGATTAGCGTTTCTACTATTCCACCATTAGACTTGCGCTTCCATCCACAGTTCCAAGTGCTGAGGTGGCGTGGAAGATGGAAGATGGATGGATTCCACCATAAGACTTGCTCTAAAAGAGCGGGACACTACTACAAAATAAAATGAGTAGGTTATAGTAAATATTGTAGGGTATTTATTTATAACTAGGTATCACCGGGGCCGTACCTCTAATTATAATTTTAAAGGAGTCGGTGCTCAGATTGTTGCTAGGCTACCAACTCATTCCTTGTAATCTTTGACTCTGTTTGCTTTTTAATAATAGCCCCCTGAAACATCTTTTCGTATATACATTAAAAAAAAATACCACTACATGACTAAGTATCCAAATATTTAGTCAATTTTGTTCCAGAATGATCTCTAATTAATTTTAAAACTAAATTCCAGAATGATCTATTTGAGGCAAAATAGATAAATTAAAAGAACAGATGGATCCAAAACTTTGAGACAAATAAGACTGTGTGCACTTTGCAAAAAAATAAAAATGTGTTTATTAACTTTAAAGATACCAATAACAATAATTCACATATTTAAAATTTAATGTTCTATAAAAAAAAAAATACAACCAAAGCCCAAAAGAAAGTGATTTAAATTTACAGTTATTACACATTTCATTCTGCAAATTCTTATTTTATTTTATCGCAAATTTACAATAGCTAACATTTCCCTTATTTGAGGCATTATTTTTCTCTTTGATGCGGGAGGAACCTTGTAATCATGAGGTAACCGAAACCCGTCGATAAAAAATAATTCAAGAAGAAAAAAACCTATAAAAATCCAACAGAAGTTTCAAATCCAATGACTACAAAGGATCTCTTACTCTCACAACCTACAATGAATTCAAATAATACAGATACCATATATCTCAGGGGATAAAATATTCTCAGAGCTAAAATATTTAAATATGTGTTTAACATTAAAATGTAATGTACCCATCAAAAATTTGAGATGTTGATTCAGAAATGGGCACTCACTGTAGATGTTAGCAAAGATTACATACATATGGCAAGTACTTCTTGGAGTTAACATGATGACCATAAGCCTGCATGAAAAAGGAATGCGAACACCAACTAAATTAGTGAAATGCACATGGATCATCTTGTATTTCTATTTTTTCATCTACTGATTCTCCCAAAAGTAACGAATACAAAGCTAAGAAAAGGGAAATTTTGAGATGTCACAGAAAATGACAACAAAAGGAAAAAAAGTATAACCTAACAATACCTTTAGGCATTTACCAATTGCAATACATGATTGCATCTCATCGGGTTCTGACAATAAGCATCTCCAGTTTCAAAAAAGAAAACCTCATCAACAGCTTCACTACGAAGTATGAACATCCATATTTAACATCCGACATATTTTCAAACTCCAATACATGACTGCATCTCCATGTTTCATGACACTCGTCTGGTTCAACATTTTAAGCTCCATATTAAAAGAAAATAACTTATTACATAATGGAAGGATTGCAGAAGTAAGGACAAAAAGCATACATGCATGCTTATGCTTATGGTAATGGAAATGATATGACTAATTAAATGGTCTATCGCTTCTAAAACCCCGAACAACCAAAGAATGACCGCTCCAAATGAGAATAAATAACAACTTGCTTAAGAAGCTTTGAGATAAGAAATGATCAGGAAATTGTACATACTTTATGAGATTCAGTGGCTAAACCGTCAGATATGAGTTTGATACTTTTATTATTAAAATACGATGAAGTATCAAATGATAATTGGAAATACTGTCTCAGAATATGCACAACTCAAGATGCTAATGAAGATTACAGATATTTGGCAAGTATTTTTGGGACCTTTAGAACCATAAAAACCTTTGAAGATGAAGAAGAATACTACTCATATACAAAGATGGGAGACTTTTAACTGAAAACACACAAATTTCTTTGAAGTGTAAAATCGGAAGATGAAAGAGAAGAAAGTACTTGTAGGGACAAATTTAGTTTCCCGATTAAAAATGAATTAGAGTGAAATACTCCAGTCTCAGACATGCCCTCCTCGAATTTAAAGTGAATATTAGCTTTATAAAGAAGCGAAAACTCACCATCCCTGGTTCTATACGCTCTTTCCTTCCTGGTCCCTCCCCGTAGAGTAGCGACGCGTTGTTTCTTATATAACTTATAAGAAGATAGAGCTTTGTGACACCAGTATCAAGTCTGTAGAAAATGATAACCGCTAGTAGTTTAGAAGCATCGAAAGGGAATGAATGAGAGAATTCGGGTTTACTTACATCCCATCAAAACTGGTTTGGTGGAGGTGGTGAGAGACCAACTATTGATTCTTCATTCTCGTTCGAAAAACCCAGTTTATTCATATGCACCGGTGAGTTAATTGGTTGGATCCCAAACGGGAATACCAATGGTGTCGATGAAGCCATTGAGACGCTGAGTGTTTAGGCAAATAATTGGGTGGATTTCTAAGATACCTACAAAAGAAAAGAGTATGTATTCATGAAACATAAAATAATAAGACTGTGATATATTCATCATCAACCAAAAGCAGTAAGACCATAAGAACTAAAGCAGTATGACAGTTGACACAACCTGGCGTGATTCGAACACGCAACCTTCTGACATGGATTCAGGCGCGCTACCATTGCGCCAAAGATTCAAACTTGTGGATGGGTTAGTTTAAGTAGTAAGGGATTCCAGAAGGTCCAGCCATGGGATCGACATAACTTAAATTGACTTTTGGTTACATAGAATACACATCTACTACATATGGAACTGAGATAGTAAAACTCTGAGAACATGGCACATTTGCATCAACGTCTTTTACCTATAGACAGTGAAATAAAAAAAAAAAACTTACCCTTCACAGTTAGTAATTTACAAATAACATCATGCATTCAACGAAAGTTCAAGAAATACTTCGTTCTTTGAAAAGCGCAAGTCGGGTAGTGAAATAAGTATTGTGGACGATGTATTTAGCTGATTTAAGAAGTGTTATCTAACTTGTAGAAGGTTCACATCCTGATAGATAATTCATACACCTCATGAGAAGTAAATCATTATAAAAAAATATGTTTGCATGGATGACTACTTTAGCAAGCAACTACTATAGATAAGTGAATCGAATCATCTTTCATCTATTTCCATTTCCATCAAATGGTTTCGCCACCTAAGAACAATGAAATATCCATCTAAATTCCAGATATATTATCATAATAGATTGATAAGAGAGTTAAGGAACAAAAACCTAACCAAGTTATTCATATTCTAGAGCAATAGACCCGCGGAAGGAGAAAAAATAACATGCTGCTGAGTGAACTTCATGCAAGCATTCTCTCAAAAATTGGGCATATCTTTCAGCAAACCCAGCTGATGAGTGCCAAATAGTGCATATTTATACACCTTTTTATTGGCATTTTACTCATCTTTTGTACTCAAGAATCAGATATTATCCCAGATTCTGTGTTTTCTTTGTTTTCAAGAATAAATATTTGTATTAATTAATTTTGTGTTTTTAGGTAATAAATAAAGCTCGGAGAATCGAGGAGCCAAAAGAGCGAAGAATTGGAGTCAAACATCTATGGAGCAGATAGCCAAAGCCCGCGCGCGAATCAGTTGCAACCCAACAAAGAAGACATGGGCTAGAGCTACCCGAGACCCGGATCCGAACCCGCTCGTCCCGAGCCGTTGAGATCTCGCCCAGACGCATCATACGGTCGCTGCCTCCACGTGCATCGAAGATCGCTGCTCCCGTGCTACACCGGATCACATCAAAACCGGCTACCTCTCTCAGCCGTTCAGATCGCAGCCGCTACATCCAACGCTCGCTAGGCTAGTCTCATCATTCCCCTGATACATCCGCTCAACACCGCATCCCCCTATATACACACCTATCGACCAAAAACCCTAATCTTTTTCTTCTCTTTCCCTTTCCCTTCTTCTTCTCTCCCGACAGAGCTTGCAGAGCTCCACCTCCTCTTCCCCGACCAAACTCGCAACGCCATCTCCACCATCTCCCGGCCACAACCACCAGTACTACCATCTCCACCATCCCCTAACGTCTCTCTACCTAGTTCATAGCTTCTTCCCTAGGAGCTAAGATCGAGATAGAGAAAACTAGGGTTAGGGTTTCTCGAGCAGAGGTAGCAGACTTCAATCAGAGCCGCACAAGCAGAGGAACAAGGGATTCGAGGCAATTTCGAGATTGGGTTTGTTTTAATTTTCAAATTAAAGTGAATTAGGGTTAGGGTTTTATTTGCATGTATAAATAGAGAGGATTTGTGTTTGTTTGCGGGCACGCCTGGCTTAGCCAGTGTGTCACTTAGATTTAATTTTGTAGTTTATTTTGGCTAGGGTTGGGATGAAACCCTGGATTGCATGTTGAGTTGTTCATTCTCTGTTTATTGTTCTTGTAATGCTTCATTAGAAAAATTGAATTAGCTAATGGAGTACATGACCCTGTGATAGAGTGTACTGTAAGAAGACACTCTATACTAGGGGGAGTGTGTGAAATTAGCCAAGACATTATCATGTTATTCTTCCATGGAATGAATCAAGAGCATAATTAGATTAGGAATTTCCTTAGCATAAAGTCAAGTGGTGGATTCTCTGCCCTAGTAACTCCCAATTTGTCACCACTTATCATTCCTTAGTTCAGTATTTTGAGGAAACCCCTGACCTTAATGTGAAGCATGTCTGTTTGGTTTGTTGCTTGTCATGTGCTAAAATGCTTAAGACTAGTAGTTAATTAAGGAGCTTACAAACCTGTGATGAGTGGTACTGTAAGAAGACCACTCATACTAGGGGTGAGTTAGCAACTTTAGTTAGTGAAAATCCAATTAAGACCTTCAAATGAAGGCACAAGATCATTATTCAACCTACATTGCCTGAGTAAGAGGTCAGGTGGTGGAATCAACCACCCTTATGCTTTGCGCTTACCACAATTGCCTTAGTTAGAGTTCACCGTCACTACCACAACCTCACTGTTTTGGCAACAACAATCTCATAACTTACAATTGTGTCACTTATTTGCTAGAAATTCAGTTTAAGCCAAGCCTTGATCAATCAAGCACACCCTAGTCCTTGTGGGATCGACCCGTACTTGCCGCGTCTCCAATAGACGCCGTGCACTTGCGGTATCACCGTAGGCCATAAAATACATACACATCTTCGGGCCTACCAAGTTTTTGGCGCCGTTGCCGGGGACTTGGCGAGTGCCTTGCTGATTTTTGTGCTTGTCTTTACTGATTTCATATCCTCCTGTACATATTCACCTTGATTTTTTTTGTTTTTAGCCTTGAATTATTAGCATGTGTCTTTGCTTTTGTACATTGTGTTTAGCATCCTCATCTGTTTTCTCATTACATTCTTAGTAAGCTCATCTGTTTTTAGTATTGCATTCTTTGTTTTTATATAGTAACTTAGTGGTTAATCATCTATCTTTGCATCACTGTTTTGTAGCTCAGAACTTAGTAACCATCTTAACCTAGTAACAACTAGTTAGTTCATTTCAAACCGCATCTCGATTCATTTGCATTTTGCCTTTGATCTGCTTCGCTTAAATTTTCTCAATCCCCCGATACCCAAAGAACTAAACCTCTCTGTCGAGCTAACAGGTACAAGCTGAGCTGCTATGTTTGCTGAGCTGCCGTATTTTGCTGTTGTGCTGCTGTGTTACCTGTGCTGCTGAGCTCCTGTGCTGTTGTGCTACCTGTGCTGTGGTGCACCTGAGCCAACCCCAGGGTGAGACAAGGAGCTGAGCACGCCACCGTGCTAAAACAAGTTAGTATCATTCTCTAACTATGCTCTGTGATTGATGAATGTATGGGCGACAATCCATGAATGCATGCTAAACATATTTGCTAGTGATAACCCATGTTAGGCTAGCATCTACACTGAGTTGTATGAATATAACAAATTGTATGAGCTTGACCTCGAGGTAATCATTCACATGAGTTATATGAGTTTGTTTGCGCACCCTAATGTGACTGCCGAGCCCGGTGATAGACCTGTGAATTTGTGTAACTTGTTGATCCAACCTGAGCATGACCTGTGATTGTGTGCAACCTGTGCATGACCCTATGACAACCTATTTTGCATACCTTGGCTTCAATGCATGAAACCTATCTATCTGCCCAAACATTGCTCAAACCTGCAACCACCGGAAACTTTTTGTTCTCGAGTGCTGTGACTTGTAGGTAACCCAGTGATCACCATCCTCAGCTCCATTCTTGAGTGTTGTGACTTGTAGCCATCCTCAGCTCCATCCCCTGAAGTGTGAGCTTGAGCAACAACCCAGGTCTTGTTTGTCTTGCTCTGTACTGTGCTGTGTAATCTGTGCATGAAATTGCTGAGATTTGTTGCTTGTGAGCCATCAATTTGTTGAACCAAGTGTTATTAAACCCTGAGCATAACCTGTGAAGTAGTGACCTCAAGCCCCTGTAGCTGTGAGGTTACACTTAGGTAGCCAGGCTAGGTGAAAACCAAGAGCATTAACTACCAAGTTTTTGCTAAATCTGTGCATCAGTGCATGACTGAAAGTTAGCTGAGCTAAACCGCATACCCTGGCATAACCCTGAGCATGTTTTTTTTTGCATCTGTGAACCTATGATGTGCTGTGCAATATCTGTGGTAATTGTGAAAAGCTGGATCACCTAACCTCCACCCCTGCAGTGGAGTTAGGGCGTGATTGAGCCGTGAGTTGTGCAATCTAAGCCTTGTAATTTGTGCAATCTAAACTGTGAGCTAGGGCAATAGTGATCTGTGCGCTGTGAATGAACCAAACCTGTATGTTAACCCTGAGCTACCACTACCCTGAGCTCAATCCTGTACCTCACTGCCATTCTCATTGAGCTGAGCATAGCTCAAGCCCGGTTCACCCGTTAAGCCGAAACCCGTGCGGTGGGGATAACCAAAACTAGGCCTACCAAGGTCGTAACCCGGTTCCACTAGGCATTTCACAAATCAACTCAACAAGTAACTTGCCGCCTTGAGCCGAAACCCAACCCTTGGGCTCAACATAAACCGAACTCCGCGAGCCCATGGTCTCATTGGCCGATCAACACAACCCGAGATGGGCTTACACCAAAAACTCACCCAACTCAATCCACTTCCTCGGGCAATACATTTTCAACATAATCAACGTGAAACCAAGTCAGGGCTGCACCAACTAAGCTACACTGGGCATGACAATTCTACACAACCCGGGCTTCCTACAAAACCAAACCAAACCCACACACCGGGCCATCAACCTAAGTCTAAAACAATCGAGCCCACAGCCCACTAGGCTTTGCACAACTACTTGGGCTGCAAACCACACAACCTTCAGCCCACATAAGCTAGACATCCGGGTCCGTGCAACACAAATCCCGGGCTTCAAACAACAACTCCCAAACAAACCAAATTGAGCCCACAAAGAACTGGCTTCCCACATAATCCAAAGCTCCCAACAAAACCAAATGAATCCCATTGAAACCAAAGCCCAATAAACCAAATTCCCACATAAACCAAAGCCCATTTTCATGTTACATTTGTTAATGTTTGTACATATTTTCTATTGGGTTGACCCTCAACTCTTTAGATCATTAGTAAATTTTTGTAGGACTTGTTAATTTTTTTTTTTCTTGAATCGGTTGAGTCTTCTTGTGCATTTTTTTTGTGCTAATCCGATATAATCACCACTGAGAATGTTGGATTTTGCCTTGACTAGTGAAGCTCAACCTTGCTCCCGCCGACATACCGGTAATCTCTTCCCTTTTATCTTTTCAAAGATAGTTCTCATGGTATGTGACTGTTTAATTTTTCCTATCTCTGACACATTGAGGACAATGTTTGATTTAGGTTTGGGGGTGCATTTGCATTTAGAGTTTTTAGTTTTTATTTTGCATTTAGAGTTTTTAGTCTTTTATCTTATCTTTTATTTTCAAAAAAAAAAAAAAAAAAAAAAAAAATTAATTAATTAAACTCTTTTTGTGAAAACCTCCAACTTTTAGAGATTTTAGAGTCACTAGCATGCTTTTAGCTATGTTTACATAGAGAGTCTGACCGAAATAACAAAACTTGGAAGTACTGGAGAACGCAATCGGGTTCCTTAGTTGATTAGAGCGTTAAAGTCGGATTTAACCATACCGGAGGGCGAATTAGGTGCTGTTAGATATTCGGTAGTAGAATTGTGATCACCCATAGTGGAGACTACCCAATTTACATCAAGTGAGGCACCAACCTTCAATTTTTTGCAACTTTCTAGAAAAGTCATTAGAGTGTGTGTCACCGTACGTAAATTCCGGTAGGAATGGTGAGCTACCCAACTTCGCACCATTTTCAAGACTACTTTTGATCTCTTGAGTGCTAGTTTTTGTCAATCATGAGGGTGACGTCTAAAGATGAAAACTCCTTCTAAATACCGATTTGTAGTTAGCATCATTCTCTCTCTCAATCAGCAAGACCCATAGAAACACATCATCGTCAAGAACCGGAGCATGAAATCAATATGGAAAGAAAAATTGATATAGTCCAAGGTTTTCGCAACAAAGAAAAGAAAATAGGATGAGAATTAATAAAATTTATAAAATCAAGACAATACAAGTTGTGGAAAAATTGAGTGATAAAGTCCTTTGTCCATGGAGTTTTTTGTGTCATTATTTGTATTTTTATTTTAACTTTTTTAATTCAAAAAAAAAAAAAAAAAAAAAAAAATCAAAAATCAAAAAAAAAAATATTGTAGTTTATTTTTGCTATCACCATGGTAAAGAGAATTTAAAAAGAAAAATCCAAACAACAAGGAATTTGAGTAGAAAAATTAAAAATTGTCAAGTTTTGTGAAGTTTAGAAGTTCGTCATCAACATTTGAAGACCGAAGACCGAAGATTGAAGACGTTTCTATGGTTTCTTATGAGAGAGTGATATTAATTGCCGATCGGGTGAGAAGTGAGTGAGTACTCCCACCCCTTGCTAATGGTTGATTTCCTTCCTTAGAGATCATCGAAAAAGATTCTTTTTGTCCACACTTTTGTGGAGTCTCCAGTTTTACTTCGGAAGGTTATCCTTCTTACCTACAACGTGTGCGGGATTTCTCTCTTTATTCCTCCCTGCACACATGAGAGACTAAAAAGCGATCTTTTGAGTGCAATTATCATAAAACCTTAATGGTGAGGCGAAGTTGAGACTTATGATCACAATCGAATCCGAATTCTTTCATATGGTATGGTTACTTCTCGCTCAAAGACTTAAGGATGAGAAGGCGTTCTTCGATAGTTCTAACTTCATTAGCATGCAAAACTCTATGTCCTCATAGCTTCTTGGATGCTTGAGACTCTTTACACTCTGGAAGTTGGAGAAGGTTTTGTGGGTACACCTCTTGTAAACCCTCACGAGACTACAACTCGTCCACTAGGGACACCTAGGGGTTTAAAGGCTTAGTGCATACGCTAAATGCATTCGAGAGACCTGCGACAGGGGTATAGTTAGGATTTCTTATTTTCTGCTTCACTTGAGGACAAGTAAAATTCAGGTTTGGGGGTATTTGATGAGTGCCAAATAGTGCATATTTATACACCTTTTTATTGGCATTTTACTCATCTTTTGTACTCAAGAATCAGATATTATCCCAGATTCTGTGTTTTCTTTGTTTTCAAGAATAAATATTTGTATTAATTAATTTTGTGTTTTTAGGTAATAAATAAAGCTCGGAGAATCGAGGAGCCAAAAGAGCGAAGAATTGGAGTCAAACATCTATGGAGCAGATAGCCAAAGCCCGCGCGAAAACGCTTGCAACCCAACAAAGAAGACATGGGCTAGAGCTACCCGAGACCCGGATCTCGAACCCGCCTCGTCCCGAGCCGTTGAGATCTCGCCCAGACGCATCATACGGTCGCTGCCTCCACGTGCATCGAAGATCGCTGCTCCCGTGCTACACCAGATCACATCAAAACCGGCTACCTCTCTCAGCCGTTCAGATCGCAGCCGCTCCATCCAACGCTCGCTAGGCTAGTCTCATCATTCCCCTGATACATCCGCTCAACACCGCATCCCCCTATATACACACCTATCGACCAAAAACCCTAATCTTTTTCTTCTCTTTCCCTTTCCCTTCTTCTTCTCTCCCGACAGAGCTTGCAGAGCTCCACCTCCTCTTCCCCGACCAAACTCTGCAACGCCATCTCCACCATCTCCTGCCACAACCACCAGTTTTACCATCTCCACCATCCCCTAACGTCTCTCTACCTAGTTCATAGCTTCTTCCCTAGGAGCTAAGATCGAGATAGAGAAAACTAGGGTTAGGGTTTCTCGAGCAGAGGTAGCAGACTTCAATCAGAGCCGCACAAGCAGAGGGAACAAGGGATTCAGAGGCAATTTCGAGATTGGGTTTGTTTTAATTTTCAAATTAAAGTGAATTAGGGTTAGGGTTTTATTTGCATGTATAAATAGAGAGGATTTGTGTTTGTTTGCGGGCACGCCTGGATTAGCCAGTGTGTCACTTAGATTTAATTTTGTAGTTTATTTTGGCTAGGGTTGGGATGAAACCCTGGATTGCATGTTGAGTTGTTCATTCTCTGTTTATTGTTCTTGTAATGCTTCATTAGAAAAATTGAATGAGCTAATGGAGTACATGACCCCGTGATAGAGTGTACTGTAAGAAGACACTCTATACTAGGGGGGGAGTGTGTGAAATTAGCCAAGACATTATCATGTTATTCTTCCATGGAATGAATCAAGAGCATAATTAGATTAGGAATTTCCTTAGCATAAAGTCAAGTGGTGGATTCTCCGGCTAGTAACTCCCAATTTGTCACCACTTATCATTCCTTAGTTCGGATTTTGAGGAAACCCCCGACCTTAATGTGAAGCATGTCCTGCTTTGGTTTGTTGCTTGTCATGTGCTAAAATGCTTAAGACTAGTAGTTAATTAAGGAGCTTACAAACTGTGATGAGTGGTACCGTAAGAAGACCACTCATACTAGGGGTGAGTTAGCAACTTTAGTTAGTGAAAATCCAATTAAGACCTTCAAATGAAGGCACAAGATCATTATTCAACCTACATTGCTCGAGTAAGAGGTCGGGTGGTGGAATCAACCACCCTTATGCTTTGCGGTTTACCACAGTTGCCTTAGTTAGAGTTCACCGTCACTACCACAACCTCACTGTTTCGGCAACAACAATCTCATAACTTACAATTGTGTCACTTATTTGCTAGAAATTCAGTTTAAGCCAAGCCTTGATCAATCAAGCACACCCTAGTCCTTGTGGGATCGACCCGTACTTGCCGCGTCTCCAATAGACGCCGTGCACTTGCGGTATCACCGTAGGCCATAAAATACATACACATCTTCGGGCCTACCACCAGCTTAATTGCAAGTAATTTACCTGGTTCAACATCTTCTGGAATTAAAATCTTAATTCAAAGAAAAAAGAGGCTTAGCAAAACAAATAAAGGATTACATAAACACGAAAATACCTCTGAGAAAAGATAAGAATTGATCAAGTTAGTTGCTTATAAAGATTCTGTGTGAGAGGCACCAATTTTGACCAATGGTATATAAGGTTTACTTAGAAGGTATGGGAGTGATAAGAGTGGATTAAATACTTTTGAGGTTTTTTTTCGTCTTAAGGGTTATATTGATCAAATCTCGAGTATCCGATCATGTTGGATTGAACAACGGTGCACCACTACCTGTACATGGAGAAAAAGAAAGAGAATCAATTTTCAGTATACTGAGGCTTTGTAACTTACCAAATTAAAATGAAGCAAAGCCAGCTAACATGTTGCTTTATGATAAATGTTCTTCTTTATTCAACTCCATGGACATGCTTCCCAGATACCTTAGGTTTTCTATATTCTGTAAATTTTCTTCTTTGTAAATTTTCACACTCACCTCTGATGAATGGAAACGACATCACCTAATCCAATCCTTAGGTTTGATCAAACACATCACCTTTTCTTAACACATGCCCCATTAAATATATTCTGTTTCCAAAGGCCCTGGTGTATTTTTGCGAAGTCATAATTATGTTGATTGCCTGCAAAATCTGGTTGCATAGTTTGCGGCAACAACCTGGCATCCTCCTTATTGAACCCGAATTCAAAGATCTCACTGAGACCCATATACTTCACATAATCTTTTACACCAAAACTATTTGTTGTAGTCAAGTGTGTGTTCCACAACCGTATCTGATTACCTAATATTCATGCCAACAAATAATCATTCACAACTAAAACTTGGTGCATTAATGACATATTAATCAGGAAAAAGAAGAAAGAAATTAACACTGATCATAAAAGAGATTCTTTATTTTTGTAGGTATTTTACTTGACCAATGTATAGATTATGATAATTAAGTTAACTGTGGGCTGGATACTAAGACGTGTCTCTCCAGATTATAACACAACTGTGGGCTGGATACTTTTGTCATTCTCTTAAAAAGACGTGTCTGCCTACAACCAAACCTATCTGCAATTTCAGATATATAACACAACTGTTCACCATCAAGAGTTGCAAACTCTCACATGTTCAACTGACGCAATTTTTAAACATATATATCATATAATTTGACTCATTGGAGAAAACATTTCCCAGTTTATGTATTTTACCGCCAAATGTCTAATATTTATAAAATCTCTGTGCTTCCGATTGGAAGTCTCAGCCATGATGAGTATGTCAGAGAAGAACTGCCTTAGAAAAAGAAGAGAAGAACAGAGAATATTTCTGTCAGAACGACAAAAGAACAAACCAATGACGATTGCAAAGTAATAATTTGGGACAAAATTTACTGTACCTCTCATTTTCAGATTGCACGCCACAAATGAAAACCAGTTATTGACTCATCAACGGTCTTCTCTAAAGGGCACTGAGAGAATTGTTGATGAAACTAATATTCTTGCACTTGGGTTCAAAATGGCAAGAGGTTGTCATGAAGAATTTGAAAAGGCACAGGTCTGATCAAAATCATTGGCAAGAGTCTTCAAGATTAAATCAAATCAACATGAAGGACTTGCAAAAGGAAAACATTCGGCAAACTTCTTGCAGGTAAATATAAATCTCTGAAACTGCAATATTTAATTTAAAATAAACATGTTTGGTGGTGGCACATATATATCTTACCTGTATTTCAATTGGTGGCCTGATGGTTCTCATGCTCCCTCCCTTGGAGGAGGTAAGGGTTCGAACCCTGGACCTTGTAATTGCCAGTAGTATTTAGGGAAGGGTTCGAACCCTGGACTTTGTAATTGCCAGTAGTATTTAGGGGCTACAACTAACCGCTGTACTAACCCATCAAAAAAAAAAGATAATTGGTGGCACATATATATCTTACCTATTTTTCAATTTCATTAATTTACTCCATTGGATTCAAAAGCGAAGGCTTCCCCATGAGGCCATGCGTATATTTTTTTGTTCCTGCATCAGAATGACCAAAATCTCCTTCGGACACTGACAAAATCATATCAGCAGAAATACCAAACAGGGATGCTGATCCAGAAGGATGTGGTGTTGAATTCCAATTATGATGCATGGGATACGTGGAGATCGAAATCTTGATGGGTAATGCTTGCAAAATAATAAATGCCCAAAGCATTTTCGAAAAAAAAAATTGTGGTAAGACAAATTTTTTGATGCTACCAGAGTTTACAAAAAAAAAATGATAGGCGAACGGGAAAAGAACAAGGATATTTGATCTGGGTAGTTCCATATGGAAAGTGTTGCCATCTTCGATTACTGAAGGGACGAGATACATGTCAGAACACTATCATGATGCAAATATCCATATGCACATTTGGGGGACTCTCCAGATTTTTTTATAAGCCCGATGAGGCTGTAAATAGAAAACTATCCAAATTTGAGGACATGACAAATAACGGAAGACCCACCTGATAATGTGTCAAGGGTATTCAGGATCAACTTAAATCAAATACCGAAGGCCTAGCAGGAAGAAAAAACAATCGGCTAAAAAAGTCGGATAGGTGCGTAAACTGCATTACTCATTTATGTGTTTCAACAATTCACGTACACCATTGAATTTCAGAAGGAGGGCTTCATAATGTCGCACAACATTTTTTTTTTTTTTTGTTTGTTCCTACGTCACAAAAACAAACAAAATCGCCCTTCAAACGACGATAAAAATCATACCAGCAGGAGTACCAAATTAAAATGCAGACTCTAAAGATGTAGTTCAAATTAATAAAGTATTAGGATCGGCTAATACAAACTTTACCGACAACGCATTACATACTTCTGGTGCGTATGCACCGGGTTAGAAGCTTGTATCATTATATATCTGTAGCCTAGCTAGTCGATCATAATTTCCTAGGAGACGACCGAAGTAATTACTTGGACGCAGTTTTGTATATTCTGTATGACATGATACTCATGCATTTATTGTCTTCTTATTTCATATGGTGATCAGGCAGCTCGTAAAGCACATCTTAAGCAAACCATCTCTGATATTGGGTTTCTGGGGATACCTCTTTGGTTCTCGATTCTTCTCAGCGCACATGTACTAACAAAGGTATTTATACGAAATCTTGTGGTTTTATTTGCTTTGCTGTCTACACTTGGTTTGCCTAATCACTCGCTACTTATCTGGCAGCCCTCGTTGATTACTCCTGCTTCTGATCCGGGTAAGGTAACTGCCTCTCGGTAGAACCATACGCTTTTACAAAACGTAGAGGGTGAAGGAGGCTACTTCTGGTAGAAAGAACAAACTTCTAAATGAAGTCCTCGCATAACTTGGGATGTTTTGATATATATACTCTCACCTAGATTTCGGTGATTTTCGGTTTCGTATATACTACCGCTAGCTGGATCCGTTTCTTGTGTCTATCTTAATCTCTTCGATTAGGTCAAATATATGTATGACCTTCTTTCTAACTTATTCCATCGTAATAACGAAGAGGAATATTTGTATCAAAATATGAAGAGAAACAGCTTTAATATTAGTGATTTTTATGATACGATAGTGTGTGATATACTCAGCAGGCTTCCAGTGAAATCTCTCTTGCGATTCAAAGTAGTATGTAAAACTTGGTTATTCTTGATTGAACAGGATTCATACTTCATACATTTACATCTCTCACGATCAAAATCATGTCTGGGTGATAAAGGTAACAACAATATATCTGTTGGTAGTCTCCTTATAAGTATACCTATGTTGAACCAATTCAATTTCATATTGACTGACATGTATCAAGTTGACCAAGTAGTTAAACATAGATTATCATGCTTTGGTAATTACCTCCGGTACACCTATTTCTTAAAACCCATTGATGGTTTGATTTGTTTCTTATATCATCCTAGAAGCAATCACGAATACCGCTTTCATATTGGTTACGTTTGTATCAGCAATATTATTACCGGGAAACAAACACCATGGATAGAGTTATCCAACCTTGAAAAACGTAAGAGACCACATATGAAAATAACTAGGCGGCATGTTGGGTTTGGAGTAGATCCTGATACTAAACAATACAAATTGATTTGCATATGTGAGTTAAGTGAAAGAACTCCTGACCCTCTTGCGGAGGAGATAGAGCTTGAGGAATTTTGTGAGGTTTTGGATTTTGGCAGCAATGATTACACATGGAGAAGAATTGATGATGTACCAATGTACAGGGTTTGTGGAGAACCTCTTTATGTTAATGGTTCTATATATTGGAGAACCTGGCGGAATGTTTATTCTACACATTGGAAAAACAAGATGAATATGCCATCGTTGCTGTCTGATGATCTCCATGAAGGCATAGTAGCATTTGATATTAAAAGTGAGAAATTCAGAGTGATAAAAATCCCTGATTATATCGTTTTTCATCCTCAAGTGCACCAAGACTTCTTTGAGAGTTACCCTGATGCTATCATACATCGAAATTTTTATGATTTATTAGAAGTTGATGGACGGATAGCGTTTGTAGATATATGGAGTAACTCTACAGTGAAGTTGTGGATAATTGATGATACAAGTACTAATTGGATTGAAGAGACTATTTCAATGCCATTTGCTGATGATGTTGAGGATGCAGATCACCCACACTGCTATTCATTTGAAACCATTCCAGGGACAGATCAGATAATCTTCACTGATCCCGAAGAACAGATGAACTGGTCATTATCATCAATTTATTATTATGATCGCACAAAAAAGACTATTAAGAAAGTTGACATCACCGGACTAGGGGCCAAATCTTTGTCGATCCCGAAGAGATGCTGTAAAATCACAACATTTGTTGAAAGTCTAATTCCCGCTGGAAGAGCAAACTAAGTTCTAGATTCACCGACCAAGACTTCAGGCGCTTGGTAGGGCTGCCATCGGCACATACGAGCTTACCTTGGCAGAATCAGAAGGTAGTTGAAGATACTAAATTTTACTTCTATCTTAGTAATTTTAGTAGCTGGATATGTCTGCATATTAGTAGAGTGTAATAAGCTAGCAAGTGCCCTGGCAAAGCATGCTAGGAAGTTCAAAGTCTCTGAATCCAAACTTCATTTCAGACCAAGTGGTAAAAGAGATGTAAAATGTACTTCCAACTTTAAAAAAAATTAATGAAAATTTTCCTTTGAATCAAAAAAGAATTATGGCATCTGTGTGTGGCGGAGCCAGAATTTATACTAAATTAAAGCAAAGTTTTGTTAAGGGTAGCAGGAAAACAATATCAGCCTTGGAGGAAAAATTGGGCATGGGAATTTAGGCTTGGAAACCCTATGGGCATGGATAACAAATGCAGACCCTTGCTCTATATCGGATCCGCCCCTACCTCCACATCTTCTGCTTTCTTTTACCCAACGATCTTCATGATATATCAATGATTCAATATAATAATTCTTTATATAAAAACAGAGTTTTTTTGAGCGACGTGGTTAAACGGAGCTTCTGGTTGATTCTGGCCCCACCATTTAGAATTTCAGCCAATAAGATTTTAGAAGAATCTTTTGGACCCACAAAATATTATTTGGCCAATCACATTTTAGAAAAAAAAGTTTCATAAAATTACTAAATCTTATTTAATCTGAGAAACATATCAAAACAAATATAATATTACCAAAAAAAAAGATACATCATGATAATATAATATAAAATAAAATATGCAATGTTCATCGTGATGAAATCGTAAAATTAGATCAATCATATGATTAAAAAAAGATCAATCATATAAATTAGAAAAAAAAAACAATGTCCAATGTCCATTACGGTTTTTGTAATAAAATCCCCGTAATTACATCTCCAAACTACGGATAAAAAAAAAATTCTTGCAAATACACTTTCTGTTGTATTAAATCTATGATTAAATTTTAAAATAAAAAATACATAGAGGTGTGGGATATACGTACCCATAAATTGAAACAACCTCCATCTTCTGTAGAATAAAAATTAATTTGTAATCCTGTCGAATAGTTGAAACACAAAATCATTAATAGAAAATTAACTATATTGATATTAAGCAAAGAACAAAAACAAAAACAACAAAACATTAGTAAAAAGTGCCATAAACTATAATGAAAACATTTTTGATAAAACAGAAAAACATTAGTAAAAAGTGCCATAAACTATAATGAAAACATTTTTGATATTTTTTTTCTTAATATTATTCATACCATAAATAACTGAAGTAGTGGCAATAAAAAAATTATACTGCAATAAGTATATAGTTCTTGATGAAAATATATATTTTGGAAAAATATTATTATTTATCTTAATTAAATCCATAAAAAAAGTAAACTTTAAGGAATTTTTTTTTATTTACGCGTAAGTCCTCCATGGTGACAAAATATTCCTATAAATATTTAAATATTGTCAAAAAAAATAAATATTATAGACATTTTAGGAAATGTATTAATATATCATTTCCAAAAAAAAAAAAAAAATTGGATGGAATATATGCGAGTTGGTGTCCGTCTATATAAAGCATCGAGGAAAAGCTAAAGCTCATTGTCTCCACTTTAGGATTTCTGGTTTTCTTTTTTGTGATTTAGGCTTTGTTGTCTGGTCAATTTTTATTGTTTGTTTTACAGGTACCCTCAAACTGGCGCTAATATTGGGTCAATGAGAGTCGATGCGTTCTGTTTCTGTTTTTGCGATTTAGGTTTTGTTGTCTGATCAATTTTTATTGTTTGTTTTACAGGTACCTCAAACTGGCGCTAATATTGGGTCAATGAGAGTCGATGCGTGCTGAGTTGATGTGAAACAAGATGAGAACTGTTAAATTAACTTCATGGTAAAATCACACAAGGTATCACCAATTATACGTCATCTATTGTTTTCATCTATTGTTTATGCGGCAGTTAGATCATCTTTTCTGGTATTCCTAAGATCTTTCGCAACGCATCAAAGTTAAAAGACTAAGTAATTTGGTATTTTTGGCATATCCTGTGGTTACCGAAATCCCTGACGCGTTGCTATATTTGGCAGGACGATTCAGAACCTAAAGAGCGAGGCTGCAAATCCGAACCTATATTTTACAGGTATGCGAGGAATAATATTATTCAAGAATCTTTGTTTTTTGCTTTTTCTTTTGTTTGTCTACTTCCTTAGCAACTTTGTTTATATTAATATGTTTTATACCATTAGGCTTTTGTTGGTTACAGCTACCTATATATGATTTGGTGGTAATTCTTATGTGCTTTTGTGGGGGATTGGTTTAGGGTCCGACACTGCACCTCGGCAAAATTCCTGTAATTCAATATATCAATCATCATCAATCAATTCTTCTTAATATAAAGGAGAATGTTCATGCTGACGTGTCGGTCCCATAGCAAACTTCATTCTTTTTTGTCCGATGTGTCATCACCATATTAGGTTGGAGGAGATCCAGGAGAATTCAAAAGGAACGACCTTTCAAATACGGAAGTCACATGGCAGTAATGTTCCGTTCTGAACCGTTGCGATCATTACATGCTGTGTCTTTTGGTTTAATATGTCTTGGATAAGACGCGTCTTACCAAAGAGTTACGTTACTCTTGATTATGGAAAGGCACGAGTCGCCATTTTCTATGAAGATATTACTAAAAGCCAGTTCAGTTAGATTTTGCCGGATCCTATACCAAAAGACATGTCTATTGGTAGTTTTCTCTATAAATGTTCGACATTTGCGAAATCCTATATACGAAAAGACACCGAATTACCTAACAATACGATAAGACACCGACATTTTCTCTATAAATGTTCGACATTTGCGACATTTGCGACATTTGCGAAATCCTACTTTTGTTGTGAAGCATCAGTTACCTAACAATACGATAAGATACACCGAATTGTTTAAGTTAGTTGTACCAAAAGAAGTATCTTCTTAGCGGTTGGTTAATAACAATAGTCATATACATTTCACCCACGTTCTGCAACGAAGAGTTTCAAAAAACTAAGAGAGTGAGAAACCTGTTCGTGGAAGGAAAAGATGTCACTAACATAAAGGGAAGAGAATAATTAGTTGTTTTCCAGAATCAGTAAAAGAAGACAAGTCATTGTTTTATTGTCGGATCGAAGTCCCATTCCAAGAAAGGAAAAGATGTGCATTGCATAAGGAATGAGAATCAACACTTCAAAAAGTGACCCGTAAGACTGATTATAACAAGAAAGTGTGGAGCTTCGCATTATTATTTGTGGAGTTTTGGTGATGGTCCTGTTTGTAAAGTAAGAATGAGACTGATTGAAGGAAGAAAAATATTTGGCGAATCGACAAAGAGTTAATGCTCCAGTTTAAAGTCAAAAACAGAAGAAGCTTCAGTCCATAATTTCTGGACATGATTGGTTTATAGTATTTGTTCACTCTAGATCATCTTCTAAAAATTTGTTATCTTTGAGCACCCTTCGACATTACGATGTATGAAATCCACAGAGTTCGTTGCTATCAAGGATTTTAAGTAACAGAAGTTCGCAATAGGGGTGTCAAGAAAATGTGCATTCATCAAGGTTTTGCTGACATGGTGGTTTATATTGATGGTCTGGATATTTTATGTAGATGCAGTTTTGTTGGTAAATGGTTAACTCTTATGAATTGTATATATATAAGCTATATATTTTGGGTCTGTTAATGAACTAGCCCGGGCATTTGCACGGGCTTACAGAACTTGTATTTAATATTGCAGAACATGTTCCGGTTCCCTACGGACAGACCTGTTTCCCATCACCTGGGCACATCCGCAATGAGGAAGTACCATTCTTACATAGGTCGATCCCTTATTTGTAGGTGTAATTGCAAGAGCCAAAATACCTTTACTATGTTGAAGTAATTGTAAAGATGGTGTTGCTATGTTTCCACCTACGATAACTCCATACGTAAAACTATTCTGCCTCTGCTTTGTACAATTACAATGATAAGTTGCCTACTGGATCATTTTTTATCCATTTCGGCATACAGTATTTTTGCAGTGCTTCGGTGACTTGATGGGAAGCGTTTAACACCAATCCTATAGCTGAACAGGGTAGTCCCAGAGGATCATTAGCTTCAACTTCGTTGTTGCACTTGAGTTTCTATTTGTTGCCAAACCAATTGGACAGAGGCAACCTGAGATTTCTAACGCTCTTGGTTCTTACTTTGAATGTTGAAGCTAAAGGAGTACGCCGAAAATCACATTGTTTGATACGTTTGCTTATTTATTGTATATTCAAATTTTTATATTTTATGCTTTTGAATTCTTGGTATCGATAGTTTTCGAGTATTACAAGTGAAAAATGGTTGCAATTATACAACAGTTCTATTTAGTGTTATTCACTTACTCTTGATCGAAATTGTTTTTGGAAGAGTGGTAGTTGGTTTTTTCATGTCAGTTATATAAAACACGTGCGTAGAAGGAATGCGAATGTTTTAATTTTTGGGAGTAAGAAGTTTGGGGAAACTGAACCCAGTAACTGTAGAAAATTTGCAGTATATTATGTGCTCTCTGGCTGTTGCAATGCTCAGTTTTATTAACGAACATTCTTTTGTAATATTCTTTTGAGATTATTCTTTTGAATTATTCTTTTCGAGACTGTCACCAAATCGTTAGACTCAATTAACGTTAGACACTCTAAACCCTGGGGCTGGGACCAAAGGGCTGGCTATTGACATATTAGTATTACATTGGATATCGTCTTCCATGTCTTAAACAACCACATCTTTTGGTTTCGTTTGTATGGCTTCGTTTGTATGGGACTGTAGATCATACAAAACTGACGGGGGAGTTTCATAAGAAATAGTAATACTTGATAGAGGTATGTTCCATTACTGATTAATGCATAGGAAATGATGTAACCGTAGATGCATAGTCAACTTCACACATTTATTAGCTACATAACACAGTGTTTATATTATATACACATGACTCTAAAAACACCTCCCGAACGAATGCATAGGAAATGATCCAACTGTAGATGCATAGTCAGTTATTGGCAGTGTTTATTATGAATTTAGTTTTAATCATACCCTAAAAACTAATTATCTTGGAATCATATATCAAGTCAAACCTTAAAGTCTAATCAAACTGGAAACAACTGCTTTTGATCGTTCGTATTTGCCGAGGAAATGGATCACAATCATCAATTGATCAAAACACCTCCCTACCGAATACAACTAAACAAGTTCAAGACGACCTTGCTGGTCTCTCTTTTTTTCATATAAGTTATCTAAATTGCTTAATCAAGTTATGTTTGTAATGTTGGAAAAGTTTCCCTAGATATTAGATGCTTTATAGATTTACGAGCAAGTTACAGTTGATTTGTATACGAACTATACTTATTTTGACTTTTACAATTTGTTCATAAGACTGCCTTTAACTTTTCATCATGTCTGATGACATTGAAGATGGATCATTATCCAGTGGAATTAAAACACAATTATGCCTATGGTAGTTTGAAAGCTATCAACACAGTATTTAATGAAGGTAAATTTGTCCGTGCTCGAGAAAGATTTGTGAGAAGACACTTTTTGGATATTTTTTAAAGATCCATTTGTTGCCCATAATGCTGTGAAAGCATTTGCTTGCAGGATCAGGACCATGAAGCTCCCTAATTGATACTTATGCCAGAAAAAAACATCTCTAATCACCTCAAAAATCTTCGAAACTTATCTTGGGATCTTCCTCCCTCCCTCAGCTACCTCCTCTTTCACTACACTCCCTCTGGCTAAATAAAATGGGAAAAAGCCAAAATAAAAACTTTATTACATTTAATTGAAAAATCCGTTAGTTATTTTTGGGTTATGAGTAGGATTTGACTTGACTTTTGGGGGTTGTATCATTTTTGAAATAAAATAAACTAAAATTTTTTAAGTGGTATCTCCGCTGTATTTAATCAAAATGTGGGTTGCATTTAGTCACCGTCTAAAAAAATATCGTTTAGATAGAGTGGACTGACTCTAAATTCATAAACCATATTTCCCATTCATGGTACGGTATATATATTTTCAAACCGAAATTAAAAGTACACAACATGAACCTTGTGATTGTACATCAAAACACATTGTTCCTTTGCAAATACCATGACTTGACAGAAGACCGTCAAAGCTGCCTGATGAATATAGTACAATACCAACAAAATAATACGACAACATGGATAAGCAAAGTAAAAAAATTAAGTTGATGAACAAGTTTTTTTCCTTTTCTTAATAACGACGTATAATAATTGGGTGCAAAAAAAGGGGCTGGGTACATAAAAAACCAAGGCATGAACTCTAGAAACTCAAAAAATATAAGGCTGGGGGTACCATTTTGTTTGGAGGTGTACCAATTTACACATATGGCAAAAAAGCAATTGCCTATGGATTGGTACACCCCCAAGCAAAATGATACCCATTAGCAATCTTGAAAAAATATGAAAAGAAAGTGACACATAATAACTTTTTATCAATTTATGGAACTGGTATAAGTACAGTGAAAAAAGGTTCGCGGCCAATCCCCTGACTTTCTAATTATTATTTTTTACTGCGTGGTTTTCAATTAGTTTGCTACTAAGGTCGGAGATTATTAAATTTCTATTAGCTTTTTTAAAAAACTAATTATTTTTAATGAAATCAATATAAAAATATTAATCCAGTATTTTCTAAGCGAGATACAGGCCCGTGCATCGCACGGGTGAGAAACTAGTAACATAAATAAGAAGACTCGATGACTATACGAAGCATGTTCGACGAATCAAATCCGAATAAATCACGTCACGAATTAGGGGTGGGGTGGGGTGGTTTTTTTTTTTTTTTTTTGCTCTCTTTCCTTTAAAACCACACGAATTAGTAATAAAATAAACACAAAATTGGTTAAAAAGACCAAAATTAAAATTTCCTGGGTGAAAAGGACAGTTAGAATTTGATACTGTTTAAATGGACACAAATTTAAAAATAGGCAGGATGTAACCAGTTTCATCCAGCCCATTTTCAAATACTTTTTCTTATTTTTAATTTACACAGGATGCATCCGGTTTCATCCTCGCTATTTTTTAAGTTTAAGCCGGATGAATCCAGTTTCATCTTTGCTATTTTTTTGTGTCCATTTCACCCATGAAATTTTTTACTCGTCCATTTGAACCGTGTTTTAAATTTTTTTGGACAAATAACCCATTTTCCGTAAAATAAAGTAAAAACTTTTTAGCTCATGGGAGAGGAGACGTGGAATACTTAAAGAACATGTTATAAACGCTCGCAAGTATGTATGTATGTACAACTGCTGGTCTTGCATGACTTTAACCGCTTCCTTAGCTGCCAGGAAAGCATGCATTTGACTCTCTCCATGACTTAAATTGCTTTCCGGCCCTTAGCTGACAGGGAGTCGATCATGATAATATCGTGACAACTGACAAATGTCCAACAGCTAGGCGCGAGAGCACAATCAAAATCAGGCTTGAACAAAAATGTTCTGTTTATATGGGGACAACTCAGGTTTTTCATGGCAAACCTTCCAGCCTCGACTCTGGCGAGATGGGCTACAGAAGCTACTATAGATTTTCTAACTCAAAAGACATGAATTCTATTTGGGTTCGGAGTTTAAATATAATTGTTGTAGTTTGTACTCCCAATTATCTACATTCCAATTGATAAAATCCATTTTTCTGTCAGTATATTCTTTTGCAATTGTACACAGTTGAGAAATGTTAGTATGCTTAAATAAAGTCACTGTATTTATATACTCACATTTCATTGATTTCAAATGAAATTTGTCCTTGTGGCTGACCTAAATGTAACGATGAAATATTTAAGCTGTTGTAAAGCCCATAAACCTCAATAAGCGGTTGTAAAGCCCATAAACCTCAACAGATGCTAATTAAAGTTTGAGGAAAAAAGGAAGTCTATATAAAGCTAAAAAAGACTAAACTTAAGAAAGTTAATTAAGAACGGGCCCCTAGCTCAGCTGGTCATCCCCGTTCCCCAAAGTTTAATGCGCTCCAGGAGGTCCCAGGTTCGAGTCCCCAATGGCGTAATATTGCAGGAATTAACATGGAAGATAGTGTTAATTTGCCCCCCTTGTGACACAATCTCGCCCCCCTTGTGACACAATAATACTAATAGTAATTAAAAACAAAAGAGAAATAAATTTTATAAAAACAAAATAAGCCTTTAAACCCCAAGATTAATCTTGTGGGACGAGTGTGGTCTCGTGAGGGTTTTTAGAATATACCCACAAAATCAGACGTAAAAAAAAATAAAATTCTTCCATCGGCCCTCAGAAATGGGCTTAAATTGTCAAACCACACGGACTATGCTTCATTTTCATCGTCTGCAGGGGGCGCCTCACCTGGTTCAATGAATATGTGCACCCTATTGACCACATCCGATGTAAACCATGCATCAACCCAAACATTTTCCTGAAAAATACCGCCTGCTTCCCCAACTACATCTTTCCAAGAAACTTCGAGTTTAGCAGCCCCGGTCAAGCCCAACCTACTCAGCTTAATCCCTGTCCTTGTAATACCTGGTACATGTATTGTGACTGTGTGTTCGAAGGTAGCAGGTTCGACACCACCTAGAAGGGTATGCTTAATTTCTTCATACAAAAAATCTCACATTGTCGGTACCAGTTAAAATGAGTCTCTTTCCTATGTCTGTACGTGTCAGCCTCTTCTTCAACAAGTGAAAATACTGCGTTGGAGCAAAATTTAGGCCTCCGACAAGATTCTGACTAGGAGTATCATCTAGACCAGGAACAGCAACTCGCAAATCGTAATGTGGAGGATTTACCGGTTCCATTTCCTCATTGCCATCATCTTCACCTTGTTGCCCAGCCTCTTGTTGAACTTGTTGAACATTATAATTTTCAAATTGATTTGCTTGATGTCCAAAAACGTTAACAACGGGAGCAAAAGGATTCACATTATAAAAGGGTGCATTCCCACGTACCTCGTGATAAACTGGATGTTGGGGTACTTGCTGATGCCAAGGTTGCTGATAAGGATTTTGAAACTCATGGTGTTGTGGTGCTGCTGGTTGATGCCAAGGTTGATAAGGATTTTGAAACTCTTGGTGTTGTGGTGGTACTGGCTGATGCCAAGGGTGCTGGTAAGGATTATGAAATTCTTGGTGTTGCGGTGGTGCTTGCTGATGCCAAGGGTGCTGATAAGGATTATGATATTCTTGGTGTTGCGGTGGTGCTTGCTGATGCCAATGTTGCTGATATGGATTATGAAACTCTTGGTGTTGTTGTGGTGGAACGCATTTTCAGGTAATGAATAATCATATATACTTAATGGTTCTTCAACGGGAAGAGGAGCTCTAGGCTGGTGATAATGGACATGCATAGGTTGTGGAGGAAGAGCTCTAGGCTGGTAATCGTAACCAGGAACATTTGCTGGTGGTGGAGGGGCTAGTGGTCGATAGTAATTCAAATCTGGCAACAAATGGTATTGAGGTCTGGGGAAAAATCCTTCTACAACGCTGTCGATATCCGGAACATTGTTCCAATCCATTTGATAATTGAAGTTATGTGGGATCCAATTATTGCCGTTTCCGTCTCCCATTCTCTACTATGCTTTCTATTACTTTAGGTTGCTAAGAAAATGGAAAGAAAGAAAAAGAAATTGTGAAGACAGTAGTATACTGCAAAAAAGAATGCATATATCTAAATATAATCTGATACTAGAGACTCTATATACCTTCGACAGAATTGTGAGAAGATCACGAAGTTATGCATGTTGTACTCACGCATGCATAATAAGAATCACACATATTTTAAGGGGAGGAGTCGAATGAGTGAGTGTCCAACATGAATTAGTTGGTTATATATCCAAATACGGCAAAGGACAATTCACAAAAGTGCTACGTACAAAATAATTCATAATTACCAAAATGATGTACTCTAATTAGAAATCTCAAATTTAACAGTCTAATGACCATTCTATATATCCAGAAACTCACCCCCATACTCCTATATAGTTCATCTAAATTCTTGCACATTATTTTCCTCTATCAAAAATTAAGGACACAGCATACGAAGGGATACATGTACTTATTGAAAATATTTCATATAATAAATAATTCATTATAGTAAAAAAAATCACATAAAATAAAAATCCATAAATACTATTTGGAATATTAAAAAATAGATAGATAACTTGTTCAAGCATCACCCAATCAGTATTGTCTTCATCAAATATCACAATTTTTATCTCTAGCTCCTCAAGTGAAAGATTTCCTACTTCAAGTTCTCCTACATCGTCAAGTGGATCAAATGTATCTCCCCTAATATCTCACATTTTACTTTCTCCAATCCTTTTGTAGAAAATTAGTGTGAGCAAACATCAAATTCTTGGCATTTTGGGTTCAATCTTATTTCTTCTAATTGAATGGACAAAATTATATGTGCTCCAATACCTCTCTGAACAACATCAGAGACATAGTTATCTGAAAAGCTTTACGGCTATATTTTCGTAACACTGGAACTGAAGCACCATAAAATAACCACCAATTCTTCTTTCTTTATAGTCAACAAGTTATTAAGCTTAGATATTTATATAATTATTCGATACGTTGATGAGTCTATTAATATTATATATATATAAATATCTCGCAACCAATAGGGACGGTCAATCGATGACCGTCCCAAATAATCCTTTCTAGGGACAGTTTTTTAAAAAAAAGCATGTCCCAAGAAGCCACTTGTATTGTAGTGCATTCATTTTTTATTCTTCTGATTTTTTACTAATCATGGCCCTACTTATGCCATCCCAAGATAAATGTTTCTTTTAAAACCGAAGCAGTCTTAAAAAACCCATTCTCCACTCTGTTTGCTTCAATCATATATGCTTACATATAATGTAATTCAAGAATTATAGAGACTATAAATAGTGAAAAGTAAAGGGTACCTACTATGCCATCAAATTTTTCCTTCGGCAACCTGTATGGATAAAAATTAATACAATTGCAAGTAGATTAATGATCCTTGAAAAACATGTACATAGAATTTGTATCTCTTTCTCTATACAATCAAAAGTCACGACAACAAAGTTCGTGAACCTGATTATTTAAAAGAGTACTTGGACGATCTTACAAATTAATATCCAGGATTAATCTAGTCATATCCAAATAATCAAATCTGAATTCTGCAAAGTATGAAACTTGTTATCTATCTTTCAATATACGAATTCTAAACGAGTCTCATAATCGATCACAATAATATGGACATATCTACTAGAATTGAATACATGCTACTTATGATATTGCTATTACAAATATTAAAAAAAATATATATATGAAAAAAGGAAAAACCAAAGATACCGGAAGATCGACGAAGACATTTGGAGAACTTCATCAACACAAGAAGTACGTAGAGACTGAACCATTCTATTTAACTCACATGCATGCATTACCAATCTATCTTCATGAGACTATGTCGTATGACTTTTAGAATATTTAATATTGCAAAGAAAAAATTTAGTTCGAAACAATTTATTGTTCAAGAATTATTTTTATGTCATGTGGATCATCTAAAAATTGCCAAGCAATGAAATTAATATTTACAGAAAATAGCAATGTTTCCAACATCAAAAGAGAGTTTATCATAACTATTGTAATTTGGACTCACGCTAGGTTGGAGAACCACTTCGCAAACCATGGATATCTGATGTTGGAAATATAAGAAGGTTGGAAAACCCAGTTCACAAACCTCAGAGTTCCGATCAGACAGTTCACGAACTACTATACCACAGGAAGTGAAGACCAAGGTGTGTATCACTATTTCTACTTATTTAATTGCTTGTTATATATCGTTATATATCTGTAGCCTATCTATTCGATCATAATTTTCTAGGAGACGATCGACGTAATTACTTGGACGCAGTTTTGTATATATTTTATATTGCGCGATTGCTCATGCATGTCAATTATGTGTTAATAGATTTGTACGATGAGTATGACATAATACTCATGCATTTATTGTCTTCTTAATTTATTTGGTGATCAGGCAGCTCGTAAAGCACGTCTTAAACAAACCATCTCTGATATTGGGATTCTGGGGTTACCTATATGGTTCTCGATTCATCTCGGCGCACATGTACTAACGAAGGTATTTATACGAAATCTTGTGGTTTTATTTGCTTTGTCGTCTATACTTCGTTTGCCTAATCACTCGCTACTTATCTGGCAGCCCACGTTTATTACTGCTGCTGCTGATCCGGGTGAAGTAGTTGCATCCTGGTAGAACCATTCGCTTTTATAAAACATAGAGGGTGGAGGAGATCTAGTTCTGGTGGAAAGAGCTAACTTCTAAATCCTTAAAGTAATGTCCTCGCGTACTTAGTGTGTTGTTCCAGTTATGCATTATCTTCCTTAACAGTCCTGAATTAATATCCTTCCAGAACTTGTTACCTTTCTTTTGGGATTTCTTCTTTGGCAAAAGATAATTACAAAGCTCTCTGTCTATCTATATATACGTAGTATTTATTAATTAGATTGTCATTATTTGTGTGTAAATATTGAAACTTGGTATACTAACATATGGTGCCTCGAATTTTATATATTTCAATTTTGACAACTGGGTTGGTTACGTTTTTGCAATCAGCTGATTGATAATTTCTCTTGTTGCTTGTTTAATATTTCATACCTGGTAAGGTGTTTTATTAAGAGTTTTTTTGCACTTGTTTGACTGGTGAATAGAGTTATACCTTCTCTATGAAATACATAATGAGGATGGACATTCATAGCTTATGAAACTCTTTACCACATTGTTCTCCCTTGTAATGTACAATAGAAATTCTATACATTAATGTTGTTGGGACCACCAAAATTTATTAATTAAGCGAGATAAAATAATAATTATTAATTAATATTTTACTAATTTATAGATAAATTTATTATCAAATAATTACTTTCGACATAAAATATTCACTTTTCAAAGCACCCGTCAATCTCCTAGAAGAAAATGCAGTTATACGGTTGTTGACTGATGAACATCGTGAGAACTTATAAAGATGAGGAAGAAGATGATGAAAGTTCTACAATAGAGCTCCTTCGCGAAACGAGGCTATTAGAGAAGCAATCAACATTGAATAATTTCTTGTTGAGTTATGAGAAAACAATACCAGAAGTTCTCAAAACTAGAGATGAAATTGAACAATAAGAAAAATTAGAGATCAAATTGATTTCAACAAATAATGAAAGATAATTGAATCAATTCTCAAAAAATCTTCATAAATCATTAATGTACTGAATGTAATATATAATAATAAATTATTAATTTATATTTCACAAGGGGTCTACATGGGTAATCAAAAATATATTATCTTATAATTTTAGCAAATTATTAATCTAGCATCTTATCCCCGACTCATGACCGGTTAAAAATATTATTTTAGAGAATTTATTAAATAATCGAGCATTAATTACTGAAATTTCTACCGTAACTACAAGCGAAGACTAGAAAGAGAGCGGAGTAGGTAAAAGGATTCTCAAGTGAGCATTATTTGTAGTGAGCTGTTATATAACACAATATTTCACTGATACTCGTTGTAATTGGAGTTTAGAAATATGTTGCATTAACTTATTATATCCTCTTTAGAGGATACAGTTATACAGCTTGCACCTGCATTTCTGGATATTCCATGAGGTGGTAGCTGCTCTTTTAGTATTATAATGTTGTTATTTTGAGCCGTTCATCTTGGTGGTTTGAATCACAATGCTACATGCTCATAAAAGCGGTTTACATTCGGCGAGCAGTTTGGTTTTGCTCTGAAACTTGCAACCTTTCTTATAGTGATAAAGTGTGGAAAGGAGATCAACTGACTATTCTTACTGCATTTGTTACTAACAAGTACTTGACCTTTTATTTACAATTGTTGGTTTACCCTTAGTCCAGGTTTAGGCATGTTTGTACTTTATAGTATATATACATACCGACATCGTAGGTACTCAAAATGCCACGAACATATGGGAGACTTAAAGATTAGTCATATAGATTGATATCTAGGAATTCATTGCATTACTAATATGTGGGATATTAGATCACATCTTTTGGTGTTTGACATGCAAAAGTTATGGGGATCGTTAGGGTTGTCAACGGCACTTAACGTAACGGATATTGGCTCTGCCGCTGCCATTAAAATTAGCGGTTAACCGATATCCGTTAAGTTCCGACGGAAATATGAAATTAAAACCATTACCGTTACGTTGTACTTACCGGTTAACGGATAATTTTCCGGTACCATCCGTTAACCCATGAACCCCAAAACTTTGTTCCATCAAGAACCCTAAATTCAATCACCATCACCGATTTCATCCTCTAAAACTTAGCTTCATCTGTAATACCACTCCAAAACCTCAATTCATTCATTACCAATTTCAACTCATCATCCTATAACGTAAATTTCATCATCAATTCATCCTCTGAGTTCTTCTTACAAACCCTAGCTTCTTCAATTATTCCCCAAACAACCTCCGAACATCAATTAATCAACAACCCTTTCATTCTCTGACTATCAGCATCTCAACTTACTGATCAATTCCAAACAACTTCTAAGATTCCAAACAACTTCGAAGATAAGTCTAAAAACCCTAATTTGATTCTTCTGATTTCTTTATTTAATCCATAATTGATCTCTTCCATAATTCACAGCAACATCATCTTAGTCCTTGTTTACATATTTTCGTCCATTGATTCTGCTCGACAATACCTCACTTTCAGTTCACAATCACTTTCGAGAAAGAAACGAGAGGAAAGAAACGAGAGGAAAGAAGAAGAATGACGAAGAAGAAAGAATATTATGAACTTATCTTCTTGGTCGACTAGTCACATTATCGGTTAACGGAACTTAGGCTAACGGAAATAGGCTAACCGTTGCCATTACGGCAGGATGAAATTATCCGCTACGTTATCGGTTACGGTTAACCGGTTACCGGTATAACGGAACTAAACCTAACGGTAATCGGATTCGGCTAACGGTTAACGGTTTTCCATTGACAGGCCTAGGGATCGTCAAACTACTTGATGTTGAGTTGACGTTTTCACGTGTCAAGAATATAATAGTTCAGTTTCATTATGCAAAAGAGTAGTAGATTTAGTGTGATTGAATGAATAAATGATTATGAACATGAAAATGAAATGATGATGATCATGGGAATAATCTCTGTAAATTGTATTGAATAAAAGATAATCAAAATTAATTGTCTTGCACAAAACAAACACAACTATTTGAGCAAGTGATTACAGTATACCAAGTGACAGCCAATCACTGTTATCTTACACTAACATAAAGACCAATAAAAACATGATAACACATGGTGACGTAAACTCATGTAGACATACAAAAACACCCACCCACCCACCTCAAACTGATGGAGACATACAAAAGCAAAATCTTCAGTTTGTTTCTGAGCAGAGCAAACCTTGGTCTTGACAAACCCTTGGTGAATATGTCAGCAACTTGATCAATAGTTGAGATATTAAAGATCTGAAAATCTGTGGACTGAACTAGTTCACGAACAAAATTATAATCCAGATATAGATGCTTAATGCGTGTGTGAAAGACATGATTAGAAGAATAAGAGATGGCATTGATATTGTCACATAGAAGATAATGTACAGTTGGTAGAAAAATGCATTGAAAACGTAGGATACACCAAACTTTTTCGTTCAACAACCTGTATAGACAAAACATAACACAATAGCAAGTAGACCAACTGAATTTTTCTTGACAATATGTATATAGAGTCTATATCTCAACCTATACTCAATTAGTATGTGTATAGAAACAGGGTCCGTGAACCTCATTTTTAAGCAGAGTACTTGGACGAATTTAAAAATCAATATCCAAAATCAATCTAGTCGTATCCAAATAGTAATCCAATCGAAATTATGCCAAGTGATAAAACTTGTTATCTATCTTTTAAGATACGAATTCTACAAGAAACAAGTCTCGTAATCGATTACAATTAAGTGAACATATCTACTTAGATTGAATACATACAAACCTGTGTAGATCCTATTATAAAGATAAATAAAATAGTGCGAAAAAGGAAGGAAAAAAAAACAAGATATTAGAAATTTTGTTAACGAAGAAATCGAATAGCAAAAAAGAAAAGAAAATCGGGACCTTTTCCAGATTTGAAGACTATATTATATTAAGTTGCTACATACACTAGTGTTGATGGTGGATTTTCATTTAAGGTTAAAATTGTAAAAAAAACCATAAAATCATGCGCTGACATCTTGTAAAAGATAAAGCCATTAATAAGTGTTGGATACTCCTTCACTTTACTAATTCACCTAGAATGGAGCATGTGGCAACAATCCCATTCCTCGTGAATTAAATACATGAAATTCATCCAGGTTGTAGCATGTAGCAACAATCCCATATACCTGTGAATTTATAGCATTATTAATTAATGCGTACGTAAGCGACCTTGTATTTATTTGTACTCATTATCGGTGCGGCATGACGACTGAGTGTTGCTCTCGGAAAGCAACACGAACCTCCGAGCATTATAATGAAAGCATGTACGAAATACCCGTGAGGTTGCAACTCTCGGTGTGTTATACTAGCCCGATTGAGAACTCTCGGTGTGTTATACTAGCTCGATTGAGCATCCGGGGACCGATCGTATCACCGGATATGATCTCGTTCATCCAACTTCACCGGCATGATTGGATGGCCCGATCAATTCCATAACCCCCAAGCGGTATGGAATATTCATCTGCCGGAACCAACGCGGACCCGCATGGTCGGCCTTCTCCAGAATTGGCCTAGCTTGCAAAAACGTCCAAACTAGAGCAGTATGGGCGGAAAACCCTAAATTAGGGTATGCGGCACATTACATGTGTCGCTAAATAATCTCAACCATCCATCTTCGCAGGTATAGATGGAGGGTGTAGATGTAGATTCAAAGGGCCCAGAGCATGTCAAAATAATCAACGTGGGCCCGCCTACATGCCTGACCAATCGGTCAGGACCAACCATGGTTGGTCATCCCAATTCGTGCGCCCAAACGGAGCATGGTTACACGGCCGTGAAAGCTAAAATTGGGGTTTCGAGCATCACGAGCGTCCATCTTCTCCGGCACGAATGGAGGGTCCCATATTAGATTAGCGAGTCCTGGTCATACCAAAGATGACCACCGTAGGCCCGTCTATCACCTCACCTCGATCGGCCAAGGCATATCATGCCCGGCTATCCCAAAACGCGCGTCCAAACTTGCGTGGTTACACTTCCCAAATTGCAAGCGATCTCGACCACTCAACTTCACCGGACGATTTGAGTGGCTTAGATCACGTTTTCATGGGATAGTCGGTATAGGCATGAACACCGACTTACCACCTACACGCCGATCGATCGACCAAGACCGACCAAGATTGGTCGTCTTGGAACGCGTCAAACTAGGCATGTCACGCGGTTTCCAATTCCTTTGCGGCAATGGATTTCCGCAAACCCGATCTCAACCACTCAACTTTACCTTCTGGTCAAATTGAGTGGCCTAGATCGCATCTTCATGGGACAGTGAGGTACGGACGTGTACACCGGCATCTTGTCTACACGCATGCCCGTCGGTCTTTTCCAAAACATCTCCCAAGCTTGGATTCGACCAAGTCAAGAATGATGCCTGCGCACCTCTTCAAAACCCTAATTCCATCAACGGTCGCAGATGAGTGTCTCAAAGATCATTTCGTCCGTCCAACTTCACCGGCTTGGTTATACAACCCTGGTCAGGAGTTAATTGGTCAGTGAAGCGTCATGGTGATCACCACCCGTCACTTTGCCACACCATAATACAGTACCTGCATAAAATACACATGATACTTCACAAGTATCAACTTCCTGAATAACGCAGTTATTCAATTTAGCATTACATGCTACCTTTTATGGGTCCCACGATCCACACATTCCAGACATCAATCATGTCACAAAACGGGGATACATATCGGGTATTGGTCTCGGCGGTTTACAGCGTGCAGCGTGCAACGCGCCATCACAAGAATGTGTTAGGAAGTCATGGACGGTTAGAGATGACATGAGAAGTGGGCAAGACTGGTCGTGTAACACCAACACACACCTCCACTACTCCATCACTCCACTTCCTTCACTTCCCATGAGAGACGTGAATAAGGCTCAAATGACTTGTATAAATAGGTTCTCCTCCCTATTTTCAACACAGGAGAACACATGAGAAAAACAACACAAGTCGAGACGAGACAGAAACCAAGTGTTAATACAAAAACGTATTCAAACACCCAGAGCCTGCTTGCATCAATCGTAAGCCTGCTCACCTTTCTTTTACAAGTCATAAGCAAGCCAACACCTTCTTCGCTTCCATCCCTAAGATCAACCCCATTTCCTTCACTTTGTGACCGAAACAAGTCTGGAACGGCCATTTCTTAGTTTAGGCCGGACTTGCACGGATTGATTTCGAATCTACAAGCACTCACCGCGCAGTGCATTTGTTTAGGGTTTAGATTCATTCCTCATCCACACACCCCAAATTACCAAATCCGGCAGGAATAGTTTTCACCCATAAACAACTAGCATACTATCAAACTTCGCACTAAAATCTAGTTGAGACAGAACCCGCCCTCCAAGCGATTCAGTTATAGTCGTGCTCCTTACGTCTCTTGAACCTCACAAGGCTCTACGCAATTGATTTCCTTAGCGTGAAAATAGAAGTTTAGTGACCGTCAGGGCAAGTCATAGATATCGGCTAAATGACATGTTTTAACAGTCGCGGAAATGGTCGTTGTTTGAGTGTTTTTTTCATCTATGACGTGACTCTGCGGGTCGCAGAATAACCTATATCTACGAATGATTGTGACGGTCAAAAGGTAAAGACTGATTGTGGTCGCTCGTAGATATACATTTTAATACCAATCTGCCTCTAACAGATAAGCCTATTTGATTTCTGTTTAGGTCAAAAATCAAGTTGAGGAAATCTATTTGCAATAGACAAAGTTACCAAACCTCACAAATCCGGAACTTATGACTCCCAAAGAGCAACCTAGATTCTTAAGTACCTCTCAAGAAGAATCTTCAAAAGATCAATTAAGATCAATTTTCAAATATCTATCTTGAGGAATCACAAAGTCTGAGACGAGTAAAACTTTGCGATTACTATTTATCTTGCATGAAAGAGATTACAAAAACCTTGATAAAAGAAAACCAAGATCAGGATACACGAACTATCAAGGTAAAGATAGTCGGATCTGGCTTCACAAATCCTCAGGGGAAACTTAGGTCAATAGAGGAAGACTCTCTAGAATCAACTTGGACACAAAGTGTCAGGTATTGATTTTCTCAATTGAAAGAGCATTTCTATTTATAGTTTTTCCAAGACCAGGGGTTTCTTAGAATTTAAGCTAAGATAACTTGAGAATCAAGCAAACTCTATTTTTGAAAAATATAATAAAATAATATACACTTTGGTCCGGTTACAAAACCGTGAATAATAACTGTTCGGTTTGGCAACTTAGTCAAAGACCTAAAAATAATTTAATATTCATTTAAATACCTAAGAGTTTAATCATGATGCATACACATAAATTTTTAAGTGATCAATGAAGTCTTAGTAGTTTTTATGAGAGTTCTAGCAATGCTAAACATATTAAAAATAAGTCTTTGAGCATTTACTAAAATGTAAATTGGGACAGTTATTAAGACGGTTTGTGAACCGCACGACTTGTTATGAGTCATGGTGCAATGGTTTGTGAACTGGGTTTGCAAACCCTACTGGACTACCGAACTCAGTTGAAAACGGTTCGTGAACCGGTTCCCCAACTGCTGGCCTATTATACTACCATTAAAATTGACTCACCACGTTTCGTGGAATGCCCAAGCGAGATTGCGGTTTACGAATTGGTTCACCAACATTCCTATATTTATGAAACTCATATATCAATGGTTTGCGAAATGGTTCACCAACCTACCATGAATAGAAATATCAGTGAGTTCACTATTTCTCTCTTTTGATGTTTGAAATATTCCCAAGTGAGAAAATCATTCGCAAGGGAAATTTTCAATTGATCCACAAATGAATTCATAAAACTAATATTGTTAAGGACCGTTGAACATCTTTGCTAAATCATATTTCGATATTTTTTCACAAGACAAGCTTGACTCAAAACTTCTTCTTTGTAAATTGATGCGTGTCGTACCCACAACAAATTAATTAATACTTTACTACCTAATTAACAAGTAATATATGGTAGTCAAGGTCGATCCCACGAGGAGCACGAGATTCTAGTTGTAAAAATTGTCACCAAAAAGGGGGGTGTAAAAAGCAAAAGAAAATAAACAAAACAATTAAAAGGTAAAGTTGAAAGCAATAAGAGAGACAAGATCAAGGAATCCTTCTTCGTTACGAAACAATGAATCAAGTTATGTTCTATTCTACTTGTTATTAGTCACAAATTATCACCAACCGTAGGTAAAGCAGCTAGCTCGTGCTAAACCCTAAATCCCTTGTATCACCGGACACGGAAGTTCTCGACTACCGGATTCTATTTACCAAACCACCTAGTAGTAGCTCACTCTAGATGTAATTTAAATAAACGCATTAAGATTTATGAACTTATTAGGTTAATATTAGTAGTTAGACTCTTAGCTCAAGGTCTACTTGCTAACGTTGTTTCTACACACAATTGCTCCACGGAATCCCTTCGCAAGGTCTCGTGTTTGCTACTTATGTAAAGAGTCAAGAAACGATTACTTATCTCCTAACTTTCACTAGATTTAGATCAAATTAACAAATCAATTTAGCGTGCACTCCAAACAATCTATCAATCAATCATGAATGTCTTTAAGATCATTCCTATTAGTAAAAACAAACGATAATTATGTGAAAAACTTCAAGATAGAATTGAAAACAAAAACTTAAATCATATATTAAGAACTAGGAATTCATCCTCAATCAATAAAATTAGCTACTCATATTAAAGAGTTCACACAAAGAATAAGAAAAGAAAAGTGTTGTGTGTCAAGAGGTGTGTGTAGAGAGGTGTATAGAAGTTGTAGAAAACTTCTCTATTTATAGGCTTCAATATTCTCCAAATCTTCTAAGGAGTAGAATCCTTTTCCTTTTGCAATTCAATTTCCAACTCCAAGCTTTTCTCAACTCTTCCACATTCTCTTTCCAAATTTGAGTCCAATTCTCCATCCAATTCCTAGCCCAATTCTTCACACCCATGAGAGAAGTCCATAGAAAATTCTGGAATTTTTGCTCGCCGGAAAAGCTGGTATTGTGGCGGAATTTGACCTAATCAAATCGCTCAAAGTTGTCGCGGTGATAGAATATTCCGTCAAGATTCTTGCATTACCGTTAGGTCAAACTAACAGTCAACCGTTAGTCAATGGTCAAGGGAAGGAGAGTTAGCCGGGTCAACTCGATTCAAAACCGGTTCAACTCGGTTCAACTCAACCAAAGTCAAGGTGGGTCATTTGAGTCGATTCGAGTCGGACGAACGAGTTAGATGGCTAGTCGGACCAAATTGAGTGAGTGACCTTGGCTCGAGCCATTTTGCACGATGAGAGCTCTGTTGCACAATCGTTCTGCAACCAGCCATGATGGCTATGCTCAGAATCCTTGCACACTTAACCTGCCAAACCCGCAATTACCGGTAGCAACACTTGCAATCTTCATCCGAAATTTCTACCACCTGCAACGGCTAATATTCACAGCCATAAACCCATGAAAATCATCTCCTCACCTGCAATCTCCCATCACCAGCTCTTCCCTGTACCAACAACATTTATCTATTCGCATAACAACTCCATATCTTGCCTTCTACAACCTCTGCAACTCGGTACATCAAATGTACCAGCCCAGCTACACAATCTTCAACTGCAGAAAGCAAGCATCTTCTCAAGACCATTAAACCAAGTCACCACCATCACTTCCACAATCTGCAAGCTCCACTTTGTAAATCCTCCAATGCCCCGTAGCTGCAGACTTCAAATCCACTTCACCCGCCATCCCATAACACCATGAGCCTTAACCCAAGATATCCACATCTCGGTCCCAATTCCATTACCATCGATCGCAACTTCAATCCTAGGCCATCACCAAATTCAATCATCCCCGTATCGATCCTACACATACATCTAGTTGAGAGTTCAACAACATCATACAGGATCAACTTCACATCATCAGCCCCTTATTTGTCACCATTGATCAATGGCAGTAGACGGTCTCTGGAACCAAACCCACTCTCAATCTCTATCAACTCTTTCAATCCACCACCAACTCTTCCATTAGCAACAGCTCATTATTCCCATTCTTGATTCGGGAACCCTAGTTCTAATTTCAATCTCTTCTTCTCTGAGTATCAATGAACATCACCCATCTTCTGAATCTTGAAATTCATCCTCATTTCTTCACAAAACCCATCTCTGTCAGCAGCTTACTCTCGATCTCTTCATCTTGACAATCAACAGCGCCCGATCTCACACCACTGAGTTTAAATTGCACCAACAAACTCTACATCGAACTTCCCCAGTTTAACGTTCATCCTCAATTCGAACGGCAACAGATCCCATTCTTCCCGAGCCATCTCCATCTCGAGTTCTTCATCCATTGTAAAGCGAGATACAAACCCATCTTCTTTACCGTCTCAAAAACCCATTCCACTAGCAAATCAGTGACTGCTACCTCTATTGATTCTTCTCATCTATCGATTTCAAAACCCACAGATCGAACCCATCTGTTTCCCTGAGCTTCAACCTAACCGAACCCATCATTCAATCAATCTCGCTCAAACCCAGTCTCAGCATCACGTCTCAATCCCTAAACTGCTTCTCGAATCACCATCTCCAATTTCTCGATCTGTTCTTGATTTAATCTCTCCTTCAATCACTCGGACTCAACAGCAGCCATGACTGCTTGCAAAAATCTCTTTCTGCCGTGTAGAAAAAATGAGAGAAAACTCTCTTTAGGGTAAGGAGTCGAACAAGATTAAAACGCCCACATAAGAACCACCCCGGTTTGGGTGCCTTAATAAGTGGTTAGTTCGATAAGGGCTAGCCGGATGGCAGCCCCTTAACCTTGATTAGTCTATCTTTAAAACTTCCCAAAAGGGTTACCCCTTAACATTAACTGAGCTCCATATATCAATTGCCTGTAAAATGACCTTTTTGCCCTTTTGGCTCAAATTAGGTGGTTTCTTCTTCTTTTCTTCCGTGCGACTCCAAAGTAGCTACAAAACTCAAAACAAGCGTAAAATACATAATTTACACGAAAAATAGCAAAGAAAGCATAAACTACTAGATAGTAAATTAGGTGTATTCTACACCTATCAAATTCCCCCACACTTAGACTTTGCTAGTCCTCGAGCAAATCAAACTAAAAACTCACAACTTCAAAGCGTTCAAGCGTCACAAGCATCCAAAGAGTTATGAGGACATAGAGTTTCTGCATTCTAGTAATAAGAAGTTAGAAATACTAAAGAACATATTCTCATTCTTAAATGTTGAGTGACACATAACCACACCATAATGAGAGAATGCGTGTTTGAGAAACGATCAATAAGCATTTCGCCTCGACTTCTGCCTCACCAAATAGGATTTTATGATAATTGCACTCAAAAAGACAACTTTTTTATGGGTCACACATGTGTGCAGGTAGGAATGAAGAGAGAATTCCTGCAACACGTTGAATGGTGGGAAGGACAACTTCCGAAATATTTTTTTAAAAACCCACATCTTTTAATATTTTGAAAACCATTTTTCCGACGATCTCTAAGAAAGGAAATCAACCATTATTATCGAGATGAGATTACTTACTCACCTTCACATCCGATCGCCAATTATGATAACACCACTCTCCACGGCATCCAATAGAAACGTCTTCCGCTCCTTATCTTGATCTTCATGGTCCTCGTCTTCGGTTTCAACTTTTGATGATAAACCCTCGAATTTCATAAATCCTTGACAATTTTTAACCTTTACCTTAATAATCCTTGTCGCTTGAAACTTTCTTATAAATTTTCCTTCCCCACGGCTTAATAAATAAAAACAAAACAAATATTTCTCTTGTTTATTATTATTATTATTTTTTTTTATCTTTTTATCTTCTTTTTTCAATTTTTTTTTTTTTTTTTTTTTTTTTTTTTAAAAAAGAGAAATAAAATACAAAAAAAAATAAACCATGGCCGTGGAAGAAGTATTTTACCGCTTGATTCTTCACAACTTGTATCGTCTTGAAATCATAAACTTCAAAAAATTCTCACCTTTTAATTTTCTTCGCTTTCATGAATAAGTCTTCATACTTGTATATAAAATTACCTCATTGTATTGTAAGTCCTCAACATATATGTGAAATCCGCTCTTTGTATGTTGCTTTTACTTGAATTTGAAATTTGCTCTTTTTCTCGTTCCGTTGCTTGTAAACCTTAAACTTTTCCAACTTTCCTTGTAGATTTTGGTGTCGCTCCTTGTTGATGATAAATATGTTTCTATGGATCCGTTGTTGTCGCGAGAGTGAATGGTGCTAACTGCAAATCGAACTACAAGAAGGAAGCTTTCATACATGGACGTCACCCTCATGATTGACAAAATTAGCACTCAAGAGATCAAAGAGTAGTGCTTCTATTGGTGGGAGGTTGGGTAGCTCACCATTCTACCCGGAATTTACTTACGGTGACACACACTCAAAAGAAGCTCTCTAGTAGATGGAAAATTTCTGGTCGGTGCCTCACATGATATGAATACGGGTAGTCTCCACTAATGATTGATCAGCAACTCTAATAACGCATTTCTCCCTGCACCAAATTCGCATCACCGGCATGATTAAATCCATTATTTAACACTCTAACAAACAAGAAATCCGAATGTAGTTCTCTAACATTTCCAAGTTCAATTATGTCGGTCAAAATCTCTATGTAAACATACCTAGAAGTATGCTAGTGACTCTAAAATCTTTAAAAGTTGGAGTTTTTATGAAAAACTTTTTTTTTTTTTTTTTTTCAAAATTTTTCAATTTTTTTTGTAATTTTTGTTTTAAAAACATGCTTAACCACTCCCCCACACTTAAACCTTACATTGTCCTCAATGTAATTGAATCCTCCTAGTAAAGTCAAGGTGGGAAATTTTAACATGATAAGAAACAAGAAAAAGAAATAACAAAAAGCAAAAGGATAAGAAATACAAAACCTATGGGTTGCCTCCCATTAAGCGCTTGTTTTAAAGTCGACGGCCCGACTTAGCTTTTGCAAGATTCATTCCCCATATACTAACAATCTGAAAATTTGAGGATCCACCCATAATACCTGTTTTGCAAACAATAACTCCATACAAATATTAGCACAAGAAAACAATAGTGAAATTATCGCTCGATAGAAATTTCCCCCACACTTATTCTCGTCCACACTCGGAAGTGTATAAAGAACATAGAATTTTGGAACTTCCATGTATTCCTCTCGGCAAACCTGCATAGTGTTAGCATCAAGTGTTTCCAATGGTGGATATTTAGAAACAAAATCATCCAAAAATACTTTCGAAGCACATACATTCAAACCAATAAGAGGTAAAGGAGAAGAATCAATATGCAAAGGATTAGACAAACCTTGCACAATTTCTTGTATTATAGAATCCTCGTCATCCTTAAAAATTCGAGTGAATCACTTACCTCTTGTATATCGTGGTCCTCTATTAAACCTTGCAACCATTCCTCGTCGTTTTCTACCTTAACCAAAGTCTCGGCATCATTAAAATCATCCGCAAGTTCGATTGGGTCTTCCACAAAATCAATCAATTTGGTTTCATCCTCTAGTATCATCTCTTCAACATTCTCATCATCGGAATCGGGCCATTCACTAAAATGATTCTCATCGGTATAGATTGTAAGATCTTCATGTGCGGGTGTTACTTCGTTTACAACAATAGGCAAGTCACACCCAATCTCCTCCTTTTGAATAGGTGAAGGATCGTTAGTATGATCCGGAGTTGGAATAACTTCCTCATTGTTGCAACACTCATACACTTCCGCGGACTCCCATCTTTCCCTAAGAAAATTTTGCCAAGCAATAAATGCATCTTCCTCAAGCTCTTCCTTTTGAATAGGTGATTGATCATTATTAAGATCAAGGCTCGAGTAATCTACACTAGCGTCTTCAAAAGTCTCCAAAGGTTGGTTAATTTGTTCGTATATTTTCTCCGAATTCCTTTGAATTTCTCGATGTGGTTCCTCCCAAACATAAGGTTGCTGGTCTTGTAGTGATTCTTGCAACTTTTGTTGAAGATCCCCAATCATGGCCAACATCTTATCTGCAAAACTAGAGAATTTCTGATCATAAACAAAACTATCCTCCCATCCTTGTGATTGTCCACTTACATACCCGTCATAAGGTTGTTGATATGTATGAGAATACCCATAATGTTCTGTAGGAATTTGATCATAGCCAAAAGATTGGTTTTGATTGTATCCTAAGGATGGTTGGAAGTTGTCATAATGTTGAGGTTGAAAACCGTATTGATTGTTGTAATATGCTTGCTCTTGTCCACCGACATGGAAAACCTAAGACCTGAAATAAGATTCAAAACCAAGTTAGATACGGAATAGAATCCAACAAAGCAAGAATAAAGCAAAAAGAAAAATAAAAACAACTAAAATCATCCATTTGCTCCCCGTGGTATGGCGCCCTAAAATTTGATGCGTGTCGTACCCACAACAAATTAATTAATACTTTACTACCTAATTAACAAGTAATATAGGGTAGTCAAGGTCGATCCCACGAGGAGCACGAGATTCTAGTTGTAAAAATTGTCACCAAAAAGGGGGTGTAAAAAGCAAAAGAAAATAAACAAAACAATTAAAAGGTAAAGTTGAAAGCAATAAGAGAGACAAGATCAAGGAATCCTTCTTCGTTACGAAACAATGAATCAAGTTATGTTCTATTCTACTTGTTATTAGTCACAAATTATCACCAACCGTAGGTAAAGCAGCTAGCTCAATGCTAAACCCCTAAATCCCTTGTATCACCGGGACACGGAAGTTCTCGGCTACTGGATTCTATTTACCAAACCACCTAGTAGTAGCTCACTCTAGATGTAATTTAAATAAACGCATTAAGATTTATGAACTTATTAGGTTAATATTAGTAGTTAGACTCTTAGATCAAGGTCTACTTGCTAACGTTGTTTCTACACACAATTGCTCCACGGAATCCCTCCGCAAGGTCTCGTGTTTGCTACTTATGTAAAGAGTCAAGAAACGATTACTTATCTCCTAACTTTCACTAGCTTTAGATCAAATTAACAAATCAATTTAGCGTGCACTCCAAACAATCTATCAATCAATCATGAATGTCTTTAAGATCATTCCTATCAGTAAAAACAAACGATAATTATGTGAAAAACTTCAAGATAGAATTGAAAACAAAAACTTAAATCATATATTAAGAACTAGGAATTCATCCTCAATCAATAAAATTAGCTACTCATATTAAAGAGTTCACACAAAGAATAAGAAAAGAAAAGTGTTGTGTGTCAAGAGGTGTGTGTAGAGAGGTGTATAGAAGTTGTAGAAAACTTCTCTATTTATAGGCTTCAATATTCTCCAAATCTTCTAAGGAGTAGAATCCTTTTCCTTTTGCAATTCAATTTCCAACTCCAAGCTTTTCTCAACTCTTCCACCTTCTCTTTCCAAATTTGAGTCCAATTCTCCATCCAATTCCTAGCCCAATTCTTCACACCCATGAGAGAAGTCCATAGAAAATTCTGGAATTTTGGCTCGCCGGAAAACTGGTATTGTGGCCGGAATTTGACCGGAATCCGTCGCCTGAAAGTTGTCGCCGGTGATAGAATATTCCGTCCAAGATTCTGTTACCGTTAGGTCAAACTAACAGTCAACCGTTAGTCAATGGTCAAAGGGGAAGGAGAGTTAGCCGGGTCAACTCAGTTCAAACCGGTTCAACTCAGTTCAACTCAACCGAGTCAAGGTGGGTCATTTGAGTCAGATTCGAGTCAGACGAACGAGTTAGATGGCTAGTCAGACCCAGCTGAGCTGAGTGACCTTGGCCTGAGCCATTTGCACTGATGAGAGCTCTGTTGCACAATCATTCTGCAACCAGCCATGATGGCTATGCTCTGTAACTTGCACACTTAACCTGCCAAACCTGCAATTACCAGTAGCAACACTTGCAATCTTCAGTCCAGCTTTCTACCACCTGCAACGGCTAATATTCACAGCCATAAACCCATGAAAATCATCTCCTCACCTGCAATCTCCCATCACCAGCTCTTCCCTGTACCAACAACATTTATCTATTCGCATAAAAACTCCATATCTTGCCTTCTACAGCCTCCTGCAACTCAGTACATCAAATGTACAGCAGCTACACAATCTTCACTGCAGCAGCAAGCATCTTCTCAGCACCATTAAACCAAGTCACCACCATCACTTCCACAATCTGCAAGCTCCACTTTGTAAATCCTCCAATGCCAGTAGCTGCAGCTTCAAATCCACTTCACTGCCATCCCATAACACCATCAGAGCCTTAACCCAGCATATCCACAGCTCAGTCCCAATTCCAGCCATCAGTCTGCAACTTCAATCCTAGGCCATCACCAGCTCAATCATCCCCTGTATCGATCCTACACATACATCTAGTTGAGAGTTCAACAACATCATACAGGATCAACTTCACATCATCAGCCCCTTATTTGTCACCATTGATCAATGGCAGTAGACGGTCTCTGGAACCAAACCCACTCTCAATCTCTATCAACTCTTTCAATCCACCACCAACTCTTCCATTAGCAACAGCTCATTATTCCCATTCTTCAATTCAGGAACCCTAGTTCCTAATTTCAATCTCTTCTTCTCTGAGTATCAATGAACATCACCCATCTTCTGAATCTTGAAATTCATCCTCATTTCTTCACAAAACCCATCTCTGTCAGCAGCTTACTCTCGATCTTTTCATCTTGACAATCAACAGCGCCCGATCTCACATCTCTGAGTTTAAATTGCACCAACAGCTGCTACTGAACTTCCCCAGTTTAACGTTCATCCTCAATTCGAACGGCAACAGATCCCATTCTTCCCTGAGCCATCTCCATCTCAGTTCTTCATCTGTTGTAAAGCAGATACAAACCCATCTTCTTTACCGTCTCAAAAACCCATTCCACTAGCAAATCAGTGACTGCTACCTCTATTGATTCTTCTCATCTATCGATTTCAAAACCCACAGATCGAACCCATCTGTTTCCCTGAGCTTCAACCTAACCGAACCCATCATTCAATCAATCTCGCTCAAACCCAGTCTCAGCATCACGTCTCAATCCCTAAACTGCTTCTCGAATCACCATCTCCAATTTCTCGATCTCATTCTTGATTTAATCTCTCCTTCAATCACTCGGACTCAACAACAGCCCATGACGCTTGCAAAAATCTCTTTCTGCGTGTAGAAAAAATGAGAGAAACTCTCTTTAGGGTAAGAGTCGAACAAGATTAAAACGCCCACATAAGAACCACCCCCAGGTTTGGGTGCCTTAATAAGTGGTTAGTTACGATAAGGGCTAGCCGGATGGCGGCCCCTTAACCTTGATTAGTCTATCTTTAAAACTTCCCAAAAGGGTTACCCCTTAACATTAACCGAGCTCCATATATCAATTGCCAGCCGTAAAATGACCTTTTTGCCCTTTTGGCTCAAATTAGGTGGTTTCTTCTTCTTTTCTTCCGTGCGACTCCAAAGTAGCTACAAAACTCAAAACAAGCGTAAAATACATAATTTACACGAAAAATAGCAAAGAAAGCATAAACTACTAGATAGTAAATTAGGTGTATTCTACACCTATCATAAATCTACTAAAAGACATACGACGTAGTCTCAATAGATAGAATGGTAAGATAGTGAGTAAAATAAAATGGTCCAGTCTTCACATACTTGATTAAGAATGACCACTACTGTGGTCAACTGTGTGAGTCAAGTCTGATTGACTTAGAGGATCCCCAGTTATTCAGGTTATTGTTATGTGCTTCTAAGTTATTAATTGAGTATTTCCAGACTCTACAACTCCGATCTTAAGAATCCTTCTTTTGAGGAAGTCCAAAATCCCATGAAAACATTTTATTTAGACCCTTTTATAGAGCTCTGAACCCGAACCACAACTAGATGTAGTTGTCTTAAACAAAACAATATATAAGGGTGTGTTGGATATCTTCCTGGTCTCATGGCGTTTCCCTCTTCTTGTGGTTAGCACTTTTTGATCCAGATGACCCGCAGTTATTCCGGCTGCTGCTATATGATTCTTCGAGGTGACTAATCTCTTCCATTGTCTGGCTGAAGACTTTAAACTTAGCACTTCTTGGGAGGTAACCCAATATTCATACGACACGGTAATATCTTTCCTTATCTCTTTTGCTTCAAATGGTAACAGTTTCTCCTTGTTCATGTTTTTAATTTCATCTTTAGAACATTGAGGACAATGTTAGATTTAAGTTCTGGGGTATGGGAGAAACTTTTTAGTTGCAATAAATAAAACTCCAGAGCCTAGAAATTTATGTTTATTAAGGATGGCACTAACCAATCTAAGTGGATGGAAGCATCTTGGTTATAGGAGTTGAGGAACCAATCTGATTAGATGGAAACATCTAAAGAGTCTATTCATAAAAGCACATAGCTCAGGTGTTAGAATTAAAAAAAAAAACATGGTAGTTTCGCCATATCTCGTTGAATCCTTTTCACCTTCTGTTTTTATTTTCTTATAAGTGATTGGGTGAAATAGAGTGATTGAGATACCAAAAAAAAAAAAAAAAAAAAATTGAGACTAGACCATCAGACCAACCGGAATAAATTCAATAAAGTCGACCACTGGAGCCCTTGTATATGCCAGTTGTGTTGACCTAGAGTTAGGATTATCAACCGCTGGTTCCCTTGTATATGCCAGCTGTGTTGATATTAGTCGAGCCAGTATCTCGGTCCATTAGGATAGGTTCACCTTAGTCAACATCATCTACGTTTTCTCTACATCCATCTTATTAATCTATCCATGTGATTGGTTGACTCCGGTTTATGATGTCCGAAACGATCCGAGTAGAGCTCACACTTTATATGAATTTTAGTATGCTTGAGTGCAAACTCGTGTACATCAATTGGAATTTCGCATCAGGGTACTTCCTCCTGTAGTCAATGATTGTATGCCAACCAAGGAGATTCTTTAGTGCCTTCCAAGGTTTCGCGTAGATAGCTAGGGTCTGGAGTAAAGGTTTTGTGGGTACACCTCTGGTAAACCCTCCCGAAATTAACTCGGTCACTGGGGCCACCTAGTGAGTTAGAATTTTATTTTCTATATTAGATTTGCTCGAGGACTAGCAAATAATAAGTTTGGGGGTATTTGATAGACACATTTTTGTGTCTCTCAATGTCTCTATTGTTAGTGCTTGATTTTGTACTTATTTTGGTTTTTTTATGTTTGTGTAGGTGTTTTTGGAGAAATACAGTTGTGTGGAAAAAGTTGCTCAAAAAACTGTTGTTTGGAACCCAGGAGAAAAGTACTAAAGGCACCCACATTTTGGACATACCCCCATGGCTATTCGCACCCCTACTCTGGATAGGGGCTACCTTTCTTCCTCATGTACAAATACAAAATGGCGGGAAATTTGGTTTCAACAGTAAAGGATTTATTATCTTTAACATAAGAATATCTTCTTGCCTTATAAACAGGAAGTTGTGAAGAAAAAGGAAGTTATCTTGTATTAAACAAGAAAGATATCCTTAGAAGATTTTATCTTGGATTTTATTCTGCGAATTAAAGAAGATATGGGTTTAGTAAAGAAATATAGAGAATAAAGAGAAAGAAAAATTCATGAAGATATTTTTAATTAAAAAGAAGAAGATTTTGGAGTTATGGAAGAATATATTTGAGTAATGTGTATTTGTATGTATAAATAGAGAGCTAGAGAGCACATTTGAGTGGGGTTTTGGAGAGAAAAGAAAATCACTGCTTTAATAATTTTCTCTCATTTTCATCATTTGTAAACACTTTGAGCAATAAAAATGATTTTTGAGCGTGTTTCCAACATGATGATGAGCTAATTCTCCCACAACCAAGGCAATGAGGAAGCTACTTACGCATGAATAATTGGTAATTATTTATTTTCTCTAATTTATAATTTATGATTCACTCAATCACTACTTTTGCGAGTTTTTTTAATTGTTTGCATAATTTCCTTCATTAGTTGTGATTCAATTAGATAGGTTATGCTTTGTATTAAGATAATCTATGCTTAGGGGATACAATTAATTTTTGAGAATTTATTTGATTATATGTGAATTAAGAAATATGGGACTTAAAAGATAATTAAAGTTTTGGCTTATTTACCATAATTTATTCATGTGTAATAGTGGAATCAGTGTCTTGGTTATTCCTAATATTATGTGACAATATTTTGTATATATTTTTCTTTTATTTTAGTTTATTAAATCCTAAAATCGATTTCAACAAGTCCGAGTGAACGACAACTCTATTTACCACTATATAAAATTCGATCAATACTACGGTGATATGTTCTCCCCTTTAGTCAATACATACTACTTTTGAAAGATAGGTAAAACCTATAGACAATAATTTACTCCCCCTTACATGATGCTCCGTAAACCAAAATATATGCAATATAGTAAGATACTACTTAATAGTTCTCCCCTTTTTTTGTAAACAAAATGGGCAAAGGCGAAATGTCGGGATAATCATGAATTAATCAAAAGATTTTCAAGACTATAAAACACATACCCAACATTTTGTTTAGATGATTTCATCAAGAAATCTCGGTTTGTGTCAAGGAAACATAAGGCACAAGCCTACAATTCCACATCCCCTCCCACAACAAAGAAATTACCTTTAAACACAAGTTCAAAATAACTCCCCCCCCCCACCCCCACCACCACCACCACCACCACCACCACCACCCCCCACCCCATTAAATATCATTCCGGGAAGAACAAAGATGACCAACCTTACTCTAATCACAAGAGAATGATCTTCTTTATTCGCGATTCTGAAGAAAACAAATTTGTATCCAATATTTTCTCCCTTCTACGCGATTCTGAACAAAGAAGTTAAAAATAAGCGATCTTAATGTTAGAGGCACTAAGATACAAGATAGTAGTGAGAAAAATCATCAAAAATAATTATTCTCTATACGATTCTGAACAAGATAACAATTAGTGTGATATGACTCAACATAAGAATTATAACTTCTCTAGCTATGTACGAACGTAGAGATTAAAGTTCACCATTTATGCCCTTGAGGTGATACAATCAAGGAATTAAATGGATCCCTAAACAACATTTTAGTGAATCATGTAGCATTTTATTCACAAAGGTGTAATTGGGGAGAGATCTAAACTGCAATTCTCAAAATAGTTTACTCCTCTTTTACAAGAATCAAAGAGATTAACCTATGAGAGAATATGAGATATATGTTCTAATCACCAAAGAATGATAGCAAAGAGCAATTCTCACCATATAAGAAATAGAGATATATAATCCATGAAGATTAGGTATTACAAGTCATCTTCCAAAATAAAATTTAATTAAATAAATTTTAAATGTGCAAGATGATAATATTTGGAATAGCTAATGTAACACATAAAAAATATTACAAAAACTAGTGTTCCTCCTTAAACGATAAGAACAAAATTCCTACTAGGATTTAACAAGTAAAAAAGAAAAGAAGAAAAAACATCTAACTTGATACCGGTAGAGCCATCATTGGTTTTGAGATCTTTGAGTTTATCATTAACATCATCCACGAACCCAAAAAGATTTTGTAGGTAATCCATTACCACAAACAGTTATGTTGAACAACATGAGTGTATCATTGTCTCCGTGAAGTCTTACTTACATGATAAAAAGGCATTCAAGGTATGCCTTTTTTTTTTATTCTCTATGGACATTGGTTACCTATCGAAAATATGATAATTATTTACTTTGTCTTGTTGCGGATTTTAGTGAGCTTCTTCGTGGATGCGCATGAGAAATTAGAGGATTACTCAGATATTAAGTTTGGTTTACTACTTCAATTTGGATATAGCTTCTTCATTTTTTATAGTATTAAAACTTATTATTTTCTTCTAATCAACTTTTTTTTTTTGTGACTAATAAGTTGCACTTTCAGACTAAGTGGAAGAAATGGTTAAGATAAATTGAATGACATACTTTCAAGAATGGCCGCGCATGATAAATTGCTTTGTGGGGAAAACTGTAAAAAGGACTTAGTTTTAAGTGTCGCTTCATATATTTCGAGCTTTACCTTTAATTCTGAGATAATAAATAGACAGAATGAGGGCAGGTGAAAGCATATGTAGTAGATGATTATATAGATGAAATTATTAGACTTACTATTTTGTTTGGGTTTTTTCAACCCTCGGTTACATTGTAAATTTCCTCTACTTAATAATTCCATAACTTTTTGGTGCTTTAAATGTGTTATCATGTTTATCTATTGCACATCTCTGCAAAGCCTTTGATTCAGTCACCATGTTTGTTTCTGCATGAAGTCTAGTATCTTTTTATAGATTGGCAGTGACCGTCAGTGTTATTAATCTCTACGGGGAATAACTCTGAGATTCCAAATGAATGAAAGTATTTGGACATCTAAGCTATACTTTATTTTCATTGGTGTTGTAAGTATGCAAATTTTATGAACTAACCTTACATGATCGATCCAACATTAAAAAAATAAAAATAAAATTGAAGTCTACTGGCGTAACAGTAAAATTATGTTCTTTGTTATGCATTAGTTGTTTATTTTTACTTCATATTTCCAGCAATTAGAGTTTCTCGGTTTTGAGCTTGTGTTATATGCAAAAACAAAAAGACAGTTACTTTGAATGTACATTATCTCTCTTTTCTTGTCTCCTATTAATGTTTCATATTAATGCTCTGACAGTTTTCACTGCGTATGTCTAATATTTACCTTAACATAAATATCAGCTTCATATTCTAAAGACTACCTATAATTGTGTTTTTGCAAGGTAAAAACCTGCATTGTTAGAAAAGTTAAACGACCCTGGGGTGAGAAAGTTTGTAGAAAAACTCATTGCTATTATGCTTCCGATGAAGAAACTGATTTCAGAATACCTAAAATGGAATCAAGGATATTTTCTGATTTTTAATATGTTCTAAGCACAATAGTTATTCACATCAGATAGTTTTTGTGTTGATTTGAATTTTTGACTCACGCTGATGATATAATTTGTGGTTGTGTAATGCGTACATACATAGAACATAAGAAATATCTCAAATAACTTAAATTACTAAGGCAAGCGGGATAATGCTGCCCGAATATCGTGGATGTATTGACTCCAGAAATGATTTAAGTATGTATTATTCTCCGAGCACCACCTCGATCTCATGATGCTTATCATGTAAAAGCATTGGAAAGACATGGTAGTAAGCCAATACTCTAATCTTTCCAAAGATTTTCTATCAAATTCGCTCTATAAATTATAATTTATAAACTACATTTTTATGTCTATTGCAGTCACCAGAGAAGTGCCTTGTTTAAGAAAAGATGGATGGCAACGATTATGATTCTATTGGTCGGTGTTATGTTCGTTGCTCAGTATATCATCATTCGCCGGCTAGTTTACCAAACCAACTTAAGTTTTAATAGAGGGAAATTTATTAGCTTTATCTTTTTTAAACACTTTTCTTTTTCTTTTTTTTAGGGGAAAATAAATTTGGTAGGCCCAGCCAGATTTTTCAACTTTAAAAATAAGATCTTATGTAGATTACAAAATTAAACCATTAATTGTTCTTTAGTTTTGCTGCAAAGTTGTAAAACAAAGCGCAGGTATGATTAAAATTTAATAAATAGTAAATAAAAAATAAAAAATAAAATGCGAAGTACATGTAACAATTTTCCTTCTTAGTTGTGCGGTATGTTATTGGGGTTCCATATACACAAGCACAAATTATTGCATATAACATTATCCGCGACGGAGTTTAAATAAAAATACAAGCAAAGAAGATCGGATTTACATCATGCATTCTATATAACAAATGCAATCATAAATAGATAATGCTTCAAAACAAAAATTAGAAAAAAAAATGTAGTCCCTTTCAACAGTGTGGCTTGAGTAATCAGAAATAAAAGTTGATGACAACTGATTATTGGAACAGATCGCTAATGATATCATTTACTAGTATAAAGATTGCCAGCCAACCATAAGTGTCGTGAAATGCTTCAAAAAATGTGTCGTGAATTTGGAATCACCGGAACGGGTGCAGTTAAAATCCCCTTGATTTCCTCGGTCCAGTAAATTCGAAGGCAATAAATAAATAAGATGAGAAAGTTCAGATGTAGTGAAATAGGTAAGTACACGTGGATGTCAAAGATCTAAATCTTGATCGTCCATTGTATCTATGAATAAGATGGAAATATGACCAGTACTAACTAGTCTCTCTTATTCTAAGACAGAAGAATAACAACATTCTCTCCTCCCGCTTTTTCTTTTCTCGTATTCATCAAAATAAGATTTGATCCAAAGATGATCGTGCATCCTCTTATCGTGTTTTAATTTTCTTATCGTAAACCCTATGGGTTTAATATAGTATTATTCGGTGATGATAAACCTAGGGAGGACTGTAATCCTTTCTCGATTATCATCAGAGACTTTGATCATCATCCAACACTCTCTTTTTTTATAAATAGGAGGAATGATTACTACGCACTTCTATTCCTTATACTCCTCTTATATATAAGTCCAATTTCTTCACATTTGAAAAGACGAGGGTACCCAAATACACCACAATCTTTTTGTTTCAACCTATAAGTCCTCTTACCAAGTGTGATCGACTATATATGGACAAAGTCGAGATAATACAACAACTTCGGTATTCACACTTTGTGTGATCGTCTATGGATATGAGATCGAGACAATACGACAACCAAAGTGTGATAATTGATAATAGGTTCGGACTTAACCAAACTTTGTAGGTACACTATCAAGTATATCGGAGTTAACGTAAAGTGTAATTTACTTTAAATTATATAAACAAATATAATTGCGGAAAACAAAAGTAAATCACATAACAAGATTTTGTTAACGAGGAAACTGCAAATGCAAAAAAAAAAAATGTTACCTAGTCCAGAATTAAATACTCTCAGAATTAAGCCGCTATACAAAATCTAACACAAACTTCGTATAGTTGAGACCAAGAAACTACCCCTAGTTCACTTAGTTTCCTCAATATCCCTGCACTTCCGACTTCGACGAGTCACACACTTGTATAATTCCTTTTGATCGTATTCCAAACAGCAAAGGAACAATGGATCTATTTGGTAACAACTCTATTGATTTTTAAGATAAAGATATATTAAGTCATACGCAAAGGCACTTCCGTTTAATCTAATAAACTCCTTTGCCTGGTTAGATCAATCTATCCAATAACTACCAAAGTAGTCAAATTTAGATTCACAATCAATTGGTATAGATGTCAAAGAGAAACTATAAAGTGATGCCGATCTCACGCAACTAATCAATCGAATAAATCCAATGATAGTTGGATCCCAGCCGATCAAGGTTTGTGCACACACAAAGATACGAAAACTAATAAGAAATCTTCTTTGTCTTCAAATCTTCTTTAATTTCAATAATACCTTCACAACACCACTTGAGTCTCTTGTGATCAATCACACATAGAACGAAATCTGTTAACAATGGATTATCACAAGATGTCTTTAGATCTAACAACAGTTCTAAATATCTCGTTGATACTTCGATCTAGTTTGGGTGAATCTTATATCGGAAGAGAAGATTCTCAAGAATAAACAAACTAGGTGCAACCAAAGTTTCAACAATCATTAGTCAATCAAATCAATCGAATGCTAATAACACTGGAATTATCTAGTTTCCCACCAACATAACTCGTAGAGATTCTTGATCCCACAAAAGTCTTTAAACGAGCGATCGTAAGAGATTTCACCTAATTATGATACTTTTCTTTCCGAATAGACGGCTCCACTAGAAACAACAAGAAATGAAGTTTGCCTGGCTCTTATGGTAGTTTGCTAGAAATGCAAACTTAGGGATTTGACCAAGGATCTTTGGACATCAAGGAATTTCCAAAACTGAAAATATTCTCAAGATTTGCAATGAATGGAAAAATTCGTTTTTCCTAATTCCAATAAATGCTTTTCCAATATTTCTGAAATCTCTCAATGGAAAATCTCCAATTAGTAAATGCACATTGTGGTAGTTGTTAAAAGTCTTTGACAAGAGCTGCGGTTGTTACTAGAGAATCTGGGCATGAAGCCGAAAGAAGATGATTGTAATGTTGTTAGATGTATGTTAGGATATAAGAATGAATGAAATTGAGTCTGTATGTGTGTTCGCTTGGTTGCCGAGAAGAATTGCTACATTTTGAGAATGAGTTATGCTAGTTGATGTAGAATCTGAATTGAAGAAATGGAGATAAGTTGTTGTTAATGAATGGGTCGGGTACTTTCTGTTTGGAGGGGATGTGTGTGAAGAAGCTACATAAATGTATAAGCGATGTGTAGGAAAATTAAAGCACCATCATGGCGCAACATGTGGAAAATCGCTATACGTACCCTGGAAAATCAGACTAATCAGCTGAGTCAGAACAGCTGACTCGGCCCTGACTGTCACTTTTATCTTGACCCCCGAGATTGTTAGCCAACCGTCAACTTGGACGGTTGACCATTAATTTTGACCGGTTACCGATGGAAGTTTTCCGATTACCAAACTGTTTTCCAGCGACTTTTTCAGCCAATTTCCGACAATTTTTCTAGACCTCAAGTCTTTGGGATACTTTTTGGGCAGAATTCCTACATGGGTTTTTCTCACATATGGGATGGGTAGACTTTTGAAGACTTTACCTAGTTTTAGAAACTATGAGAGTTATAGAAGGAAAAGTCTTTTACACGGATCACATACTATACAACTTGGAGCTTTGGAGAGAAAGCCGCGATGCGCTTTTAGGGTTTGCTTTAATTGTTTTTCATCTTATTTAATTCAAATATTATTGTGATGAACTTTATAGCTACAAGTAGCTAATTCTTATACTATTCGTTAAGGATGTAGTCTTATTTCTAAATCTTATTGCTTAATTTATGAATTAGTTTTCCCTTTTTATCGTTTAAATTTCTGTCGTGCTTCATAGTTACATGATTGACGTATTGTAATAGGACCAGATGTTTGTTTTGTTGACTGGTCAATTAATTGAATACACATCCATATCTCACCACAAGAAATTCTAGCTATTGCTACAGCATATATTGCCATACTTTCAATATAGGTGTTGCGAAAGCAAATTTCAAGCTACAGTACTTTTCAGCTGCAGCTAAAAGCTATATAATTTACTGCTGCAAAATGAAACTTTTGCCACAAAACTGTAGCAACTATATAAAAAGAGTGTGGCAAAAAGTATAATCTCTTGCTGCAGCAATCAAAATTGGTGTGCAAAGCAATAGACTTCTTGCTACATAGGTTATCGCGACACTAGTAGAGATTTATGCCATAACCTTTGGGTGCTTTGCAATATATTAAGTTTATTGTAGAGTCTATAGTTAGTTTAGAGTTTTCATACGTAAAAGTGATAATACCTAGACACAAGGTAGCATGACATGATTACAGATTGTAGTGATACTTTCTTGTGATCATTAGTAGAGTTTGACCTTTGTACGAATTGTCTACATAATGTATGACAATTGCATTGATTCTTCTTCAATTGTCAAGTATCTGAATGAGGAGTCTGCATCCCCTCCATGGGAACTTATCAATCTAATTGCAACGATCAAAGTTGTTACTTCTAGAATTCCTCATGTTGAGTTCAAGTCTGCGTCGCGAAGCGAAAAGCAAATGAAGCTGCACACTTACTCGCTAAGTTCGATGTAAAGCACCATGTCCAAGACTATTGGATATCTTCTCAACCCCCGTACTGCATATCAAAAATTCTACGAGCTGCGCGTTATCTTAGAGGTCGTCTACCAAAAAAAAAAACGTCTATTTCTGGAACTTAATGCTCATATAGATGATTGGACCTAATTAGCGAAATGCGTTAGGTTATTCTTTAGGTAGAATTTACATCTACAGCTATCACTTGGGTACTTAAAAATTCTTGATTATCTTTTAATATTTAATTTGGTTTTGATTTAGTTTTTATTACTTGCATAAAAATCAGAAATTCCCCCTTGGTTACTTAAATTAATTATAATTGAATATATAATAACAGCAACAACCTCCCGTTAAACAAATTTCTTCTTGACATATACTTAATTTATATCTTTTTGAAGTGAGAAAGTGAGTGTAATTATGGTGCCCTATGACAAGCGATCAACTATCACTTGGGTAAAGCGGATCAACGACCCCTCCCAGTGGAACACCGACAACTCTGTATCCCTGAGACCATTCATGGGCTAACCAATTTACAAGTCATGTTAAATCGATTTGCATGCATACACCTAATTCATAGTATGTATGTTACCTTCATATTCTTGAGACAATATGTTCAATTAACACGGTTTGGCCATCAACGAATCTGTTGAGTGTGAACAACTTCGTCGGAAAATAAAAACCGTCAAGACTTGACATTTGTCCCCTCATACCAAACATCATAATTTCGGCCTTGTTCTTAATTAACGGACCAAATATATATTTTTTTCTTCCGTGGTTAGTCGTGCTCCCCGGCTTATGTTTGTGTTCTTTTTAGTTTGAGAGCTCTAAAACTTACTATCATTGGTTTATGTTCTCTTTTGATCACCCTAATCTCATCTTACCATTATTGGTTTGAGAGCTCTAAAACTTGACAAAAGTTTGGTTCAAATAAGAATGGACGAAATTTAATTTAGTCATGTGGATGGTTTCAATCAAACAAGAATGAACAAAATTGGTCTTCAACTCGGATTTGTTATTGTAGTACAGATGGTTAGCTTAGCCCAAATAGTAAGGGATAGCGAGAGGTAAAAATGGAAATAAAAATTACTCCCTCCGTCCCACTATTAAGTGATCTAGTTTAAGTTTGCACAATTTTTAAGGCAAACAAGGGAAAAGAGTATTTTTAAGCATATTTTACAATTATATCCTTATGGATAATAATTAATGAAATTTTGAAATGATTTATTTCTCAAACAACACCAGGATGTTCACAAACTTCATACCATTGAAAAACATTTTAAAATACCCACGTAACGAATATAAACATGCCTATCAAATTATGCATATTTTTTATACTTCTTATATTTCTTATAATCAATTAAAAGGATAATAATTTTAGAAAGGGAACATTATTTAAATACCCTTACTATAGGGCCCCTTTCAAAATACCCTTATCAACTTATACAAACACCCCTAGACCTGAAAAAGCTCGAACCAAGCCCAAACCCGGATTATACAATTACTAAAAAGCCCTTTAATAAATGCAAATAACCGTTGGCAGCCAGATAAAACCCACGCCTATTTTCATTTAAACACATTTCTTTCTCTCTCCCTCTCTCTCACATTTTCAGAAAAAACAGAAGAAAAAACTGAAAAAAAAAACCGCTCAGAAATTCAAAAAATCATCTGTAAAACGAAAGAAACTTAGTAGATCTGAAGTGTATTTTGATTTAGAAGAGCAAATTCAACTGAAAACCGAAAAGAAAACTCGATTTCATTAGATTTCAGAGATGCCGTGAATATCAACAGCAAAAAATCGAAGGTAAACACACTAATTTGTGTTTTTGTGTTTCGATTGATTTAATCTTCATCACGAATTCGATTTTTAGGGTTTCGTAAACAATTTTATTCAAAAAAATTATTGAAAAAATTGATTAATAATTTCAGCCATTACCGATTCAAACTAATTTGCTTCAATTTCATGTTGCATGTGATGGAAATCAACTAAATCGACTGATTCTGTTGGTGATAAAGAAATAGAAGTCTTCCGTTGGAATTAAAAAAGGTAAACAAAACTTTTATCATTGATTTTGATTCAATTAGGGTTTTGAATTAATAGTCTATTTTGTTTCTGATTCAAAAAACAGTAGTTATTTAGGTTGTTGATTCAGTTCTTGATTCAGTTATTGAAGCACAACTGTTTCATATATGATTTTTGCATCTTGTTTGAGGATTTCTTGGTTTGATGGTTTTACGCATCTTGTTTGAGTGTTTGATGATTTCGCATTTTGTTTCATAATGTATTTTACTACAGATTTTGGAGAGAACAACCTGTACTAGTTCACTTCATATTTGGAGGCAACTTATGCTAGTTGTTCCCATATTTGGAAGTAACTGGTAGTAGTTGCCTTCATATTTTTAGTTGGTTGTGCATGTATGACTTATAAGTTGAAAACTAGTACTTGTTGTATGCCTTTGGAATGCGATGCAACATGTTAAATGGTTCTGAAATGAATTTTGCTTTTGGAAGCAACTGGTACTAGTTGCCTTTGTATTTTGGAGGCAACTTATGCTAGTTGTTCCCAGTTTTTGTCATTTCTGGAGGCAACTTAGGATAGTTTTTGTAGTTCCTCTTATATATGGAGACAACTTGAATTAGTTAGCTCTATTGAGATATCATGCTAACTATTCCTGTTGACTGAACAATATTAGTATGAAGAGGACGTCACCAAGATTGAAGGCAATGCCAACCAGCTCTGCAAAGAATGCTCCCAAAGAACGAAGCAAATAGAAACTAGCGATATAGTTCAACACAGAAAAGGTATGAAAAAAGAAACATATAAATCTTCTTTTAATTAGATGTCTGTATCTATGTATTAGATGTTAATTGGATAGCTTGCATGATTGTAGGTAAAAAGAAGAAGCTAGAAACAGCGTTAGCATATAAATCTGGATTATTACCATTGTTAGATATGAGTTACTACTTGTATAAAGTATTGAAAGACAAGCCATCACATGTGAAAGCCTTAAGAGAGTCTCCGTACTGGGGTTTAGTTGAACCATTCTTAAAGAAGAACAACAAAACAGGCCTTCAAAAGACGTGTGCTTGAAAGAGATGTATACACTAAGATTCCTCAAGCTATAGAGATGTTTCTCGGTTGCCATGATAGTGTAGTAGTGAGGAAGAAAAGTGAAAGTGGGATTTGTTTTTAATAAGAAGGTTTATGTTCCAACAACGAGATGACTTTGTTGTTTTCTTCAATGTTCAAAGAAGGCTGAAGATGATGAATTGAAGAAGAAATTGAGTAAAGTAACTAAAGAGCACATAGATTTCTTGCATAAACATTTCCCCCCAGTACAAGGCAAAGACTACAAGATTACAAGGCAACAGATCGATATGGTGTTGAGAGAAGAAGCTGAAAATGGAAAGGACCCGGCGTTGTTTCTGATTTTCTTTGGCATGTGGTTGTGCACCGTGTTCTTCTTCACGGATACTAGTGGAGGCTACTTTACCCGAGAGATGGTTGCCATACTTGTTCTCCATGCATAGAGTGTCGTGGCCGGACTACATAGTGAAATATTTGATGGATAATATAAAGAAACCAAAAGGAAAAGATGGTCTTAAACGTGTACCTGGGTGCATACCATTTTTGTTGGTAAAAAAAGAAATGAAAAATTGTTGACAAGATAATCTTGATCTAAAATGTTTTGAGAAACTTAACTAACATTTTAATTTTTTTTGTTTGCAGTATTGGTTTTTGGAGCATAGCAACTACTTACCAAAGCGACAAGGATTTGAACATTCAATTCCAAGATTCACCAGGTGGCACCAACTAGATTTGTGCAACAAGTTGACGGTAGAAAGGAAAGATAGTGACGGGAATATGGTATTCCCAGAAGAATTTACTGTAAGTAAAAATTCTTATGCTACTTTAGTGAATCTTAGAGTTGAATGTTATGAAACAACATATGTGGAAGCAACTTGCTCAAGTTGTCTTCATAAAATGAAAGCAACTTGCTAAAGTTGTCTCCATAAAATGAAAGCAACTTGATCAAGTTGTCTCCATAAAATGAAAGCAACTTTCTCAAGTTGTCTCCATAAAATGAAAGCAACTTGCTCAAGTTGTCTCCATAAAATGAAAGCAACTTGATCTAGTTGGTTTCAGAAGTTGAAGCAGATAGTTTACTCAAGTTGTATATTAACTTGCGACTGATTTTCAAGGAAAAAGTGTTGACTAATTTGGAACTCTTCAGTTTACAGATGGCATTCAAGACGAACTGACACCACATGAGCAAAGACTGACTCAGTTGAGAGAATTGGTAGAAGAATTAGAAATAGAAAGGGCATTCAACAACCTGTTGTACGGTTTACTTGAAGAAGAGAGGCTAAATTCCAAATTCCTTGAAGCCGAAAACTTTTCACTCCAAGAGATCTACTATAAGATTGAAGGGACAGATGAGTTCTTAAGAAAGGTCATTGATGACAACAAGTTCCTTCGAAGCGTTTATGAAGCCAACAAGGATAAAATTAATTTGACAGATGATCAAAGCAACACATGGCTGACGTTTACAAGAACTTGCAGGATTGGGAGGATTTGAAAAACACACCAGAAAACCTCTCAAGGGAGAAGAAGTACAAGCAGTGGAGCTCAATATTTTATGGTAGAAGAATCAACCGACAGTCCTCCGAAAATGTAACTGAGCAAGAAGCTAATGTAGGTGAAACTTCAGCAACAGTTCAAGAAGAAAATGCTAATAAGAGAGTGCAGGTGAGCGAAGAAGAAATCGCTCAATATGATGAACGACAAAATGAAGATGTTGAAGATCACCAACAGTTATCAGGAAATGAATCTGAAGTTTCTAAAGATGATGCAGTTGAAACCGAGAAACAAGAAGATCAGCACATGAACCAAACAAAAAATGAGAAAGAATCTGTACCAGAAAAGGAAGTTGTTGAGGAAGTCAAGGCGAAAGAAAATGCGTATGAGACAATGCACATGAGCGAAGAAAATTACATTCTTTGAATCAAGAACACCACTAACTATAGTAAAGCCAACATTTGTGAGAGAATATTCAACTGAGGTAGGCATGCCCGATAGTTTGGATGAGTTGATGCGAGAATGTGGATATAGATGAGATAAGCTGAAAAATATTTTGCTAACATAGAGCAAGACCAAAGAAATAATGAAACACAAGAACCGAGTTAGAGAGGAAGGAGAAAAGAGGACTCCGTTGCACAAGTTGAGAAAGAGCATGCGGCGGAAAGGTAAGATGCATTTACTTTAGTCTTATGTTACTTTAGACTTGTTAGAGTAGATTATTCTTGAATGCAACTTGTTAGAATTGTCCAAGTTTATTCTTGAATGCAACTTGATCAAGTTATATTAACTTATGGAAGCAACTTCATGAAGTTGCTCCCAGTTGTGTCCAAAATGTGAGATCAACTTCCTCAAGTTGCCTCAACTACTTGCTTTAGAATGTTTGTTGTGTTTTAAATGAAATTTTTAATGAATTTGCGGGAAGTAACATACTCTCGATTGCACCAAGCAAGAACAAAGAATGTGCACAAGACAACTCAAATGAAAAGACATGTCCAGTTGCACCAGTGGATAAAGAAAATACATGTCCAGTTGAAATTGAGGAAGAGCAAGAAAAGACAAGTACAATTGCAATGGAGGAAGACCAAGTTGAAAGAACAAGTGCTGTTAAAATGGATGAGGAACCAGTTGGATATGATAAAGAAAGGACAACTCCAAATAATCAAGAAGATGTAACAGAAAGGTAGATTCATTCATTTTTAAGAGTAAATTGCTAAATTTAGTAGTAAATAATTCTTGGATGGAAGCAACTTGCTTCAAGTTGTCTCCATATGTTTAGGAATCAACTTATTCAATTTGGAAGCAACTTGCTTCAAGTTGTTTCCATATGTTTAGGAAGCAACTTGCTTCAGGTTGTCTCCATACGTGGAAGCAACTTCCTTAAAGTTGTCTCCTCTCCTTGTTTTCAGTGTACTATGTTTTTAATGAATTTTTTCCTTTAATCCAAATTGCAGGCAAGTAGCATATTCTACACAAGAGAATGAGGGTGAAAAGAAAAAATCAGATGAAATGGTTGTTGTTCAACACACTCCAACATGTCTGCAAAACCAATACTTTGAAGGTCCAACTTTTGATTTGCATTTGGATTCTCCTAAAAGACCGTCCCCATCTTCTCAGATAATTGAACCATAAGCAGACGAAGATAGTGACTTATCAGAAACTGAAGAGAAAGTTGAAGAGAAAGCTGATGTTGGTTCTATTATTAAAAGAGTCAAGAACGATCCAAGGGAGAGGAAGAGGAAAAAATTAGGAGATGGATTCACTGGAACAGGTTTACACCGAAAAAAGAACAAGAAACAACAAGACAGTGCAGTTATTGACTTGGAAGCAATCGAGTACATCGATCCAACACCTCCTCAATCAAAACCACTCAGGCCTGCAGAAAGTCTTAAGCTTTGGGGAGATTGCAGCGAAATTCAACAAAAAATACTCCAAGAATTCTGCGAGGATGCCACATAAGGGTAAAAAACACTAAGCCTTTTATACTGCTAGTTTTATTGACTTTGGGTATTATTTTCCGCAGTTCCTTCAATTTTGCAATAATGATGTTTGCTGCTAGTAATGCAATATCACATGATGTTTGCTGTGTTGTTGGATTATGCAGGCAAACGGCTTGTTCTGCGCCGAATAATGAATATCACATTCGAAAGCAGTTCATCCAAAATCTATTGGATGATCTCTATATCGATAGTGACATCGTAGAATTCTACACCGATATTCGAAATCGAAGATGGAAAACGTTTCTCTTAGATAATCCATACAATGAGCATGTAATACTAAATACCAATATTTTGGTAAGTCACTTTTTATCGATAAATTACGCACTAGTTAGTATTAACAGATTGCATGTTATTTTGACTTGTAAAAACTTTTTGCAGAAAGAAAATGTATGTATCTTTTTGTTTTTTAAAAACTTTTTCAATGATGCAGTGATACGTGCAAATATACATGGACAATGGAGACGAGAATGCAATAGAAACAAGTTTAGGTGCAGATTATGTGAGGGTTAATTACAAGTTGGATGCCAAGAACAAAATGATGATGTTTCCACTGTGCATGAACTACCACTGGGTGTTGCTAGTATTACATGAAGGAGTCTGGAAGATATGCAACTCTATGAAACAGAGTCCATTGTTGTCAGGTCAGCTGCATACACTTACAAAGCCACTGAGCAAAGTTCTAAATGAGATTGGACATCGAGACAAAGGTGGTAATGAAATTGTTCACACATTGAAGGTTCCTAAAGTGCTTCAACAAAGAAGAACACCTGATCTGCGCAATATTTGTTTGTGTTTTTATGAAGATGTTGGTGAAATACCAAGAATTCGGTATTCTGGCAGGAGGAAAGAAGAATCAATATATTGGCCACTTTAACAAAAAAAGGATCAAGATGGCGTTACAGATATCAAGCTACAACCGATGAATGGAAGAAACCGAAAGGCACAAATTCAAGTCAGATTGTGATATATTCCCAGTAATACTAAATGACAGAGACAACTTGTTAGTATTACATAGAATTATCTGATTGAACTACATTTGTTAGTATTATCTAATTTGTTAGTATTATCTAGTATTATTCTGATTGAACTACAAATTACTATTGGTTGTTAACATTATGTTGGTATTATCTAATTAAAGTACACTTCTTAAAATATTGTCTAGTTAAAGTTTGAATGGTTTGATTATTTCCCTTGATTATTTTCAGTGTTGCAATGTTTCTATATGCTTACAGGTTTGTATAGGTAAAAAATACAGAGAGACGACTTGCAGAAGTTGTTCCCAGAATGGAATAAACTAGAACAAGTTGTCTCCATAAAATGGAAGCAACTTGCAGAAGTTGTTCCCAGAATGGAAGCAACTAGAACAAGTTGTTCCCAGAATCTGAGAAAATAACCAACAAAGCAAATAATATTACAGAACAAAAATCATTTGTAAACCCTTCCATTCTTGATTATTTCCCTTGATTATATCAAGTGCTGCAATATTTTTGTATGGTTGCAGGTATGCATGGGTAAAAGGGGAGATTGATAAAAAAATACAGACAAACCCTTGCTCAAGTTGTGTACTTAAATGGAAGCAACTTGCTTCAAGTTTGTTCCAAAAATGGAAGCAACTAATAAAATTTGTCACCAAAAAAATCATACAAGAACTGAAATGGAAGCAACTAGCAAAAAGATGTCTTCATATGTGGAAGCAACTTGCAGAAGTTGTTCCCAACATGGAAGCAACTAGCAAAAAGATGTCTCCATATATGGAAGCAACTTGCACAAGTTGTTCCCAACATGGAAGCAACTACCAACAGTTGTCTCCATAAAAAAGAAGCAACTAGTAAAAGTTGCCTTGAACTAGAACAACTTGCCTTCAAATCTGTATCCATAACCAACAAAATTTCCATTGAAAAAAAAAATTACAGACCCTGCAACAAACTAAAGAACAATAACTGATTTCATAACAAGTGTACCAATATCAATTAAAGACAAAACCAATTAAAGAGGATAACTCAAATGCAACATAAAAAGTGTACCAGTATCAATTAAAGACAAAACCAAGTTCACATAAACATGAATCACAAAGTTCAGTAAAGCATGAAAGAAAGGTTCAGAAAAACATAAAACAAACTGGAGCAAATGCAGTTGAGATTTCATAAGAACATCATCCTGTAGAACCTTCCAATCCTAGACTGATTCTTGAATACTGGTGGGCGAGGGGCCAATGGAGCACTACGGCATGTTCTACGATTATGATATACAAGCATTCCACATCGACCACACCTTCTCTTCTTGCGTATTTTCTTACGGTAGAATGCGTTCTGAACGAGTTTGGCCTTCCAACTTGTGGTCCAACGGGGAGGCATGACGTATTTGGTACGAGAAATCTCATCGGGCTTGTCACCATCGGGGATGGGATAGATAGGTTTTGAGTACAAACCTCCAAGCATTCGGTGGTGTAGTAAGGTGAGATGTGCTTGTACACCTCCTCCTCGCCAATCTGCACCATAGCTTTCACCGAATGACTAGGGGAAGCCGTGTTTTTGCCACCGATGACAAGTACAGGTCTGCGAGTCCAAGTCAACCAAGATGCTTCAAGCAATACTAGTTATGATCTCAAATACCTTTTCACTAGCTCTACGCACCTTGTATCTACGACAGTCAGTTATCCTCTTGTCTAATCGTGCTTGCATCTTAGGGGTAAGTCTTGTAGTCCGGCTGCTAGCTTCAACCTTCCTCTTCCACATTGTCTCCATTGTCCGAGCACGAATACATTCAATCAACTCGATGGCTTTCAGTCATTTTTCGTGCCTAATCAAGCTGTTAAAGCTTTCAACTATATTGGATGTAAGTTCTCCATACCTTTACCCAGAAACTCATGAGCAGCCCAGTTCTTGAAGGGGATCTTGTTCATCCACTCAATAACAGAACATCTTCGTGATTGACCATGCTTGAAACCGTTCGAGAAATTTCTCCTTGGTGATAGCACTGTAGCATTGCTCAAACAACTTAATAGCAGTCTGTCTACTCTTGCCTTTGACAACTGGAATATTGCCTTTCATATGGTACGAGCAATACGAGTGAAAAGCATTCGGAAAGATTTCGGGAACAATGTTCAAAAGTCCAGTTCCACGATCAGATATAATGGTCAACGGACGATCAACATCGACAATTCCCTTCAAATTTTCCAGAAACCAGCGCCAATTATCACTATTTTTGCCAGAAACAATCCCAAAGGCAACTGAAATATCTCTCGCAAAATAAAAAAATTAACACAAAAAATGAGTAGCATGTTTCGAATTACACAGTGGAAGAAACCACGACAAGTTGTCTCCAAAAGAATGGAATCAACTAGAAAAAGTTGTCTCCAAAATATGGAAGCAACTAGAACAAGTTGCCTCTAAAATATAAAATCCAAACTACAAGAATGAAAACAACTAGCACGGTGTAGGATCGAATATCACAATTCCAATACTTCGCGAGATTAATAAACGATCAAGTCGCGAAGGAGTCGCATGGAGGTAAATAAATGACGTAATAGATGACGACAGTCGAGAACATGAGGAAAGTGTGGAGACTTGGCGAGATTTAGGAGTGTCGCGAGGACAAACAGTTACACATTCGCGAGGATTCGCGAGTCGATTCCGAAAATAAAGGACAGCTTAGCTGTTATCCACTATGTAATACCCTATATAAAGGGTCGAGTAAGTCTGTTGTAGAGGAGGTCTTTGAGAAATGTTAAGCAAGTCATTAGGAGGGAGAAAATCAAGAGTGATTGTAATTTCTTTAGCTCTGTTCTACATTTCTTTGTAAACCTTTCAAGAAAACAATTAATAAAACACATTATTATTCATCTTCAAATGAATTGATCAAGCAAATTCGAGTGAGGGGTGTAGTGTAGGTTTTCCTGCAACTACATATGCGCTAGAAACAGGGATTGAACAAGGTTGAGGATCGAAGAGTACAATTAAAATCGTTTAAATCAAGAAAATGAGAAAGGAAAATGTTAAATCAGATGAGATAGAGGAGTTAAGAAGCAAGGAACATAATGAAGATATGGAATACAATTCAATTACAAAAGCAATGGTTAATGAATTCCACGAAAATATTAGAGGAAGGATACATAAACGAGATTTTGAAGGAAAGAAGATTATAGATGAGGAGAAGACATCGTCTTTGAAGGAATGGGAAAAGCGAAAAATAACATTCACAAATGCAGAAGTACCTAGAGAAAATTTGAATCATATATCTCCACTAGTGATCACGATAAATGCAAGCGAAAAAAGAGAAGAATCGGCAAAAAGCAGCGGAAGAATGGGAAATAAATAGAACTTTGGTGGATACATGGAGTTTGGTGAGTATCATGTTTTACCATACCTACAAAAAATTAGGATATAAAGATGAAGAAATGAGTTCTCCAAGATATTATATTCATGGTTTTGGAAAATCTATAACAGTACCTAAAGGGGAGATAAAATTACGAATTTTACTCGGAGAAATTGAAACACAAGTAACATTAAGTGTAGTGGATATGGAATCGCCGTACCACATATTGTTAGGGAGACCTTGGGTACATGCAATTAAGGCGGTAGCGTCAACACTCCATCAGTGCATCAAATTTCCTATGCCAAGTGGAATTGGTGAGATCAGAGGAGATATTGATAAAGGAAGAATATATCATCAAATCGAGGTAAAGCATTATGAAGGGCAAGTGAAGAAGCGAAAAGATCGCAGGAAGAAGATAAAAGCAGCTAAGAAAGAAGAAGAATTTAGAATTTACATGATAAGAGCAAAAGAGGGAAAAGGAATACCTGGCGAAATCATGGGAAAAGGGAGTGAGTTCGCGAAGGAAATGAGAGGACCAACTCCTATGGGAGAACCGAAGTCTAGTTATGTCGCGAAAGAGAACAAACAAAAGAAGTGAATGTTGGAACCGAAGAGGAGCCTAAAATCTTAAAAATTGGGACTAAAATGGAAGCGGATGAAGAAAGGAGAATCTGTTGAGTTGCTGCGAGATTACAAAGATATTTTCGCATGGGATATGGATGAAATGCCTGGTATAGATCCATCAGTGGCTTGCCATAAATTGGAAATTGACAAGAATGTAAAACCATTTAAACAAAGAATTAGAAAGATCGCGACAAAGATATCATCCTCAAATAGAAGAAGAATTGCAGAAAATGTTGGACGCGAGTTATTAGACAAGCAAAATATCCCGAATGGATAGCAAATATGGTTATAGTCCCAAAGAAGAAAAAAAGGAATAAGAATTTGTATAGACTTTACCGATCTAAATAAAGCTTGTCCTAAAGATAGTTTCCCATTACCGGATATTCCGCAATTGGTTGAAGCAAATGCAGGAAACGAAAGGATATCATCTCTTGATGGATATAAGGGTTACAATCAAATTCCTCTCGCCGAAGAAAACCAAGAACATACCTCTTTCTTTGCTCCAAGAGGATTGTCTTTATTATACAAAAATGCCGTTTGGTCTGCGAAATACCGGTGCGACATACCATAGGATGGTGGAGAAGGTGTTCGCGAGATGGATACACAAAACATTGGAGGTATACGTAGATGATATGTTAATAAAAAGTAGAAAAGCAAAAGACCATGTACAGGATTTGAAAGAAATTTTTGAACAAATGAGGCAATTTAATATCAAAGTAAACCCAGAAAAATGCACCTTTGGAGTCGCCTCTGGAAAAATTTTAGGGTACATTGTATCCAAAGAAGGAATTCAAGTCGACCCAGAAAAGTACAAGCGATTCGCGATATGCCAACACCGGCGACATTAAAAGATGTTCAAAAGTTAAATGGGTTGTTAGCTTCGCTAGGGAGGTTCATCTCGCGATCATCTGACAAATGCAAGTACTTTTTCAATATCCTTAGAAAGGGATCGAAGTTTAAATGGACAGATGAGTGCGAGAAAGCCTTGCAAGGAATAAAGGAACATTTAATGGATATATCAATTTTGCAAAAAGCAGAAGAAGGAGAAGAATTGTTGATCTATCTTGCGACAACCTCGCATGCATTAAGTGCAGTGTTACTGCGAGTGGACGCAGGAGTAGAAAAACCAATTTATTACATCAGCAAAACTTTCAACACTGCAGAAAGGAATTACTCAAAAATTGAAAAACTAATCTTGGCATTAGTTTATGCAACATTTAAGCTTCGTATATATTTTCAAGCGCATGTTGTCAAGGTGGTGACAAAAGTACCAATAGAATCAGTGATGAAGAATTCAAAGAGGTCTGGAAGAGTTGAGAGATGGAATGCTCAAATAAGTCATTGCAAACTCAAATATGAAATACTATCTTCGCTAAAATCACAGTTGTCATGAGACTTTCTAGAAATTTCCTTTGGAAGAGGAAGAAACAGTAGAAGAAATGATGGATGTAGAGGAAGAACATGGAGATCTGAAAGATTTGTTAACGGAACCAAATAGATGGGAAATATTAGTAGATGGGTCATCGAATGGAGAAGGAAATGGAATAGGAATTGTTGTGATATCGCCAGAGGTAATAAAATAGCTCTTTCTTTCAGATTGGAGTTTGCATCAACAAATAATGTAATGAGAATATGAAGCTATAATACATGCTTTGCGATTTGCAATAGAAATGAAGCTGGAGAATGTAAGGATTACTAGTTATTCACAATTGGCAATTCGCCAGATAAAAGAAGAATATGCCATAAACGAATTGTCTTTGCAAAAATATAAGAAACTTGTTGACGAGTTGTCGACGCAGATACCAAGAATAAAGTGGAGACATATATCAAGGAGAAATAATAGGCTCGCAGACGCTTTTGCCTTTATATCAAGTATGATGACAGATCCGGTTGCGAGAAATATTAAAATACAAACACTTTTGATGCCGTCAATTGACAAAGAAGAAGAACAAGAAACCGATGTAATGGTAGTAGAAGACGGAACACAAACACTGTGCGAAGAAGATTGGAGAGCAGAGCTTCATGCATATTTGCTGACAGAGAGACACCAAGAAATAGATTGGAGACACACAAATTAAAAAGCCGTGCAACAAATTATGAATTAAGAGATGGAGTGCTATACCGACGATCTTTTAACAGCCTTCACTTAGATGTTTAACAAGAAAGGAAGGGGAAATCATATTGAAGATGTTGCATAGTGGGGATGTTGTAATCACAATGTAGTGGAAGATCTTTAGCATATAAAGCAAAAATGCGAGGTTATTATTGGCCATATATGCATGAGGACGAAACAAGTGTCAAGGGCGTTGCGAGGATTGCCAAAGGCATGGGAAGAAAATACATGCACCGGGAGCTCATTAAATTCTTCAACAAGTGTCCGCCATTTGGAAAATGGGGTTTAGACATTGTAGGACCATTTTTACCGAGAACGGGACGGAAGATATTTAATCGTCAGCTCAGATTATTTCACAAAATGGGCGAGGTGAAAGCGGTACAACATATTCGCGATAAGGATGTTTTACTTTCATATTTGAGAACATTATATGCAGATTTGGGATTCCAGCCACGGTTGGTATCGACAATGGGAAGCGATTCGAAGGACAAAATATAGAATTGCTGCTTAATACATTTCGAGATACGATGTGGGAAATCAACTCCTCTATACCCGCAGCTAATGAGTCGAAGGCGAAGCGACAAATAAAACAATCGCAGACATATTGAAGAAAAAGTTAGAAGGATACAATAAAGGATGGTGCGAACAAGTACCCAATGCGGTATGGGCTTATAATACAACTAGAAGAGAAGCTAAAGGCATGTCCCCTTTTTGTTTAACATATGGAGTCAAGCCACCTCCCGACGGAAGTTAAGATTCCAACTACAAAGAAAGAAGCTTGGGAGAAAAATCTCGGCACGGGTAACATCTTAATCAAGTTAGATGAACTAGAAGAAAAAGAGAGAAAGCACTACAACATATGGAGAATTATCAGCGAAGGTTGGCCGAGAATATAACAAGCGTGTCAAGATACGTGAATTTCAAATTTGTGATTTGGTCTGCGAGAAACACCTATATATCAGCGAGAAAATGGTGGCAAGCGGGCAAGAAAATGGGATGGACCTTATATCATCAAGGAGATAGTTGGAACAGGGGCATATAGATTAATGGATCCCAAGGCAAAGATGTAGGGCAAAAACTAAATTGGCCATGGAATAGGTTATATCTTAAGAAATATTACCCATAGAAGATGGGAGAAATGGAATGAATCGTGATATAATGTTTTTGCAACGAGATAGATTGCGAGATCAAAGGAAATAAAGCAAGATTATGTGATAGCTTCGCAAATGTAATGAATGCTTGAATGAATTAACAAATATGAATGAGTGAGTGAATAGGACGAACCTTTATGGCGTACACCTTAGTTCGCGAATGATATTTCGCAAGAGGCAAATGTAAGACCTAAAGTGCGTCATATAAGGGGGTATCTCTTGACATGGCTCGGGGGAAAGGTTACACCGCTCCCGGAACCCGAGTCATGGAGATTTGGGGCCCATGAAAGCCTATCCGGGAGATACCTTGGATTTCCAACTATATATATAGTTATACCTCGGTTGGACGCCCGAGGGTCTCTTCCAAGGAGTCGAGTGTATGACCAAGGCGCCGAGGTACACGGTTGAGTCAAGAGTGCGGGAGCATGAAACTTCCTTACCACTCTTGACAAGTCTTGGCACATGCCGCACTCGGCCCGAAGAAAACTCCACTTAGGGTGCAGCCTCGTAACCATAAGCCCTATAGGTATAAGGGATAAGAGGCTCAAAAACAACCGCTTGCTCGTTAAGACCGGATGGGAGGAGCTAGTCTTGTATGGCCGATGTACGCCTCCTTGAAGGGGCAACCAGGGAGAAGATAAGGGCGGCACCCTCCATTAGGGAGCTGATAAGTGTCAAAAGACGCAAATGTCATGAGGCTTTATTATCGCAAGAGAATTTAGGCTTGTCATATTTGTGCAAATGATCCTGCAGAGGCAATAATAGTAACGCGGGGTAAGACGAGATCAATGGGTTTTTACATGAAAGTGTAAGAACGTCTGCGCGATTACGTCGCAAAGACGACAATGTCACGGGATTTTATGGTCGCAAGAACATTTAAACCTGTCATATTGTCGCAAATATAATGCCCTGCAGAGGAAAAAATACTTAAGAAATGATAAGACAAGGTCAATGGGTCATTACATAAAAATGTAAAGACGGCCTGCGATCTTGTCGCAATGAGGGGTGGCAAAATAAGACCTTTACTTAGGAAGGCAAAATAAGACCACACAAATAATGATAAGGCAAGACCAATGGGTCATTACATGAAAATGTAAAGACGTCCCCGCGATCTTGTCGCAATAACGAAGATTCAAGAGAGATCTTTAAACATTTTGAATATAGGCAATCGAGATCTTTTTCTTCGCAAGAAAGATTACAACAAAGGACTTAATGGAAAATAAAGGAATTGCTTAATAAGGTGGCGAAATGAGTTCTTATAATAAGAAAGAAAGAGAAACTAATTCATCCAACACCGGATTTTAATCTTTTGCAATCAAAAAGAAAAGTTCAACAAAGAAATTTAATTCTCTATATCAATATTCTCAAATTGAAGGAGATGGTAAAGATTCTTCAACAATCTTGTCGACTTCACCCTCGCCATTGAAGGGTTTTCATCGAGATTTTTCGCTTGGATCATTATTGATAACTTCATTATTAGCGAGATCTTCGCAGCTATCATAATAATAATCACTATCGGAGAGTTGGGTATTTCATCATCTTCAACTTCCAAAGGTTCAACAGAGACAGTGGTCAAGGGATTTAGAAAGTAAAATTTCATTCACACAAACTTCTGCTTTGGGATGAAATTGACGAAGAAGTGCTTTCTGTTGATTTCTACTCTGGATATCTTTAAGATGATTGAGGTAGTTAAACCTCCTTCCGGCTCCTGGTCGCGAGATTGGGCAAGGGAAGCAACTAGAGTTGCATTTTCCTTACGAATTTTAGCATGCGCCGCCCAAAGTAGATAGAGAAGAGTGAAGATTTTTCTCGGACTCTGCAAGAGTAAAGAAAGACATTAAAATTATAAAATGGAAAGTAGAAAAGAAAAATAATGGAAAAGGCAAATCAAATCTTATGACTACCTTCCTTCTCGCGAGATAAGATATTGAGTAAGGGCCAAGCAATTATTCCCCAAGTTTTCCATGGCATTATCAAAACCATCACCAACAAGACCTTTTAACCGCGAACACAAATTCTTTTCGTTAGAAATCAATAACTTATTTTTTCCAAGGGAAGAATGGGATTCTTTTAACTTGGTATAATCATCCTTGAGTTGGTTCATTTTAACACTTAGATTTATTCTATTCTGAATAAGTTTATCTCTTTCGGTGGTAGTATCTTCAAGTTTATTTTTCAAGAGGCGAGATAGACTGTTTCTTGCTCATTCAATGCTTTTTTAAAGCATCAAGTTGTTGCGAGGATATCGCCACCTTATCCAATAAAGCTCGCTTCTATTGAGATAAAGTTCCATTTTCATCCGATAAGGTTTCCAACTCCAAATTAGATTTATTCAAAGAATATGAGAGACGCGACACTTCATTACTTAATAATTCTTGATTTTGAACTAAGCGAGATGTTTTCCCGAGAAAGATTATTTATTTGATCCATAGAAAATGTATGGAGGTTATCTAAACGATTATATTGCTCCATCCAGCGTCTCTTTCCGTTCGAGTTTCTTCCACAATAGATTCCAATTGATATATCTCCATCTTACGTTTCGGTGCAAAACTTGAGAGGCGAACCAAGTTTTTTTAAAAAAAAAAAAAGGTGGGGAGGAGAGATACCTTTTAGTTCTTCATTTTTTTTTGCGAAGGTTATCGCGATCCAGTAAAGTATTATGAAGACTATTTTTCAAAGTCTTAATTTCTTGTTCCAAGGATATTCGCGATATCGTATCGGAACCAAAATATTTACCCAAAGATTCGTAAACACTAGTTCTGGTGGGATCAGTGGATGCTTTCTTAACATCATTCATGGTATCTGATAAAATTCTAAAAGCTATATCCATCCCCTCCAAATTTTCTTTGGTAAGAGAGATAGATTTTGAGGAAGAAGAAATAGTAGAGGAAGAAGGAAAAGTTGAATCACTCGTGGTTATAAGATCGCCAGTTGGAGAAACCTGATCAATAGGTGGAGGCGAGATAAAAGTAAAAGTGGGGAGAGGCACGTCCCGAAGAATTTCATTCACGAGAAAATTCGAGGATTGATTTATCCTGCGAAGACACCGTAGGGAAAGTAGAAAATTTAAATCCCGAAAAGGAACAAAAGGGGAGTAGCAAATAGGAACATCGAGGTTTATTATGGCAAAACCTTTTGGGAGATCTATCATCATTCTTATCATCCTGCGAATAATAAATCAATTGAGAAACAAGTCAAGAAAATTGCTATTGAAGAAGTAAATATTTCTAAAATACCTTACTACTCGCAGTCGTTTTTTGGAAGCGAGAGACTTGTTGCGAAGAAGATTTTGGTTGCGAACCCGTAGGATGTTAGGGTTCACCACGGTATACTTAGAACTGGATTTATTCTTGCTAAAACAAAAAATGGCGGAAGAAATATCAAAAGAAGAATAGAATTAAGATGAAGTAATTTCAATAAGGAAGATCAATCAAGAGAATGGTCAAAATCAATAAAATTAACGAACCTGGATGCCATGAAAACAAGAGTGAAAAGACAAGAAAAGAAGGTGATGAAGATGAACAGCAGGAAATAATTGCAGACGATGAGGAAGATAGAGAAGAAGAGAAAGAATGCTTTTCACAAGAGATTCTCCTTTAAATAGAAGAAAAAAGAGTGACCGGATAACATTAAATATACCGGTAAAAAGAGTAATTTTAGACACGTGTAAACTAAGTTATCCCAAAATTCAAGGAATCAAATTAAAGTAGATTTCTGTGGGAAATAGAAGAGATTTTTTCATACTATTCCATAAATACTTCATGCTTCGCATACTTCAATAGATAGTACTTCTTGTTCACTTCACAAAGCTTCAACTTCGCAAAAGAATAGAGGCAAGTACGTACTTTTCAAGTCCAAAGATTCTTTCACTGTTCCTTCATCAACAAATGTCAAAGATCACCACAGTAACAAATTTTTCCTTAAAAATCGCTCTCCAAGCAATATTCAAGGAAAAAGAGGCAAGATGTAGGATCAGAATATCACAATTCCAATACTTCGCGAGATTAATAAACGATCTTGCGTCGCGAAGGAGTCGCATGGAGGTAAATAAATGACGTAATAGATGACGACAGTCGAGAACATGAGGAAAGTGTGGAGACTTGGCGAGATTTAGGAGTGTCGCGAGGACAAACAGTTACACATTCGCGAGGATTCGCGAGTCGATTCCGAAAATAAAGGACAACTTAGCTGTCATCCACTATGTAATACCCTATATAAAGGGTCGAGTAAGTCTGTTGTAGAGGAGGTCTTTGAGAATTGTTAAGCAAGTCATTAGGAGGGAGAAAATCAAGAGTGATTGTAATTTCTTTAGCTCTGTTCTACATTTCTTTGTAAACCTTTCAAGAAAACAATTAATAAAACACATTATTATTCATCTTCAAATAAATTGATCAAGTAAATTCGAGTGAGGGGTGTAGTGTAGGTTTTCCTGAAACTACAACAGTTGGTTCCATATGTTGGAGGCAACTTGTGCTAGTTGTTTTCATTCTTGTTGAGGTTGTTCACAAGTTGTCGAGTTTGTTCACAAAAATCTAAACCTAAAAGGTTTGTTGAGGTTGTGCAATTACATACAGTTGGCTACAAAAGTTTTCTACCCAAAAGGTTTGTCATAAAAACAACACAAAATAAAAAGAAAATAGTAAAGAAGATGCATAATACCTTGGTTTCCAGTTTTCCCACAAGCTACCATAAGACCACCCCTGAACTTTCCAGTAAAAAACGTAGCATCTATTATCAGCATAGGACGGCAATACTTGTTGAACCTCGTGATGCAAGCTTCAAAGAAATGAAAAACCTCTCAAACTGCCGGTTTTCCAAAGATTAAACTCAAAGTTGATGACGCTTCCAGGATTATAATGCTTGACCGCTTCTTCATACCACAAGAAATCAGAATACGACTTGATATCATCTCCCCAAATACATTCTTTGCAAAATTTCAGTCCACGATATGCTTGATGGTAGGTTAGGTCAACTTGATACTCCCTGAAATAAATCTTGAATGTCCGCGGCTGTTTCGCTTACCCGAAACTCTAATATCGTCTTTTATAATGTTCTTTATAAAATTCTTCGTCATTCAAGCTTTGAAGGATCGTAGAAAGCCAAACCACAAGAATGCTCCGATATAAAAGTCTTGCACTTAAAAGCATGGCCGCCTTTGAATGCCAAAGAAGAGTGGAACCTCCACTTACATCCTTTTTCTTCTTTGAAAAGGCAATGAACTGTATAACGCTTCCGATCAGTCTTCTCAGGCTTGACTTTGTACCCACTCTCCACTTGATATTTCAACAAGACATCGACAACTTCATCTTTCCCTTCCTCAAACATCTGACCAACACCGGTAAGAATTCCAGCCCAAGCATCATATTTTTTTGGTTCTCTTATGGATAATTGATTCATTGAAACGTCATCAGTCATGTCCTCAACAAAAGCCAAACCTTCAGTTGAAACACAACTTGAAGAAGCTGAAGAAGAAGCAACACATGAAGAAGAAGAAGAAGAAGAAGAAGAAGAAGAAGAAGAAGAAGAAGAAGAAGAAGAAGAAGAAGGAGTTTCGAATTGAACACTAAGCTTCAAAACTTGTATTCCCTTAGCTTGGCAAAGATATAACAAGAAAATTCAAATCTAAATCAGACAGAACGATTTGAAGTACACCATTAACATCAGAAAGAATCACATAAGGGACTTGAGAAAGAATACTCCAAGAACGCAACACAAGACTTTGCATATCCTTGAAGGTAGTTGATTCATAGATAACATGAGAGATGCTTAAGTTGCAAAAGTTGATCTCTGCGACAACCATATTTACCATGCAAAGAGAAGAAAATCAGTAAATTTCAAAGGATAATAAGATACAAGTTGAAAGCAACAAACCAAAGTTGTTTCCAAAACTAGAAGCAACTACCACAGGTTGTTTATAGAAAGTAATGAAAGCAACCAACCCAATTTGTTTCCACAACTAGAAGCAACTACCACAAGTTGTTTTCCTAATTGGAAAAAACTTGGACAATTTGTCCTGCGATTCAATAACAACGACATTCTATATAAACAGGTTGACAAGCTACAATTTGTCCTTAGATTGAATATGTGATTCAGCATGTCCTATAGATTAAAATCTGGTCATGACGCAAATCACTCGGGGCTGCGCCCCTCATGAGAAGTATATCAAGGCAAACGGTGGAAAAAGTTGAAAACATTGCCTGAATTCACTAAGCAATTGTAAAACAGGTAGAACTACTCAATTGATTTATCACAAAAACAACTAACAATATGACCTAACAGATTCAACTACTACATTGTTGTATCACCATTACAAAAATCAAATAACAATATAACCTAAAAAACTCATTACAATCTGGCTTATACCCTGGTCAACATAAATCATGCTTAATCACTACATAAAAAACTTGAAAAACTTGAAAAACAATATTCAATTTCACAGTATTCAATTGAAAAAATATAAAACAAAATGTACAAACATGCCAAATTAATGGTTAATCAAATACAATATGAACAACATTACATGATTCGGAAAAAAAGTAAATTAACAGAGTATATTTTACCTGTTCTCGAGATTGAACTAGAACAAATCAAATAATTAGAAGAAATCAAATAGTGAATCGAGCTTCGTAATATCTTTGAATCGATCTTCAGATTCAATGATTCATCCACAACTTTTGATTTGAGTTGAAAAATAGATTTCTCTGAGCAAAATAGATTTTCCTAATTCAAATGTCGAACAACTACCAACTTTAGGTTTTGGTTTCAGAACAATTATTCTGAACAATCGTTTTCTGATTCGATGAAGAACAAAATCAAATTCAAATCATGAATTTATAAATCAGATTCAGCTAATAATCTTCAACGAATTTGAAATTTATAATCAGATTCAGCTAATAATCTTCAACAACATAGCTGGGAACAAATAATCTTCAACGAAATTGAAATTGCATGTTCAAATTGAGATTCAAATCTGCTCTGCTCTGCTCGTCTCTCTCTCAAAAATTCAATCGAAAAAATAGAAGAAACTAACCTATATCGTTCGGACATAATAAAAGCTGTGAAGGTTAAAATCGGACTTTAACTTGTTACGGGATATTGAGCCCGTTGGAAAGATACCCCTGAAGGGTGTTCGTGCAAAGCCCATGGATACTAGGGGCATAAATAACATTCCCACTTTTAGAAATATCTCCTTGTTTATAATACAGGTCACTTAATAGTGGGACAAAATGTAAAAGTAAATAAGTCACTTAATAGTGAGACGGAGGGAGGGTATGGTTAATGCATTAGAAGATTAAGACAACATCCTCCTTTCGTCGCCCAGTAAATTTGCGCTACACCAATTCTTGCAGCGGAAACCATCGGTCAAAGGGTTAGAGCTTCTCCAATGGAACGTGTATGAGGAAAAAAGTGATCCGCGTAGGATACACATCCATATTTCTTAAAATTTTTCTCCAACCCTAACCTCTTCAACTAATATTGAGATGACATGGCATGTTTTTATATAGACATCCTCTAACTCAACCTCTTGTTTCAGAGGTTCACCAAGAGGATTTGTATAGATCCAAATCAGCATTTTTTATACTAAAATTGATTTAATTAATTAAAATGATTTTTTTAACCATAAATCAAATATAGATTATTTTCCTTTCTCCTTCGTTAAACGAAATACTTTTCTTCCCCTTTCTCGTATCCGATGCAAAACAACAGAGAACTATGTTTTGTTTGTATTATCAACAACTCTTCTCTTGTAGATTAATTGGATCATCATCCGTTATTAATAAATTAAGTTTCATCAGTTATGGCTTTCAATGTTCTCACATTTAATGATGCAGAGAATCAGATAATAACATCACCAAGGTTGAACTTATTCTATTGGTGCTAGGGTGAATTCTATAATATATGTTTACTATTGATTGCTTCTGTAAGTTTTCTATTTTGATGTGCTTAAGGTGTAACAGCAAAAATGGATATAGGTGACAGTGAAGATATGAACTGGTGGATTTTCTCTTTATCGAATAAAATCAAGTAAAATAAAAGAAAAATAATTACAGCTAGGCAAAGAAATACTATCCAAAACGCGAATGGGTTGGAGAACCATTATTTTTATTCCTTATATTTAGGAAAAATGGATGAAATATAGGTTGGAGAACCATTATTTTGATTATTCCGCGTTTTTCGCTGCTCCATCGCCGAGGCGATTTCATGACGAACTGAGGGGGGGGGTCTGATTTCCCCCCTTTTTTCTTCTATGATTCTCCTCTTCCCTTCTGTTTTCTCTTGGATTTTCCACTGTTTTCATAGCTTTTCTTTCCCTGTATTTTACCACGACCCTTCTGTTTCCTTTTCTTTTTAGGGTTTCTTTTTTCTGAAACCCTACGTTGTTTTTCTATCCGGGTTTTGATTCGTTTATCCCTTTTCTTTTCGTCTTCATCGCCATGTCCTGCCATAGCAATCACAATGTACCTGATGCATATTTCGAGTTTGTTCAATGCCCATTTCAAGGGTTTGATGGCTGCAAGAATGGTGTAGGAGGGAGAGGTTTGTCTAGGCACTCTTTCTCTCAACACCTTCATGGGATACACCTTAGGTCTGTTGATGGGATTGACAAATGCAGAGAACGGATTATGGAGATTGAGGTCATGCATCGTGCTTGGGAAAAGTTTCTTCAAAGAAAGATAGGTTTTGGCTCAGATCTGCTGGTATGCACTACTTTATCGACTTGGAAGAAAGAATTCAAAAATCATGGTGTTGAGGCTCCTTTCAATGGACGGAATGCTAATTTTCTTATTCATGGGATTTCAAAGCCTCTTGTCTTAACTAATGTAGGTGTCGATTGTGGAACTGAGTGCACTGAACTTGTTTCAGCACCAAGTCTTGATGTTGGGCTTCTTGAAAGCATCTTTAAGTCTCAAACTCGTACCATCCGACATGTACCAGCTAAGTGCAGACTTAATTTTTCCAGGGTTTTCAAGCTCGTTCTCGATGAGGTTGTTCTTCATCCCATGGATTCTGTTGCTTGGATTAAACTTCTTCTCTTCCCTTCTTGTATTCTCAGGAATTATAGTCCCCAGAATAATGCTGAAGGGAGGTCTGGAATGCGCAGAAACTTACAGGCCTGTGCTATCACTCAAGCCTTATCTAAGTGACGTGAGACGGATGGTTGCTTCCAGCTTGGACAAGAGTTGTTATCTGATGTTCCTCCCCCACCTAAGAAGCCCCTTCCACGGAAGAAAAGCCAAGCCGAGATCAACCAAAGCTTATGTAGGAGGAAGGAAAGTCAAGGTTCTTTTACGGCTGCCATTCGTGTCCTAACATCTAATGGTGTTGCCCCTCAGACTGATGCTACCTTGGCTGATCTGCAACTTAAACACCCTTCCGCGCCTTTTCCTGATATCCCATCAACATCTTGCGGTGTCGAGGCATTTACTGCTAGCAAGGATTTCGTCCTTGGTCGTATTAAAAGCTTCCCCAGAGGGACGTCCTGCGGCAGATATGGTTTGCATGCCCAACATCTACTTGATGCTCTTAGCGGGTCTGCTGCTGCTATTGCTGATGAGCTTCTTACTTCCATCACTGCTGTTGTGAACTTGTTGCTTGCTGGTCGTTGTCCTCCGCAGCTGAGTGAGTACATAGCTAGTGCTCCCCTCACACCTCTTCTCAAGCCGGGACGGTGGCATACGCCCCATAGCTGTTGGTACCATTTGGAGGCGTTTGGTCTCTAAAGTTGCCGCTCTTAGTGTCTGCAAGGATATGAGTGCCTATCTCAGTGATTTCCAGTTTGGCGTTGGAATCCCTTGTGGGGGTGAGGCTATTTTACACTCGGTTAATCGCATATTGACCGATTGCAGGTAGTTGCTCTTCTATGTCTATGCTTTTGGTGGATTTTCTAATGCTTTCAACCTTGTTGACCGTACTTCTATGATCCTGGAAGTCGAAGAAAAAATGTCCCTCTATCTCTAGATGGGTGGAATTTTGTTACTCTAATCCCGCAAGGCTTTATTATGGTTCTCACACCCTCTCATCATCGCAAGGAGTGCAAAGAAGGTGATCCCTTAGGGCCTTTACTTTTTGCACCGACCTTACATCCTATCGTGTTGAAGATTTCTCAAGCCTCGTGAGTTGGATTTGCAAGCTTGGTACCTTGATGATGGGACCCTGATTGGGGATACTCTTATGGTCTCCAAAGCCTTACGCATTATTAGAGAAGAAGGGGGCTTGGTTGGTCTTGATCTTAATATCCGTAAAACTGAGTTGTTTTGGCCTACTGTTGATGCAAGGAGTTTGGTGGCATCTGTATTTCCTTCTGACATCGATAGACCTACCTCGGTATTAAGCTCTTAGGTGGCCCTAAGTCTTGATCCCCTTTTCTCGCAACCGCCTTGGTTAAGGCCCGTGTTGACAAAACTCTCTGGTGATGGATGCTATTCGAGTTTGAAAGATCCTCGGGTTGAGTTGCAGCTTGCTTTAATTGTTCTGGGTTTCCAAGCTTTATTTCACTATGAGGACAATCGAACCACTTTTGTCAAAGAGGCTCAAACTATTTTTGACTCGCCACTTGTTTAACTTTGTCCAACAATTGGTTACTTGTGATGGTCCTGGTTTTGGGGTTTACTGAGATGCGTTTAGCTTCTCTGCCTATTAAGAATGGTGGCTTTGGTTTATATACTATGGCTGATACGATGCAAGTATTGTTACCTTGCTTCTTGCTTACAAACTCAACAAACTGAATGTGATATTTTGTGCAACTCTGGCATTTCAGGTATGAGTTCTTCGTGTATGCTTGCTTTAGATGCGTTCACCCAATTTTGTGGCTTAGGTTCTTCTCCTCTCCGTGTCGATACTGTTGCCCCCCATCCCATGAGCAAACTGGCAGCTTTATATTTCGACCAGGTGACGAAGGAAATGCCTACAAAATATGTTATGACGCAACGAGATCTTGCCTTATGGAAGAATAATAAGATTAAGCACACTCAAGACTATCTTATGGCCATTCCTATTGATGGGTTGGGTCAAAAGATAGGTCCTCGTCAGTTCAGCGCTATTCTTGGTTATAGACTTGGTGTTCCCTTATTTGCCAAAGATAGTATATGCTCTTGCTGCGGTAATGATATGATGTTTTTGGTGACCATGCTTTACATTGTGCGCATGAAATTGGCTTGAAATATCGCCATGATTTTGTGCGCGACACCTTGTCTGATATTTGTTTTCGTGTTGGCGTACAAGCGAAAACTGAGGCTTCCCTTAGTCTTCTTGATAATGTTGGGGGTGATGCTAGACCTGCAGACATATTAGTTCTTAACTGGGATAATGGTCGAGACACTTGCTTCGATGTTACTGGTGTTTCACCTTTTACTGGTAATGGTGTGCAGAATTTTTCGCCAGGTGTGGCTATTTCTCGTCTTTGTTGGACCGTAAGCGCAGCAAATACCTCGACATCTCGCTCTAGGAATGGTTATTGTTTTGGTACTTTGGCTTTTACGACTTTGGGTGAACTTGGCGAAGAGTTTGTTGTTTTCCTTAAGAGACTGAAAAATTTTCTCATTAGGCATGATTCAACTTCTAAAGTAGGTAATTTTTTGTTTCATAGAGTAGGTGTGGCTATTCAGAAGGGAGTTGGTGCGCAGCTTGTTGCCCGACTTCCAACTATTGTCTTGTCTTCTGAGATTATTTAAGTTTAAGAATAAACAATAAATATAAGTTAAAGGATGTCTTCCCACGATGCCACATATGAAACTGACCACATGACCATTGGAGAAGCTCTTACATACGACTCCTCGAAGAACAAGAAATTGGAGGCTATTTAGAGACTTAGAGTGTCAATTTCTTGAATTGGCACGCAGCAAACCAAATCTGGGGGAATCTCGCAAGTACCCGTCTCAAGGAAAACACAAAATGCAAAAACAGCCAATAGCCAAACTTCTAATCAACGGTTATAATACAAACATAAACCCTCGTACGGATCCTAACCTCATCCAACGGTCAAGAACATCGCTTCTTTCCCAAAGAGAAAACACAAAAGGAAAATAAACCAAAACAAAAAACACAATCCGAGTACTTCTTATTCCGCCAATAGAAAACCAGTGTCTTTAATCTAACGGTTTATTTACAAACAAAAACCATTCATGCGGATCACCAATCCATCTAACGGTATTAACACCATTTCAGAAGTTTGACAAAGTCCAAATAAACTCTATAAATAACCGCCACCACCCACCACCATCTCTCACAAATCTCAAAGAAAGAAAAATCCAGAGAGAGAAATTTCAATTTCAGAGTGAGAAAATGTCAGGAAGAGGAAAAGGAGGAAAGGGTTTGGGAAAGGGAGGAGCAAAGAGGCACAGGAAGGTGTTGAGAGATAATATCCAGGGTATCACTAAACCAGCTATCAGAAGATTAGCAAGAAGAGGTGGTGTTAAGCGTATCAGTGGTTTGATTTATGAAGAGACTCGCGGTGTTCTTAAGATCTTCTTGGAGAATGTGATTCGTGATGCTGTTACTTACACCGAACATGCCAGGAGGAAGACTGTTACTGCTATGGATGTTGTTTATGCTTTGAAACGACAGGGGAGAACTCTCTATGGATTTGGAGGTTAGGGTTTTGGTTTTATTGAAATTGGGGTTTTCTGTAAAGTTAGTATCAGGGTTTGGGTAATTTCTCAGTTTAATTAGTTAACAATGAAGTGATTCGAAGCTGTTATGAGCTTTGTTTTGATTTGTAATGCTTTTCAAATGAATGGGAAATTTCAGTTTCTTGGTTACTTTTTGGTGAAATTGATTAGATCTGATACTTTTTAAAATTTGAGCTTATTGTTGCTGTTCTTTTTGATGCCCTAATTTTATATATGCACCACAAATCTTCTCGACGAACTCAGAACTTGACTAGTGGCATATTATGCAAAACTTACAGTCAAAAATTTCTAAAAATTGGTTTTAAGAATCACCCAGATGTGTATTCAAACTGTATTTTGTAAGCAACAGGAAATTGAAAGTTGTTTGTGGAGTCTATTTAGTTCAATTGATCTCTGTGCATTGTAATTATTGATCTATATGCTTTGGAAATATCAGTTTCTTGGTTATTTTTGGTGAAATTGATAATTGATTTGATCTCCTAGTTTTTCTTCAATTTGAGCTTATTGTTCCTTTTCTTTGGGATGCCCTAATTTCATATTATGTTCCTTTTCTTTGGGATGCCCTAATTTCATATTATGTTCCTTTTCTTTGGGATGCCCTAATTTCATATTATGATGCAAGTGGAATTGTCTGAATTGGACAAGTTGTTTAAGAGCTGAGGGATCTTTTTAAACATCACATTTTGGATCACCCCTAAAACCTGTACACTGGGTGAGAATCACTACATGGCGTAAATTATGCAATTGATACCCATTACAACCGGAAATGTTTGAAGCTAGTTGCCTAGGATAGTAGCTCAGGTCATTTTGTGCAGTCACCACTGACTTCACCTGAAACCTCATCTGTGTTAGGCTGTGAAACCTGGAATTGGAATCAACTACAGATAGCGGGCACAAAACCTCACTTGTTATAAAGATTTAGCTGTTTTGTGTGTTCTTTGGTATATCTGCTAAACAGGAAAGTAAACAACAGCAAACAAACAGGCGAATATGACGACTTGATCAACTAAGAGTGAAGCTGCTTGCCGCATTTTGGTACATAACTTCTTTATAGCCAATGATCTGCCAGGTGAGCTTACAAAATTATGCTAGAGATGTATTCCAATATCTGGGTATGTATAAAATCTGACTATATGCTTGGTTGACTGTGTGAAGAGACAATTTAAGTATTCACCGGGATCTATAAAAACAGGTTGGGCACATTGCCATGGAAGCTACTCTGATATTTTATCACTACAAATGAGTGATTACTTTTCAGGACTCATCATCCCAAAATTCTTCTAAAGACTTGAAGGGCCCATTCTCTGATACAACAAATGCAGCGGTTGCAACTCTGCTCTGTGGAAGCTCATCTATCTTTTTCAAGTCTTCGGCTGTCAGCTCCCAATCAAATATTTTCAGGTTCTCCCTCATCCTCTCTTCATTGAAACTTTTCACCACGAGACTCACACCTTGCTCGTAAACCCATCTTAGACTAATCTGTACACCCAAAAGACAAAATACGAACTAAAGAGTTGCTTGTGTGACTCAAATATTACAGCATGAGACATATGCAGAGAATATTACCAACCTGAGCAACAGATTTCCCTCTGGCAAGGGCAATCTGGTTCAGTACCTCAGATCCCATAACCACATTGGATCCCCATCCGGTTCCTTTAGCTCCCAAAGTAGAGTATGCAGTAACCAAGATATTGTTGGCCTGACAATATTCTCTCAGTTTCTTTTGTTGCCATGTGGGGTTCATCTCTACCTTAATCATGGAAGTGTCCATCAAAATTGTATGAGAGTAAACTCATTTTTATCAAAATTCTGAAGTAACTAACCAATTTATGAACGATACTTACTTGATTTACGGCAGGAGGGATGCTGGCTGTGCTCATTAGCTCTTGAATCTTTTTGGAGGAGAAGTTGCTGACACCTATCGACTTAGTGAGGCCAAGCTTCTGACACTCTTCCATAGCTGCCCATACAGACTTGTAGTCCATTGGAAGGAAGTTGTCCTTACTCCCCAAATCTTTCAAAGTTGTCCCTGGCTTCAAGCTTACTGGATAGTGTATCAGATATAGATCCAGATACTGCAGTTTAAGATTCCTATATTACACAAAACAAAATCCATCATTCATGTATTTTTAAAAGTCCAAGACAGTCTTATTTTAGCAGACTAGCATATACACAAGGCATAATTTTTTTCCCAGATGGCTATTGCCGTTTCTCTTTACTTTTGTTTTTTCTTGTCAATCAATTGGAATTTCTTAATTTTAGGTATCCTTTGAGCAAAAATTACCGTAGAGAATTCTGAAGAGCCAGGAGGACGCGATCAGGGTGAGCATCAGAACCCCAGAGCTTGGAAGTGATAAAGAGTTCATCTCGAGATTTGATGAAACCAAGTTGAAGCGCTTCAGCTATGGCTTCACCAACACACTCTTCAGTTTGGTATATGAAAGCTGTATCAAAGTGTCTGTAACCCACTTCTATCGCCTTCAAAATCGCCAGCTTCTCTCTTTCAGAACCTTTAGTAAGGTTTTCAGCTGTTCCCAGTCCTAAAACCGGCATCCCCTTGCCGGAGCTCAAAGTGGTTACAGGCACACAACTATTCTCCATGGTATATCTGGATCTCTATTAAACCAACATAAGATCAGATGCAATGTTTAGCAGGTATTACTAAAACAAAACTGAAATGGCATGCTTTAGTTGACTAAACAGGTTCCACATGGGCATCTCCACTCGAGACAAAAACTAATTTATAATTAACAAATTTAACATTATCCTTTTTTGTTGAAAATGAAAACAAGAATCGCAATAATGAGAAAGAATCCAAAGTGGAACAAAATAGAGACATAAAGATAATGGGAGAGCATTTTGTGGCAGTCGTATGAGATTACAACTCTTCGTCACTATCAGATCATTAATTTAATGAAGGCAAGATTTTACTAATTGTAAGAAGAAAGTTGAACAAGAAATTACACAATCCGATAACAGACTCCGAGTTTCAAAGAACATTCATTCGTAGCAGTGTGCACAAGAAATGTTGCGTGAACTAGAGAGATGTAAAGCAGATTGATCCATCTTTACTGCTAAGCTATCGGCCATGTCAAGATTTCATGATTTTCTCTGGTTACACAAATATTCTCAAACTTGAAGAAGCTCTGGGAAGTTTTCTCAGTCTCTCACAGTATCTGTTCATTAGTATCTTTCTATCAGGTGAGACATCTTCGAGATAAGAATCCATATCCAGTTCTTCCAAAACCACAGCGTTTTTCAACAGCAATTCCAGAAACACAAGCTCGTTATCTTGTCCTTCAATTCCAACAATGGAAACATGCTTGAGGTGGAGCAGCATGCATGGCAGTGGCAATCCTGCTTTCCAATCATCTCCTACTTTCACAGATAAACTTAAACGGTGGCTACCTCCAACATTTCTGTCATCATCTTCGTCTGGTATACCCAATTGAGGTGGAAGGGGATAATCTCTGAAGGAATTCTGAACAAGAATGAAAACAATAAATAAATGCTCTAAAGACAATAACAACATAGATTGCGTACCAAGTTTAAGGTGCTTACTTTACAAAGACGAAGAGATTCTATATTTGGAGAGATTGTTAGTAAGTATACTATTGTGCGCAAGCAGCCTCTCGTCAACCAGAAATGTAGATCTAAACACCATAAATTGCAAAACTGAGGAAGTTGAGTGCCCAAGTCAAGAGCTCCAGAGGCAACCTTGATAAGCAATAAGTGTCATTTTGTTAATGTGGCATCAAACCGACCAAATTAAAAGATAGGAAACCAAATATTACTGGTAGAATTTACGATCTTTATATACTTGTGGCTTATTCACACATGGATCTCAAATTACCAAAAACACAGCTTCATTCCAACGAACTAATTTTTTCACAAGAACAGTTTATATTATCGCGTCTAGCCAAGTTGGTGTCAAGCAACACATGGCGATGGATTTTAGAACTACACCTCTTAGAAGTTTGTTAAGGATCAGGAAAGCAATTTGGGTATATCACAAATAAGAAAACTTAAGTGTGCTAGGCTGCTAGCTGAAATAATGCTATAAAGATGATAATTATTTGGCCGATTTGATGTTTACCAAATTCCTACTAACATACACCTATTCTTTGGATAGTACACCTAACACTATTGATTTTGTAGCTGAAAATCCTACCTGGGACCTATACCAAGGCGAGTCCACCCTGTAAAACCACAATCGACATAATGGTTGTTGGTTGAAACCAGACATAACCAACTAACATAGGCCATTATGATGGAAAGAAAAGAAGGAGCCATACCTCAAGAATACCTTCGTACAGTGTTAACTCTTCCACGTTTTGAAGTGCACCTAAAAGGTTCAGTAAATATTTGCCATACTTTTCTTTATCCTCTTCAGGAAGCTCCAAGTACAATTCTGGGTATTCCCTGTTGTTCTGTACCTCTTTCATTAACAGTGCAATATCAGCATCTACTAAAGAAGAAAGGTTCTTTAGAGAGTATTCTTGCGTCATAAAATCCGAGCAAATGAAGGATGTGAGATTTGGAGCATTTAACTTGATGGTCTTAGCCATTAGAGTATTTTGCCAGCCACCATTGCACACAACGAGTTCCTCCAATGTAGAAGAGTCAATAACGAAATCCTGATGATTATCCATCTCTATACCAGTATCTGCTATTCCCAGATACTCAAGAACTGGACAACTAGAGACGAGCCTCGTAGCTGCTCCTGGATTTTCAAACGAAAGTCCCTCAAAATCCACAGATCTGAGGTTAGGTAAACAACAAGATTTAGGTACAACAATCAGAGAGTAACCCCGACCCCCCATTTCCAAGCTCCACGTCTCCAATGTCTTACAATTGAATAGACATTCAGGAAGCTCAAATGTCCACTCTGCATTAATGCAAAAAGTAATAGACAGTGTTTTGATATTATGCCTAACAACAGAACAAATCCACGAATTTAGACGACTTGCTAATATATCATAATATTTTGGACATTCTAGACTCTCCTCATCCACTTGAGTAAGAGGTAAAGTTAGATAAAATTTGTTTACATCAGCAACATCATCACGGAGATTGAGTACCTTGTCCACGAAATCAATGAAACGAGCAATCCTTTCTATAATTGGGTACTTCTCGAATGCAGGGGAATCAACTATGCGAACAGTATTAACAGAAGTCCAGATATACCTCCATCTTTTAGACAAAATGCAAGTTTTGATAACATCTGTCATGTCAATGAAAGAAAGGATCCGATGAATCAACCCATCTGGTAACTCACTTATTCTGTCTGTTGAGTTTCTTGTTTTTTCCATTGTAACCCTGGAAATGAAATACCTAAAAATTAGTACAATAAATCAATTAATAGTGTTCAGGGTTTATTATTCTACTAAGCTCAAGACTGATTCATCTCTAGGTTTGTAAGCAAACACAGAAAGAATTAATAAAAAAAAAATGAAAATTTCCTAACCTAATAACACTCACAATAAGAAAACCCCCAGATTCTATAAATTCATTTCAGAGAGTCACTATTGTGATTTCGGGTTAAGCAAAAATTATAACCAAAATGTAAATAATGGTTCATATAAGTAAAAAGGAGTCTTTTAGGGTTTACCTTAATCCTTGATCAACAGAAGAGAGCACAGTGGAGAGAGCAAGTGTGGTTCGCTGGAATGAGAACGAGAATGATTTAGTAATTAGCACAAACATTGGAACAGACCAACATTTGTAAGATCCTGAGCTAAAGTTGGGCTTCTGTGACCCCTGGAATTTGTGGCCCAAAGCAGAGCGTTGTCTCGCTAGTCGCTACTGCTGCTTTGGGGCAGGGAAAGGTACGAGACAGCTCCGATCAATTTATCACATATGAACCACATGAGGTTTTTCTCTCCAGATATTCAGGCGATATCAAGTATGCAGGTTGATCCGTAAGTTACAAGAAGCTCGACTCTCATCTTTGATATCAAGTATGCAGGTTTCATGAAAACTCCTCTCCAGTTTCCAAAAAGATAAAAATAGAACATGCTTAGAGCAACTGCAGTGGGCGACTATACCCATTTATTTGGTCGGGGAACCAGACGTAGCGGGACGGACCAAAGACCAAATCCCAGACTAAATGAACAGTGGGCGATTATATTTGGTCGGGGACCAAAGACTAAACCCAAATATAGTCGGGCGGGGATATAATGTTCGCCCAAAACCGGACTGGGATAAAATGTTCGCCCCACACCAAGCGGTGATAAAATGTCCGCCCCACACCAAGCGGTGATAAAATGTTCGCCCCATTTTTTTTTTTTTTTATTCTTTTTTGGGGCGTTGATATAATCCCCGCCTGCAATGGGGCGAACATTATATGTGATCCCCACTCCAGGCGGGGATTATATCAACGCCCCAATTTTTTTTTTTTTTTTTTTTTTTTTTTTTTTGTGGGGGGATAAAGTTTACGCCCCACACCAGGCGAACTTATAATCCCCGCTCGACTAAATTTACTCGTGACCCACTGCGTCACACGATGGACCAAACTAAAAATTGGTCTTTTTTTTTGGTCTTTGATCTTTGGGTTTAGTCGCACCGCTGTGGATGCTCTTATAGACCATAATAGATCACTCAGGGCGGAAAAGATATTTTTGCAGATCCTGCGCCCGTAGTGTATGAACAATAATATTAATTTCGATAAATAGAATATAATCTAACTTACTTAGAAAAATGGAGATAGAAGCAGCGGAAAAACCGCTTTATTTCGAAAGGAAAGTTTTCTGAGTTTATGTGGGATTTCAGGGCCTGAGATTAGAGAAGAAGAAAATGGGAGGATTCAGATCATGGATAGAATTCTCAACTGAGATTGCTAGATGGTTTGTTGGAGTTATGGAGGAAGCAAGTGATGCAGGATGTACGAAGAATCGATGGCCAAGGAGGCAGGTAAATATTTAAGGATTTCAAGGATCAGAAGAGGTGATGCGAACAGATCTTACGCTCTCTATATTCCTTGTGGAGATAGTGGTTATTATTGGGCAGTTCTTAGTAAGGAAATCAACAGGCTTTTGAAGAAGAACAATTTGATCAAGAAACCTTTATAGCCTATTCCATCAAGAATTGAGTTTGCACCTGCTTTGCCTAGGAAAGAAACAGTTAAACAATCTTATGAAGGCATTGTTCGTGTAGAAGGATTTGTACGTTGGCAGAGGGTTGCAAGGGAAGTTAGAAGGAAAATGGAATGTGATTCGTTCATAGATATGGAGATTTTGGATGACTACACTGCTAAGATCGTCTTGGATAAAGACTATTGGCTTGATCTTTGGAAGCCTCAGAAGATCTTTGTTGATATGGCAGTGGTGCATATTTCTCAATCTAGAAGAATTGAGGGGTCACAGTGTCACACTAAGAGTGTCCCAGAACTGAAGAAGGTTTCAAAAGAAGTGCAGGTAATTACAACAGTTAAAGAAAATGTCATTCCATTACAAGCTTTGGTAATGTATGGAAAATGGCTGAAGATCAGGGGAATTCCATATAGATTTTGGAGTTCTAAGTTGTTTAAAATTGTGGGGGACATGCTGGGAGGTCTCATTAAGGTCGCTATGAGCTCATTAAGAATGACGAATTACAATTTCTTCAGAATCAAAGTCAAAGGTGACTTTGCTATGATACCGACGGTACTCATGGTAGAATATGAAGACCAAAAATGAGCGATTTCAATAGAATGGGACTTCAAATTTGATCCAAAAAATAGGGCACCGATGGAGGAGTATATTCGGCTAATTAATGAGTTTGATAACAGAATTTCAAATTCAAAAGATACTCTTCCAGTTATTCTGGGATTTAAATCAGTGTCGGGTCATTGCTTTGTTTCGAAGCTGGGGTCGAAACGGTGTCTTTGAGTCGAGGAATTTTAGTACGAATGTTGGATTGGACAATGAGTCAACAACATCAACACTTAATTCTGGATTAAATGGCGGCCATTTTACTAGAGAAGATGATCAGGGAGGTGGTCATTCTTCCTCTAGCTCCAGAGGTGTGAATAATGGTGGTTTCATTCAACCTGCTATGAGGGAGATTACTAGATCCTTTTTTGAGAATAATGGATTCATTCTCAGAGAGATGTTTTAATCTCCATTGTTAATAAGTTTCAAGTTCTAGATGTGTGTGGAAGTGAAGGTGTTTTTCCCACCACAAATAGACTGGATATTATTGACAGTGTCATTGCTGCTGAGGCACTTGGAACACAGCGTATTTGGACGTGAAGGTGATGTTCCCAACATTCCTGTAATACCAAATGACTCAGACAGTATTGGTTCATTAGCTCATGGAAGTGGTGGATGTGTAGGTGGTTTTCCTGCCACTTCAGGGGTTAATGAATTATCTTTGGACTTGTGTAAGGACAGAAGGTTTGATTCCCCAGTTCATACTGACGACCTTCAAATGGTCTTACATACAAGTCAGCTGGAGGGTACTTGTTTTCGGAAACACCATTATTAGTGCATAATTTGCCCACATACCAAAAATTGGAACATTTGAATGTGGATAGTCATTAAGCTGAGTGATATTCAGGGAACGAATACAGATTCAAATGAAGTAATATTTTCCACTTCCAAACTAGTAGTGGAATTATGTTTCAGGATGGGTGGTATTTCATCAAAAGACGAGGTGCAGGCGAAAGTTTTCATAGATGAAATCCTATTCAAATACACAGACAGGTACAGAGCCATTGTTGATGGTTAGAAAGTGATTGATAGCTGCGACTCCAATGTTTACAATTCTTCTAATGATGAGGAAGAGAACGAGGAGGTAAACTCAAGGAATAAAGGTGTTTCTGATGGGATCTAAGATCTTATCTTGGAACATCAGAGGCTTAAACGACTATGAAAAACAAATCGTTGTGAGAGATCTGATAGCTGAGCATAAAAGTATTATATGTTGCATCGAAGAGACAAAGATGACTTCTATGTCACATTGGTTTGTTCGACAGTTGGGGTATGACTCTGATTTTGAGATGGAGCTTTTACCTTCTCAAGGAACTTTGGGTAACAGTGGCGGCCTATTAACAATCTGGGACAATGTTCAATTGGAGATGCTACATAAGAGAACGGGATTGAATTCTATTACTTGTCTCTTTAGATTTCGAAATAATGGCTTTAAGTTCTTATTGACAAACGCGTACTCTCCTTGTGATCCTAACAGGAGGGAAATGTTTTGGAATGATTTGACACATGTTAGAGCTTGGTCTTCTGAAGCTTGGTGTTTCCTAGGAAATATGAATGCTGTTAGAAGCGACTCGGAAAGGAACAAGCCTTAAGGAGACGCTAGAAACATGAAGTTTCTTAATGATTTTATTTCTGACCAAGAATTACTTGATATGCCTTTACATGGAGGTGCTTACACTTTGAGCAACAAGCAGAATGATCCACTGCTTTGTCGACTAGACAAGTGTTTGGTGTGTACTTATTTTGATGCTAAGTTCTGTAATTCTACTCAAACAACACTGGTTCACACAATCTCAGACCACAATGCTATATTTCTGGATATATCTCCATCTATTAGAGTTCACTCTTGTTTTAAGATAGAAAATCACTGGTTAGAGCATCCGGAATTTGTGAAATTGGTGGAGGTGTGGTGGAACTCTCTTGAGTTTGTGGGTACTCCAGGGTTTGTTCTTTTTAGAAAATTACAAAATTTGAAGTTCTTTATTAAGAATTGGAGTAGGAGTACATTCGGGAATGTGAGAAAGGAGGAGGAGGATCTTAAGAAGAAGATTAATGTTTTGAACATTGCAGAGGAAAGTGAAGCTTTATCTTCAGCTCAGCGTGGAGAAAGAGTTGTCTTATTGAATTCTTTGAATAGTGTGAAGAATACTAGAGCTAGAATGGCGTACCAAAGAGCGAAGGTTAAGGGATTCAAAGATGGAGATAATGAAAAGACGAGGGTACCCAAATATACCTCAAGCTACTTTTCCTACCTATAAGTCCTTTCTCCGAAAATGATTGTCTATGGAAAGAGTCGAGACAATACAACTAATCGGTTCACACTTCGTGTGATCATCTATGGATACGAGATCGAGACAATACAATAACGAAGTATGTTTACTTGATAAGAGGTTCAAACTTAACCAAACACAATAAGATTACTATCAAGTAAATAGGAATTAAGGTTTGTGTAATTTACTTTAAATTATAATAACAAACAATTATAATTGCGGAAAATAAAAGTAAATGACACAAGAAGATTTTGTTAACGATAAACCGCAAATGCAGAAAAACCTCGGGACCTTGTCCAGAATTGAATACTCTCACGATTAAGCCGCTATACAAAATAAAACCAACTTCGTATAGTTGAGACCAAGCAACTAAACCTATAGTTCACCTAGTTCCGTTTGTATTCCCACGCCTCCAACTTATGAATAAGTCACGTACTTGGAACAATTCCTTTGGTTCGTACTCCAAACAGTAAAGGAACAACAAATCTGTTTGGTAGCAACTCTTTTCAACCAAGTGATGTGAGTTCGACAAAGAATTGTATCTCAAATCTTTTCAACCAAGTGATGTGAGTTTGGTAGCAAATCTGTTTATCTCAATAAACTCCTTCATAAGGTTCTTAGATCTATCTTATGATCAACTACCGAAGTAATTGTTAATATTTTGCAATCAATACTTTTAATCACCAAGAATTGTATTGATGCCAATCTACACAACTAATCACTCTAATCTATCACAAAGATAAACCGATTATAGTTGGATCCTCTTATACCGAAACATGTATTGTGCACACCAAAGATTATGAACCCCAAATCAGAAATCTTCAATATCGTCTTTGTCTTCAAATCTTCTTAGTCTTCAATAAACGCCTGCACACAACAAATTGAATCTCTTGTGATCAATCACGCACAGAACGGAGTCTGTTAACAATGGATTATCACAAGACGTCTTTAGATCTACAAACAGTCTAAAGATCCTTGTCGAAACTTCGATCTAGTTTGAGTGAATCTTATATTAGAAGAGAAGATTCTCAAGCATAAACAAACTAGGTGCAATCAAAGTTCAACCACCGTTAGTCAATCAAATCAATCGAAAACAAAAGATAAACCGCAATTATCTAGTTTCCCACCAACGGTACTAATAGAGCTTTTCAATCCCAAAGAAGACTTTAAACTGAGCGTCCGTAAGAGATTTCGCCTAATTAGGTTACCCTCCTCTCCGAATAGGCGGCTTCACCAGTAACAACACAACCGAGGAAGTTTGTTGTCACGAAGGATTAGTTTGCTAGAAATGCAAACTTCAAGTATTTATAGACAAGGAAGTTTGGACACCAAGGAATTGTCAAAACCGAAAATATCCTCAAGATATGCAACATATTCCAAATTCGGTTTCCAAAATTCCTGGAAATGCTCTGTCCAAAATATTGACCGAAAATCTCTTTGGAAAATCTCCAACTAGTAAATGCACATTACTAATTCTCATTTTCCTAAAATAAAATTAAAAACCTTAAATAAAAGATTCTTAACTTATTTATGTTTCGATCCTGGGATTCTCTTCCTTTAGCTATTAAGGAATAACTTTGAACAATTAAAGATAAGTGTTACTGCACATGTTCAAAGTATGTCGACATCCTTACTTTGTAAGTCCTCTTTCATACTTACAATCTTGAAACCGATTTGCCACACTTCCAAACAAGTTTAGAATTGGTTCATCTGACTTTCAAGAACTATGTGATTGATCAAGAACACTCAATCACCAATCATGGGTTTAACGGTTCTACCAAAACAAGTTTCGGTTCTACCTATATGTGAGTACTGTGCATAGCCACACTAGCTTTCCGAAAATTCGGTTGACTAGGTACTAGGATCGGTTCCCCATGGCATGGTGAATGAAGATCCTAACAAACATCTTTTGGACTTCCACACCATTGTCACGGCTATGCTTCCAGCAAATGTTGAGGCGGATGGTGCAATGTTGAAGGTTTTCCGTTTCTCTTTAATGGATAGTGCTAAGGATTGGTTGTACTATTTACCTCCCTAAGTGTCACAACATGGAATGGGTTGAAGAAACTCTTTTTGGAGAGATATTTTCCTGCATCCAAGGCTACTCAAATTCGCAAGGAGATTTGCGGAATGAAGCAAAACGTGGGAGAATCCTTATATGAATGTTGGGAACGGTACAAGAGATTGGTTGCAAGCTGCCCTCACCACCAATTCAGAGTGACGCGATGATTATCCAATACTTCTATGAAGGACTCCAATCAAGTGATAGGAATCTTATTGATGTGCGGGTGGTGGTGCACTAGTTAGCAAGACGGTGGCACAAGCTAGAGAGTTGATTGAAAACATGGCAAATAACTCACAACAATTCTTAAGTCGTGGTTCGGATGTGATTCTAAGAAGGGTGAGTGAAGTGAGCGAGGTGGAGGAACTTCGTCAACAAATGGGTAACATGACAGCAATGTTGCAACAAGTGGCATCCGCGGTTATACCAACTTCTCCTCAATCTTATGAAGACGAGCAAGCTAATGCGATCTTTCCGAATCAACCAAGACGGTATGATCCCTACTCCGACACTTACAATCCGGGATGGAGAGATCACCCCAATTTTAGCTATGCTAACAAGCAAGGAGCCGTTCAACAACCTACTTTCAACCGTCCTAGTGGATTTCAACCACAACAACAACAATTTCAACAACCTCAAGCACAACAATCAATGCAAACTCAAGGTGCTGATATTGATGCAAAGCTTCAAACTTTTATGCAAGGTATTTCCACCATGTTCAAGGAGAGTCAACAAGAGACTAAGAGTGCTATTAAGGAGTTGCAAACACAAATGGGCTCCATGGCGGTTGATATCAACAATTTGAAGGCACAAAATAGTGGTAGACTTCCTTCTCAACCTATTAACCCAAAAGAGGGTGTCAATGCCATTACGTTGAGAAGCGGTACACAACTTGTGCCACCCGAAGTTGCTGATTCGGGCAAGGTGGAGACACCAAAGGAACCTGTTTTGGAGGAGAAAGTCGAGGATTCTCCCCAAACTTCTGAGGTACCTATTCCTAACTCTAAAACTCCGGTTTGTACTTATGTTCCTCCTCTACCTTTTCCTCGCAGATTTGCAAGTTCTAAGAAGGCGGAATTAGAAAAGGAGATTTTAGACGTTCTTAAAAAGATCCATGTGAACATACCACTCATTGATGCTATCAAGCAAGTTCCAAAGTATGCAAAGGTGTTGAAGGACTTGTGTACCAACAAACAAAGGCTCAAAGGTAATGAAGTGCTTAGTGTGGGGGAGAATGCTTCGCAATCTTACAACACAAACTCCCACTTAAGTGCAAGGATCCGGGTAGTTTCGACATTCCCGTCAAAATTGGTAACACAACTTTTAACAAAGCTATGTTGGACTTAGGTGCTTCCGTTAATGTTATGCCTGCGTCAATGTATAATTCACTTGATCTTGGTCCTCTTAAAAAGGCGGAAATTGTATTGCAATTAGCCGATCGATCTAATGTCTACCCAATGGGTATTGTTGAGGATGTTCTTGTGCAGGTTAATCAACTTGTATTTCCAGCGGACTTTTGTGTGTTAGAGATGGATGAAGGTGCTCCGGACTCGTCTCTTCCATTGCTTCTTGGGCGTCCCTTCATGAAAACGGCGAAAACCATAATTGATGTGGATAAGGGAACGCTAACTATGGAGTTTGATGGAGAAATATACGTTTCAACATTTTCGAGACGATGAGATATCCTAGCGATGTCCATTCTTGTTTCTCCATTGATGTGATGGATACATTGGCACAACAAATGTTTGAATTAAACGGTGATGATGCTTTGGAAACCGTGTTAACTACATCCATAGATAATGGTGTAGAGTGTGGTAATGAAGTCAAGGAAGCTCTTGGTGATCTTAATTCACTACAAGAATGCCCAAAAACTCATAATATCTCTTTTATTTCTTTACCATGCGGTGATGAAAAGCTTGTACCTTCAATTATTAAATCTCCGATTTTAGAATTGAAACCTCTTCCCGACCACCTTAAGTACTTGTACTTGGGTGATAATGAAGAGTTACCGGTGATTGTTTCTAACAAGCTTAGTGATTTACAGGAGCAAAAACTTCTACGGGTGTTACGGAAGTACAAGACGGCCATAGGATGGACAATTGCCGATATCAAGGGTATTAGCCCTGCCGTTTGTATGCACAAAATTCGTTTGGAGGATGATGCAAAGCCTAAAAGGGATGCGCAACGTCGATTGAATCCTCCCATGATGGAAGTTGTGAAAAATGAGATACTCAAGCTTTTGGAAGTGGGTGTTATCTACCCCATATCCGATAGCAAGTGGGTAAGCCCGGTACAAGTAGTACCAAAGAAATCGGGTGTGACGGTGGTGGAGAATGATAAGAATGAACTTGTCCCAACTCGTGTGCAAACCGGTTGGAGGGTTTGTATTGATTATAGAAAATTGAATGCCACCACTAGAAAAGATCACTTTCCTTTACCTTTTATTGATCAAATGCTTGAACGTTTAGGCTGGACACTCTTACTATTGCTTTCTTGATGGCTATTCAAAGTTATAATCAGTTGTGATAGCACCTGAGGACCAAGAGAAAACCACTTTCACTTGCCCTTTCGATACTTTTGCTTATAGAAGGATGCCTTTTGGCTTATGCAATGCTCCGCTACCCTTCAAAGGTGTATGGTAAGTATCTTTTCGGAATATGTTGAAAACATAATCGAAGTGTTCATGGATGACTTTAGTGTCTTTGGTGATTCTTTTGACCTTTGCTTGAACAATTTGTCTCTAATCCTTGAACGATGTGTTGAAACAAATCTTGTGCTAAATTGGGAGAAGTGCCATTTCATGGTAACTCATGGCATAGTTTTAGGCCATATAATATCTTCTAAAGGCTTGGAAGTCGATAAATCTAAGATAGACCTTATTCGTGCTCTAACCCCTCCCACTACGGTGAGGGAGATACGTTCTTTTCTTGGTCATGCAGGTTTTTATCGTAGATTCATCAAGGACTTTTCCAAAATAGCATCACCACTTTGTAACTTATTGCAAAAAGATGTGGTTTTTAACTTTGATGAGAAGTGTATGGCGGCATTCAATCGTTTGAAAGAACTTTTGATTTCAGCCCTATCATTAAACCACCGGATTGGAGTAAGCCGTTTGAACTCATGTGTGATGCTAGTGATTATGCGGTTGGTGCGGTGCTTGGGCAACGTGTGGGGGAAACTTCCTCATGCTATCTATTATGCTTCTAGAACGTTAAATGAGGCTCAACAAAACTACACAACCACTGAAAAAGAGTTTTTAGCCATTGTTTTTGCTTTAGAAAAGTTTCGCTCTTATCTAATTGGTACAAAAGTTGTTGTCTTTTCTGATCATGCAGCACTTAGATACTTGCTTACAAAGAAAGAGGCGAAACCGAGGCTCATACGGTGGATTTTACTCTTGCAAGAGTTTGACATTGAAATCAAAGACAAGAAAGGAATTGAGAACACCGTTGCGGATCACTTGAGCCGACTTCACGTGGACAAGGAGACTATCCCGTTGCGTGAAAGTTTCCCGGACGAGCAACTTTTCTCAATTGCCCTTGGAGAACCATGGTATGCCGATATTGTCAATTACTTAGTTTCTAAACAAATCCCAAATAACTTGTCTCGTGCTGAGAGAGACAAACTAAAGAGGTTAGGGAACCAATACATATGGGATGATCCATACTTGTGGAAACATGGTAGTGACCAAGTAATACGAAGGTGCGTGCCCGAATCAATTTAACTCTATCTTGTCTTTTTGTCACTCTTATGCTTGCGGAGGACATTTTGGGAGTAAGAGAACCGCGCACAAGGTACTTGAAAGTGGTTTTTATTGGCCAACTTTGTTTAAGGATGCGCATATATTTTGTACAACTTGTGATAGGTGTCAAAGAACCGGCAATCTAGGTGTCCGAAATCAAATGCCACAAACTTTTATTCAATTTATTGAAGTTTTTGACGTATGGGGTATTGATTTTATGGGGCCTTTTGTCAACTCCCATGGGAATTTTTATATCTTACTTGCGGTTGATTATGTCTCGAAATGGGTGGAAGCTAAAGCCACCCCAACTAATGATTCTAAAGTTGTTTCAGATTTTGTGCAAGCTAATATTTTTGCAAGGTTTGGAATTCCAAGAGCCATAATTAGCGATGGGGGTTCTCACTTCAAAAACAGGATTCTACAAAGCTTGTTAGCGAAGTACAATGTGTCGCATAAGATTGCAACACCTTATCATCCCCAAACCAATAGACAAGCCGAGGTGTCGAACCGTGAGGTGAAATCAATTCTAGAAAAGACGGTGAACCCAACAAGGAAAGATTGGAGCATGCGACTTAATGATGCTTTGTGGGCGTATAGAACCGCATATAAAACACCTATTGGAATGTCTCCTTTTAGGCTTGTGTATGGTAAACCTTGTCACTTACCCGTGGAAATTGAGCATAAGGCGTTTTGGGCTATTAAGCAATGCAACATGGATATGGATGGGGCTGGAAAGCAAAGGAAGTTACAACTCCAAGAGCTAGAGGAGCTTCGCAATGATGCATTTGAAAGTTCACGCATTTATAAGGAAAAAAACGAAAGCATTCCATGATAACATGATTTCTAGGAAACAATTTTGCATAGGGCAGAAAGTGCTTTTGTTTAATTCTCGCTTGCATTTATTTCCGGGTAAATTAAGGTCACGATGGATCGGACCTTTTATTGTTATTAATGTGTTTTCTCATGGTGCAGTGGAAATTCGTAGCATAGCTACATGGAAAGAACTTAAAGTTAATGGGCACCGGTTGAAACCATATTATGAGAACTTCACTTCCGAAGTGGTGGAAGGAGTTAACTTTGTGGATGTGCTCCCTCTGGAGGAGTCATAGGAAGCAAGGAGATAGTCGGGCTGACGACTTTAAACCAAGAGCTAATTGGGAGGCAACCCAAAGGATGAGTATTTCTTGTCTTGTATTTATTTCTTTTCTTGTTTTTAGTTTTTCTTGTTTTGTTTTCTTTGTTTTTGCTGATTTCTTATTAGGATTTCCCACCTTGACTTACTTTGGATGATTCAATTTACATTGAGGACAATGTAAAGTTTAAGTGTGGGGGAGCATTTATATGTTTTAGTTTGTTTTATAAAAAAAAAAAAAAAAAAAAATCAAAAAAATAGAAAAAACAGAAAAATTTGTGCTTTTTGAACTCCGAAATTTAGAACTTGTGCCTTTAGGATGACACCATTAGTGGATGAAACCATTTTGAATGCAGGAGTTGAGGAACCAATTAACTAAAAGGGACGAACATAGCTCAGAAATCACAAATTATATGATAGTTGTTACCATATCTCGGAATATCACCATATCACATTCTATTTTTATTTTTCCATATTTATCTATTGTTCTCTAAGTGCTTTGGTGGGTCACTAAACATCGACGTGTTATTACTGCTAGGATGAAATAGAGTGGTTGAGTTACTAGAAAAAGAAAAAAAAATTGAAAAAAAAAAAAAAAAAAAAAAAAAAGAGACCGACCAATTAGACCAAAACGGAATAAAAAGACACTTGGGAATAGCAGTATATGTGTAAAACGTAGTCCCTGTCTCCGTCGCCTAAATAAGCGTGGAATGCAGGATCCAAGGCAACTATCATGTACTTGCTGACAAGAAGCATGCGCTTGGATCCAAAAGATCTAATCATGCCGTCTAAAAAAAATTGGATCTAGTTTGATCCAATCTTATATAAATTTTTTTTTATTATTGTGTTGAATAAAGTCACTCTTGGTTCCCTTGTATATGCCAATTGATTTGATGTAGCATTCAGCACGAAGTAGCTCAATCCAATAGGATTAGGTTCATCTTAGCAGTGACCTTCAGACAGATATGGGAAACATCGAACACTTGTGAACATTCGCCAACATCTACATCTTTATCCATCTTCTTAATCTTTTCATTGTGATTGTGGTTTGTTAGTTTCCGAGTATTGTGGCTTGTTCAACTATCTAATTAGAGTTTATTTACTAATATTTGAATTGAATTTGCAAGGTACCTCCTCCTGTAGTCAATTTGGATTCATTCATTGATTTGTCACGAATAGACGGAGTTTGAAATATAGGTTTTGTGGGTATATCTCTAGTAAACCCTCACGAGACTATAACTCGTCCACTAGGGACACCTAGGGGTTTAAAGGCTTGTTATTTATGCTAAAAGTGACCGTAGCCTCGACGACACGGAGTTGTTGTATTTTATTGTTTTGTTTGATTTGCTTGAGGACTAGCAAAGTCTAAGTGTGGGGGAATCTGATAGGTGTAGAATACACCGTATTTACTATATAGAGTTTATGCTTTCTTTGCTATTTTTCTTGTGAATTATGTACTTTACGCGTGCTTTTGAGTTTTATAGGTGCAATGGAGTCGCACGGAGGAAAAGAAGAAGAAATTATCCAAATTGGGCCAAAGGGCGAAATTGTCATCTCACAGGCGAGCTATATGTGGAGCAGGCTGAAACGCGGCGAGCGAGAACGGATGAAGCTAGCGGCGAGAGCTTGAAGTCAATCCGACTGCGTCTGAGAAAGTTACGAGTAAAACTTATGGATGAACTTGTCGGATACATGAAACCGATAGGTCATTGTTGAGCTAGTCAGCCCTTAACGGGAACAGCTGGGTGCCTAGAGTCATGTCTGGGTAACCCCTTATCTATTTCATTTGAGTGGGACTAGCCACTTCTGTTCCTACACCCTAGATCGGATTCAGGTTTCGTTTATCATTTCAATCATTGTCTTCACTTGGAGTTGAGAGAAAGAAACGTTGCGGCCAGAAATGGAGGAGATCGATTGAAGCTGCTTGAGTTAGGGTTGAGAATGAAGATGAAGTACAGGGAGAAGTTGATTCTGTAGGTGGTTATGGATGAAACAATTCTTTCACTTATCCTTTGTGTAAAACTCGAGAATGAAGAAGAGAAATGGATGAGCAGGGGGAAAGAAAGAGTAATTGATGCTGATGGTTGTCACAGAATGTCTGGTTGAGCTCATGGGGTTGATTCTGGCAGAGATGATGATTATCATGAAGTGAAACACAAATGGAGGTTATGAATCAGAAGCTAGGGTTTATTGTAAGATTAAGTAATTGATTCACAGAGGTCGAAGAATGGGTTTTGTGATTGTCAGTCTGTCGATGAAGTAGGATGAATCTGTGGTTGCCGAATTGAAATCCAGAGAGAAGTGAAGAACAGCCGCGGCTGTTGAAGATCGAAGAACACAGATACCTCGAGATAGAGAGTGGAGAAGGAGCTCAGAGAATTAATGAAGCTTGGTTTGTTGGGAAGGAGACAGAGCTGCTGCAAATTTGGGGTTGAGATTCTAGTGATTGAGTTGCAACAGATGAAGAATTAGAGCAAAGAATGAAATGGGTTTGTGTTGGATTCAAGGTTAGATCGATTAACAGGGAAGTTAGGGTTTGAAGTCAGGACTATGAAGATGTTTATGGTGACTGATATATTAGTGAATCTGAGACTTATTGATGCTGTTGCAGGGAGTTTGCTGGAGATTGTCAGGCATTTGGTGTTGTTCTTTGGCTGGGTGACTCTGGATTGAAGTTACAGGGCGTATAGTGTTGGCTGTGAATGTGCTAGGGTAGCTGGAATTGCAGGCAAGAGATGGCTAGGCAATCCTGGTGGTGACTTGAACTGGAGATGGAATGAAGCCAGTGGTCTTGCTTGACTGGGAATTGCAGGTGGAGTAGGTTCTGGTGAGGCAGTGAGGAGCTGTGTATTACATATGAAGCTCAATGATGAATAGTGGTACTACAGATTTACAGAAGCAGTTTTGTTGGTGATGTATGTTGCTCAGTAGGTGGAAATTGTTGGTGCTAAGTGGAAGCAATGGGTTCTGGTGCAACAGAGGTGGACTGGCTGGTGGTAGAGAAGTTTGAGCTGCTGTTGAAGTGCAGTGTAAGAGTTGCCTGTGCTGATTCAAGTGTGGCATGGGCTGTACCTGGAGAGCTAGAAATGATAGCTTGAGACTGCAGGGAGCAGTGGCCTGAGATGAAGGTGGTGAAGCCAAGGCATCCAGGCAATGGCATTGCAAGCTGGGGGTAGGTTGGCCTGAGCTTAAGACAGAGAAATGGCAGGCATGGGTTCTGTCAGTGAGCCAGGGAGATTGCAGGTTGCAGGTGGTGGTTATTTCCTGTTTGGGATATGTGGTGTTGGAGTATAGAGTCACAGGTTCAGGTGGAGATTCAAGAAATAAGATGGGTTACAGGGGAGCTGGCAATTTCTGTTTATGGAGCAAGTGCTTGTGAAGTGTTGCAGGAGGAGATATGGAGAGTCACAGCAGGGCCATCATGGCTGGGCAGATAAGCTGGCAGGGAATGGATGCTTGTAGTCATTGAGCTCAAGGTTTGCCTGTGGCTGTCGCCTGAATTGGCAGCTGAGTGCAAATGGAGGTTGCTGTGTCGTATGTGGTGGTAGCCAGTGTATTGAAGTATTCGGAGTGGCGTCATGGCTTGTAGCCGTAGTTGGCAGCGAAGACATTGGTGCTGCTGTGTAGTTATGAGCTGGAGTTTAAGCAGGTGATGCTGCAGTTCATGGCTGTGGAGAAGTGTGATCATTGTGCATCACAAGGGTGTAAGGCTAAAGCACCAAGATTGTGCTTCAATATAGTTTGGCCAGTGCAGTGGCATGGCCTGGCTTGACCCGATTCAGCTTAGTCACCTGACTCGTTCCAACCCGGTGATCCCTGACCCGGTTTGACCCGATCCGATCCAGTTCTGACCCGTTGACCCGATCCAACTCATTGACCGGTGACCGGGCGGACTTTGCCGGTCCGCGGAGCTGTTTTCCGGCGACTCTCCGGCCGATTTCCGGCCACAATCCCAGACTTCCGGCGACCGATTTTGGGGCGTATTTTCTACACGGGTTTCTCATCCTTGTGGGCTTGGTGGACTTTCACCTAATGGACTTTGAAGACTTGACCTAATTTTGGAAGGAGAAAAAGACTATAAAAGGGAGGTTTTCTACAACACATGATATATCTTTTTGCTTGGAATTCTTTTGAAGAGCCACTTTTTTTACGCTTCTAGGGTTTGGTTTTGTTCTTCTTCTTCCTTGTTTATTATTGAATATTGATGATGATGAACTCCATAGCTATGAGTAGCTAAACTTATTATTGGTTATGGGATAAAAGTTGATTTCTCAACATGCTTTTGATTCAATGAATTAGTTTTGTCTCATTAATTATTGTTTGTGATTCACAATTAATAGTGTTATAAGATTTGAAAACTTGTTAGGTTGAGTCCTAATCAATCCGATTTGTGTTCATCTCTAGAGCTATATTAGGGTTTTCAATACGAAAAAGTTGTTTATCCCCGATTCTAAGTAGCATAATTGTGGTTAGTGCTTGTAGTGATACATCCTATTAGTCACAAGTGAATCATAACTTTTGTTAAAACGTCTAGTGCTTTTACACATTCGTTTGCATTGATGAGTCTTATTCCATAAAACTTAATGCTCTTAGGGAGTTAAACTTAATTGTGCTTTTACACTTTAGGTTGCTTTCGACGAAAAAATTCACATATGCATCTTTTAATGTGGTTGTGATGAAAACAGGAATTAACGGGTTATACTTGCGATCAAGGTATCCTAGGACTTTTAATAAATACGAGATTAAAATACCAATTCTAATCATTGATGAAAATACATGTTTGTGAATGATACTATCCCTTGACCAATATCTTCTCCTTATTGATTTCTCAAACTATTTACTTAAGCTTTCAACTACTTTTATTTCTTAAACAACAAACATACCTTGGGTTACTTTAGAAACTGAAAATTACTTAACAACAATTGCCTCTCTGTGGATACGAACTCTTCCTTACCTTGTGCTTCATTTAAATTTAGTGCGTAAGAAAGTGAAATTATTTTTGACGGATTGACACACGATCAGTGTTGCACATGTCCATATGATCGATTCCCCTTTGCCTAAAAATGTGTTGCACATGTCCATAGGGTCGGTTCCCCTTTCTGCTAAAACATGTTGCACCTCACACAAGGATCGATTCCCCTTTGTGATGTGTTGCACCTCTTACTAGGATCGGTTCCCCTTTACCCAGAGTCGGTCATACACAAAATCACAAACTCGATCATACCATCTCAGATGATTACTTAAGATCGGTTTCACTAATAAAAGTCATACCAATACAAAAGTCAGGCCTTTGTGAATAGTTTTACCAAGAACATAAACAAGTCATGAGCGGTTATACTAATCACACATATTGGTTGTTCACAAGATATGCAATGAATAACAATACCAATAACGCCTGGCCATTTCCTTTTCGATTCACAAAAAAAGTTCATGAATTTACTTCCTTAAAACACATGTAAAACATTGTTTTCTAGGATGAAATCCTCACCTCATACCCATACATAATCACAATAGCATTTAAACGATTATGTCGATGTCTTATCTACAAAGTTTAATGGTTAAGTAATAAACCTCGTATTGTATTCCTTAATACTATGTCTAACTAGAGTGTTCATGCTTCGCAGTTTTGTTTTCAATATGCACGACTTGAAAGATACGTTAGAGAATGAAACAATTCAAGTCAAATATCACTAACCTCAAGTGGAAGGATTGATGTTGTCGTTGTAGATTCTTAATTCTTCACTTCTTCAAGTCTTCACAATACTTGTAATGTCTCATATCCTAATACTTTCAAGCTAACCTATACGAAGTTGACTCTAGTACATATCAAGCGACTATGTAAATGAGTTTTGATTCACTGAAATATGACAACCAAACTTGACATACCAACGCTTGGTGGGTTCAACCGAGCTATGCTCTAACAATCTCCCCCTTTGTCAATTTTAGTGACAAAACTCTTACATCATATGGATAAACAAATTACAAGAATTCATTACACATACGCTTGATTCCCGAATTCAACAGCACAATAACCTGTATTATATTCAATCCTTAAATGCCGATGTTGACATTATAATAACAAAGAATATTACTCCCCCTAAAAGTAAGATCGGTAGATTTTATCAATCCGCACGTCTTTGTTATTCCCTTTGTAATGATATGTTACTCCCCCTTAGTCTATGCTTTTACTTTTTCGTTAGATAAACGTTTAAGAACGATTGTCCTTTCCCTTAGTGATACCAATCAATATAAATCAATACCAATATCACTTGTTTACTCCATATATTTCTCCCCCTTTTTGTCACAAAATGACAAAGAAACGAAAAAATAAAGGACAAACCGAAAAGAATCTTACAAATCTCAAAATAGATTTGCAACCTATAGAGTTAAGCACAAGGGTTCCACACACCATTTTTGATAACCAATATCAAAACCGAAACTACAAAGTAATTTTGTATTGATATGTTATCAAGGAAACAATTGCCCGAAGCAATTTTCCCTAATATTTTAGCAAACCAAAAATCAACTAAGCACTTTAGTTCCTTTGCTAAACCGATTGTACAAATACAATCGCTTGTTCGATAAGCCCAAAATAAAGATAACTCTATTTTTCTCATCAGGTTCTAATTATCCATATAACTTAGACCTTTAACTTTTAAACAAGACAAGTACTAGGTTAGTTAACTAGCATTTATAGTTAAGGCATTCGATTAGACTTGAATAACCGAAACCTCCACTTTGATAAGTCTAACTAAGATCAGAATTAACTTAGTTTCTCTTATCCGGAATCAAATTGGACTAAACAATTCATCCCGTAAACCTTTTCTTTCGTTAAGCCATAAACAATTCATACAAACCAAATAAATCAACTTGCATAATTATTCACCTCAACCGGAAGCAATTGAAACAACATAGACAGTAAAGCACCGCAATTTCACCGAAATTTTGTAATCCTAAACGATTGATACCACACAAAAAAGCAAGATAACAATAGTTTTTCTTAACCGGAAACAATTGAATCACACACACATCCATAACACATAATGGAATAAAACATCAATTGTACCGAAATTTTATTAAGCAAAAGCAATAAATATACGCAATAAAATCAGGCTTTTCTTAAACAGGAAAATAATTAACTAACAAGATTGTTACCTCAAATTTCCCATGCTCTTCTCCAATATGTTTGCATCTTCTTCCAGGGAGAATTGATATCGAAATATCATTATGTTGTCATCCTTATGCAAAACAAAAAAATAACAACAACCAACCTTTACCAGAGAAATGTTGAAAATCGATTTTAACAATTGCAAGCAAAAGTTGAAAACCGTCGAAACACATATGCTTCTATGCTAAACCAAAACCGATTCAACATATTGTGACTTTTTCACATATTATTTCTACCAGAACCCCTCATGATCCTTTGATAAAGCCTACCAACATGGGCTAGAACTTAATCCTTCTAAATCAAAAAGTCACCCAAACCATAAGGGTTCACAATATTATGAGATCGAGTATCAAGGTAATAAAACCGAAATCAAACAGCCCATAAACATCCATAGCAATAATAAAGCATTCAAGCACAGGCTATGTAAATCAAAAACCATCACAAGAAAATTAAAAATCAAATAATTTTATTCATAATAGACTAGTACAATCATTGAAAGAAATCAAAAATTGATGTCTATTTTCCTTTCTCAGTTCTTGTGAAGATTGCTTTCAAAAACTGGATTCAAATTCTTATGAGCACTTCCCTTTTCAGTAGATAATTTATTCATCTCAAACAATCGAGAATGAAGATTAGATAGTACTTCTTTTGAATCCTTTATCATCAACTCATGATATCTAATGCAACCTTTAACAGTAAGAATCTGTTTCCTTAAAGACTCTTGAGAGTTATCATGAAGAGAGAAATCATGAGTTTCAGTCATAACTGATGCACAGAGTGCTAAATCATCAAGAGATGACCCTTTTTTTTTACCGATTTCTTCATGAAAATAAAATCGTCTTCTTTCGGACAGGAAGAAGATATATAAGATGGGAGAAAATCAAGAAATATATATCAGAACCCCTCATGATCCTTTGATAAAGCCTACCAACATGGGCTAGAACTTAATCCTGCTAAATCAAAAAGTCACAAAAACCATAAGGGTTCACAACATTATGAGATCGAATATCAAGGTAGTAAAACCGAAATTAAACCTTCCATAAACATACATAGCAATAATAAAGCATTTAAGCACAGGCTATGTAAATCAAAAACTATCACAAGAAAAATTATAAATCAAATAATTTTATTCATAATAGTTTTATTCATAATAGACCTAATACAATCATTGAAAGAAATCAAATATTGAAGTCTATTTTTCTCTCTAATCTAAATTCTTGTTTCGATTGCTTTCAAAAGCTGGATTCAAATTCTTCTAAGCACTTCCCTTTTCAGTAGACAATTTGTTCATCTCAACCAACTGAGAATGAAGACTAGCTAGTACTTCTTTTGAATCCTTTATCATCAGCTCATGATGTCTAATGCAACCTTTAGCAGTAAGAATCTGTTTTCTTAGAGAATCTCGAGAGTTGTCATGAAGAGACACATCATGAGTTTCAGTCATAACTGATGCACATAGTGCTAAATCATCAAGACATGACTCTTCTTTTACCGAATTCTCCATTAAAAATAAACTAGTCTTCTCTCGGACAGGAAGAAGATATATAAGATTGGAGAAAATCAAAGAATAATTTAGTTTATGGATACCGAAACTATTATTCCCAAAAATAAGAGATATCTATTATTTTTCACTGAATAAACAAATGTGAACCACTTGCCCAGATTTATGCTTCCTCACAATCAGAATTTTGGGCAACAAGTGAGGATGCATCTTTCAACACAATCAACGCGTGTTGAGGTGAGAATTATTCTCACCATAGTTAACAAAGACATCCTTAGGATGACTTATAAACACAATAGACTGTGCTTCCTTTTGTTCTTTCTTTCTCTTGTAATTGCAAGAGTTTGCAATTTCCTTTTGAAATCTCATAAACTTACCAGTTTTCTTTATCCCCTTACGAAGAGCTTTGATAAGTTTATTTTCAAGAAGGATTGTAGTGAGATTATTTTCTCCACATGAAGAACTTATTATGTTATCAGAAAGACTAGTTCCCGATTCTCTTGGTTTTTCACCCAATTTTTCTTTTTCAGATTTTACCATACGGGTTTTATCTGAAAGGAATTTCAAAAGGTTTTCAAGTACCAGGCTTAACCTTTTATTTTCCTTAATTTCTAACTCAAGTTTGTCTAGTAGTTGATTAGACTCACAAGATTCATCACTGTTAGAGTTGGCAAGAAGTGCATTACACTTAGATATTTCTTCATTGGATTCTTCCTCCGGAATATCATCAAGAGTGGAGACATATGCTTTGTTGCAATTTTGAGTTCTTCTGCTGGGACAGTGTTCTGCCATATGTCCTAATCTACGGCACTTGAAGCACTGTACTTCATCATTACCCCTTTTATGGCAAAACGATAATGTATCAGGAACACATTTATCAATAGATAAGATGTCCTGCATTCGTTGCGCTAGAAGCACAATAGTTAAGTCAAGCTCTTTTCAACATATACCTTGTCCTCTTGGCAACGTTTCTTAGTTTCATTCTTCAGCAGAATTTCTCTATCAAAGATCTTTAACTTTCCTACGAGAGAGCTCCGAGAAAGTATAGAAAGATCATTACCTTCTATTATGACATGTTTCTTAGACTCGTATCTGGATGGTAACGATCTGAGAATTTTGCATACTATTTCATTTTCAGGTATAGCCTTTCCAAGAAAGAAAGATGCATGGACAATCTCAGAAAGTTTGGAATTAAACTCTTCAAAAGTATCGTTATCATCCATTTTGAGATGTTCCCATTCAGATGAAAGGGAAAGAAGTCTAGCTTCTTTTTCAGATTCATCTCCCTCGAATACGCTCTCAAGAATATCCCATGCCTCTTTAGAAGTTCTACAGGTCAACACATAAAGTAGAAGATCATGACTAACTGCGTGTATGATGGAATTCAAACCATCAGAATTCTGCTTTGCAAGAACTCTTTATTCAAGAGTATAAGACGCTAAGCGTTTAAACTATGACTCCGAAAAATCCATCGGTCGTTGGTATCCGTCTTCGATTAATAGCCATGTATTATAATCTCGGGATTGAAGAAAAGCTTTCATAGCCGATTTCCATAATGGGTAGTTTGTCCCATTAAATCTTGGTGGTACGTTAACTGAATCACTCATTAGATTCATTCTTATAGGATGGAACGCACCAAACACAGATTGTAAGATCTTTTCGTGTTTTCCTGCTCTTATACCAATTGAAAAGACGAGGGTACCCAAATATACCTCAAGCTAAAACTTTTCCTACCTATAAGTCCTTTCTCCGAAAGTGATTGTCTATGGACAGAGTCGAGACAATACAACTAATCGGTTCACACTTCGTGTGATCGTCTATGGATACGAGATCGAGACAATACAACAACGAAGTATGTTTACTTGATAAGAGGTTCGTACTTAACCAAACATAATAGGATTACTATCAAGTAAATAGGAATTAACGTTTGTGTAATTTACTTTAAATTATAATAACAAACAATTATAATTGCGGAAAATAAAAATAAATGACACAGCAAGATTTTGTTAACGCAGAAAAACCCCGGGACCTTGTCCAGAATTGAATACTCTCAGGATTAAGCCGCTATACAAAATCAAACCAACTTCGTATAGTTGAGACCAAGCAACTAAACCTATAGTTCACCTAGTTCCTTCTGTATTCCCACGCCTCCAACTTATGAATAAGTCACGTACTTGGAACAATTCCTTTGGTTCGTATTCCAAACAGTAAAAGAACAACAAATCTGTTTGGTAGCAACTCTTTTCAACCAAGTGATGTGAGTTCGACAAAGGCTCTTCATTTATCTCAATAAACTCCTTCACGAGTTCTTAGATCTATCTTATGATCAACTACCATAATTAATACTTTTAATCACCAAGAATTATATTGATGCCGATCTACACAACTAATCAATCTAATCTATCACAAGGATGAACCGATTATAGTTGGGTCCTCTTATACCGAAACAAGTATTGTGCACACCAAAGATTATGAACCCCAAATTAGAAATCTTCAATATCTTCTTTGTCTTCAAATCTTCTTAGATCTTCAATAAATGCCTCACACACAACAACTTGAATCTCTTGTGATCAATCACGCATGAACGAAGTCTCGTTAATCGTGGATTATCACAAGACGTCTTTAGATCTACAAACAAATAAAGATCCTTGTCGAAAACTTCGATCTAGTTTGAGTGAATCTTATATCAGAAGAAAAGATTCTCAAGCATAAACAAACTAGGTGCAATCAAAGTTCAACCACCGTTAGTCAATCAAATCAGTTGAAAACAAAAGATAAACCGCAATTATCTAGTTTCCCACCAACGGTACTGATAGAGCTTCTCAATCCCAAAGAAGACTTTAAACTGAGCGGACGTAAGAGATTTCACCTAATTAGGTTACTCTCCTCTCCGAATAGGCGGCTTTACTAGTAACTGTTAGAGCATTGCTCGGTCGAACTCGCATGCGTTGCTATCTTAAGCATCTTTGTCAATGTTAGTGATCAAAACTATAAGTCTTGATTTCTAGTCTACTATAGCTAAGTCTCGGACTAGGATAGAAAGTGTAGTTGAGCTCAAGAACTCCATGGCAATCATCATACAAGATGAAGAACTACTCAAGGAACTGGTGGAACTTCATCGACTAAAAGGTATGTGGAGACTTGAACTTATCTATCACTCAAAAGTCTATCTACTCTATCTCCTATCTTTGAGACAAAAGTCGTTTTGCTATATAGACTTTGATTATATACATTTGCTATTTCGAGCCGAGTTTATCTCACTTATCTATTTCTCGAAATATGTGTTGGTAAGCTTTTGCTTTGGCCAAGTTCGTCTTTACCTAGTGACGAAAGTCATGTTATGTTTCAATCACTTTGAAAATTGCTTTGACGAAAAATAGTTTGTGAATAACAACTATATAATAACGTCCTCTAAGAATGTTTCAATGATTGAAATGAGAGTTTAGATTATATAACCATTGTTGGATATAAGCATTGTGTGGCAACACATATATGTATAAGTCCTTTTTCCTTGAACCGAAGTATGCGTACTTTGTTGATCAGGAAAACCGGAACAAGAGTTTGTGAACTCGGTCCACGAACCCGGTCCATGAACTCATGGAAGTTCTCATCCCGAGAATATCTCTGCTGGAGTTTGAGAACTCCTTAGGAACTTAAGTCCGCAAACTAAGTCTCAAGACTTAAGTTGGTTATATCTAAAGACGATTTTTTGTAAACTTATATTTATATTAACTAAGGAATGCAAAATGCAAACCGTGGCTATAAAGTTCAAGAATCGATTCGAATGAATCAAATCTTTTTTGCTTCGATTGTGTCTTGTGTAGTTACATAAGATTTATATAATTGAACAACTCTCTAACTAGTTCATTTGAGTTATTTGAACTAGTTATGGTGAAGAAGAATATGGTTGATATGAAAGTGTTCATATGGCTAACCATTTGGTTAACTATTGTTGAACCAACAAATGTACATGTTTGGGTACGGTTACACAAACCTAAAATCGTGCATTTCAGTTGTGTATAACAAGCTAAGTTTTCGATCCAACGGTTGAAAGATATTAGCTTGAATCTAATGTGGTTTTCATCTAACGATGAATATTGAATGCTTTGTTACTAAGCTAACATTGATTACAAACCCTGATTTGAAAGACTATATAAGGGAGAACTCTAGCAATCGGAAACCTAATCCCCACACCTCATGTGTGATACTAGTTGTATTAGCTAGAGTCGATTCTCCTTTAACCTTAGGTTTCTTCTTGAAAACCAAAGGTTAACGACTTAAAAACTTCATTGGGATTGTGAAGCCAGACCGATACTACTTTCTCGTAGTTGTGTGATCTGATCTTGCTGATTCTATCGTGTTGAGTACAATCGTAATGATTGGCTTGAGATTAATATCTCCGATAGGCAAGATATAAAAGTAGTCACAAACATCTTCATCTCATCGTTTGTGGTTCCACAATATCTTCTTTCGCCGCGTCGATTAAGATTATTGTGAGGTGATTGATAATACTAGGCTGTTCTTCGGGAATATAAGTCCGGGTTATCAATTGGTTCCTGTTCACCTTGATTTATCAAAAGAAGGAACAAAACTTGTAGGTATTTCTATGGGAGACAGATTTATCTATTGCTGTAGACTTTCCAGATTTGTTTATTAAAGTCTTCGACTTTGGGTCGTAGCAACTCTTAGTTGTGGGTGAGATCAGCTAAGGGAATCAAGTGCGTCTCGCTGGGATCGAGACGTAAGAGAGCGCAACCGTACCTTGGATCGGTGTGAGATTGATTGGGGTTCAACTACAGTACAGTCCAGACCGAAGTTAGTTTGTAGTAGGCTAGTGTATGTAGCGGCTTAATACAATGTGTGTTCAATCTGGACTAGGTCCCGAGGTTTTTCTGCATTTGCGGTTTCCTCGTTAACAAAACTTCTGGTGTCTGTGTTATTTCTATTCCGCATTCTATTTTGTTATTAATTGAAATATCACAGGTTGTGTGTTGTATCGATCAATTATGAAATCCAACCTTTGGTTGTTGATTGGAAATTGATTTATCCTTGGATAATGGTCTTTGGTACCATCCAAGTTTATATCTCTTGTATTTGATAAAGTCTCACAGATTTCTATTTGTTTGAGCATAGATCAAATCGAGAGATTGAGATATTAAATCTTTGATATACTTTATTAAGATTGAGTCTAGTTGATTCTCTTGAAAGTATATTAGATTTAGTCCATACAACTTGCTAATCGAAATATTGGGTTAGGTTGTTGTACCCCCGCTTTTTCAGTAATAACACAACCGAGGTAGTTTGTTGTCACGAAGGATTAGTTTGCTAGAAATGCAAACTTCAAGTATTTATAGACAAGGAAGTTTAGACACCAAGGAATTTCCAAAACCGAAAATATTCTCAAGATATGCAATATATTCCAAATTCGCTCCATAATTCCTGGAAATGCTCTGTCCAAAATATTAACCAAAAATCTCTTTGGAAAATATCCAACTAATAAATGCACATTACTAATTCCCATTTCCTAAAATAAAATTAAAAACCTTAAATAAAAGATTCTTAACTTATTTATGTTTCGATCCTGGGATTCTCTTCCTTTAGCTATTAAGAAATAACTTTGAACAGTTAAAGATAAGCGTTACTGCACATGTTCAAAGTATGTCGACATCCTTACTTTGTATGTCCTCTTTCATACTTATAATCTTGAAACCGATTTGCCACACTTCCAAACAAGCTTAGAATTGGTTCATATGACTTTCAAGAACTATGTGATTGATCAAGAACACTCAATCACCAATCATGGGTTTAACGGTTCTACCAAAACAAGTTTCGGTTCTACCTTCATGTGAGTACTGTGCATAGTTACACTAGCTTTCCAAAAATTTGGTTGACTAGGTGTTGATGGTGGTTTTTAATTCAGGGTCAAAACTGTAAAATCCTGTACTTAATGTGCTATCACCCTGCAAGGGATAAAGCTATTTGAAAAGTGACGAGTGCAAATACCTCCTCGTTCATTGAGCAATTCAATATATATATGAAATTCACTCAGAATGGTGCGCATAACAGCAATCCCAAATATTCTGTGAATTCTATTTTGTTGGTATTATTAATTAATGCATGATTTGCCTAGTATTTTCCGTGCTATGTTCTCAGCCGAACTCTCATCATTGAAACGACATGACGATTAAGTGTTCACTCTCAGCAGAGTAGCATGAATCTCCCGAAGTGCCAGTGTTGAGATCTGCACAAAATACCCGCACAGGCTACATCATTCTATGACAAAGAGAATCTCGTATCAACGCGCTTTTAATTAAAGACAATCGAACAAGTTTAATTTCCTTAAGGGAAATCTAGACTGTCCATGTCAGTCTCAGAAATGATCACGGCCACACAATTTGGCCGCACAATTTAACAAGTCTAGCAAAACCCTGGCGAAAATAGGCAACCATCATGACGACTGTCGGTGGGCCCACTAACGCCCCAACTGATCGGACCATGCCTAAGTACATCCCAATGTTGTCAAACGCCAAACCTAAGTAGGGTGGTCGCATTGTTTGGAAGGAGCTCAAACGAACATAGACTGTCCAAACCAGTCTTAAAAGCATCACATCCGTACAACTTTGCCAGCCTGGTTGGACGACTTGGATTATTCTACGGGTGATTAGTGAAGTGCAAGCACGCACACCGGTAGCCCAGATTTTTCCTCACTCGATCGGTTTGCTCACGGCAAGACCATAGGGCAATAAACGTTTGCCCAAACTATGGCAGGCGTGATGCTTCTAAACCCTAATTTTGGGTTGCGGAAGTACATTAGCGTCTTAAATCGATCATGACCATCCAACTTAGCCAGCATATTTGGATGGCTTAGATCGCGTTTCGGACCATTAGGAAGGTGCACACGAGTTCACCGTCGGCCCAACTCCATCCATGTTCGATCGACTTACCTGTGGGAGGTCAATAAAGCATATAATTGCTCGATCGAACTAGAGTAGCCACGACCGACCAAAACCCTAATTTACACTTTGCGGCAGTCGCAAATTGATCGTGGCCACTCATCTTTGCCGGCCGAATCGAGTGGCCTCGATCCAATTTTTGATGGACCAAGAGCTGTAGCATGCACCCCGGCGGCTCGACTCCACGCATGCCCAATCGGTCTGTTTAAATTAGCACCTAGTGCTTGGATTCGACCAGCCAAAGTAGGAGCGTGCGGATACCCTAAATTAAATCAACGGCGGCAAACATGTGCCGCAAAACCATCTCGTCCGTCCAATTTCGCCTACTTGGTCGGAAAGTTTGGATTAAATATTAGGTGATCAATGAGGTACCTCGATGATCACCGTCCGTCACTTTGTCATAAGGAGCAATCGAACAAGTGGTGGCTCATCTAGGCGGCCTTCAAACGATCACTCAAAGGTGGTCGATCATGCTGCCTCCTTTAAGATGCCTATCCGCGACTTATTCAATCAGGCTCTAAAACAATGATGTTTCATACACATCGATTAGTTTGAGCTGCTTAAATGCGATGCTTCACATGCATCGAATACATACAATATTTTATGTCGGCCTCATAAACAACTTGGTTGTTTCACTTAATAGCACCATGCTATTCTCCGCGGCAGGTCCCACGACTTGACCCACTTATTCGAGACATCAAACATGTCACAAACTGGGGGATGCTTACTGGGGTATTGGTCTGGCAGTTTACACCATGCGGCGTGCAACGCGTCCATTACGAGAACGTGTCAGGAAAGACGGGCGGTTGACAGTAGTTAGAGTGGTGGAAGAACGTGTGGTTCGTTTTCCCTCATAACGGTAACATGATAATCACTACCTTCCGCACATATCCACTTCTACACTACTTCACTTCCTAGGAGATCGTGAGTGCGCTCAATGACTTGTATAAATAGATTTTCAATCTATTTCGAAAAGGACAAGTGTTATCAACACAAGTAGACAGAAACCATTTGCTGATACACAAGTCATAAACAGCCACACCTTCATAATTCAACACTCTGATCTCAAACACCTTCTCCGCTTTCCTCCCTAAGATCAACCCTTCTCCTTCACCTTGTGACCGAATTGAATCTGGAATGACCATTTCTTGGTTTAGGCCAGAGTCTTATAGATCGATTTCTCGAACCTAAAAGCATTCCCATGCAGTGCATTTGTTTAGGGTTTGAACTCGTTTCTCATCAACACACCCCAAATTACCAAAAACAGTAGAATCAGTTTTTACCCCAAAACAACTGGCGACCACAGCGGGAGATTAATCTCTCGGTCGTGAAGTCAATTTTTCAATGCCCAATTTAATTTTATTGATTTCAAAATGGTGGATCTTAGGTCTGGATTGGCAACCAATTCCGATGGAACTAGCACTGACAACACTCTCGGCGTTGATGTCTCTGTCAGCGGCGCTACCGTACAACATGTCAATACGATCAAAGAATCTCGTGGAACTACGTCCTATACCACCAACACTAGCGAAGCAGGAGATATTCCCTCGGTAACACCTCCCATCACCTGAGCCAGAGCAGCTAAAAACCCCAACATTTCTTCAAGTATAACGCCTCCAAATCGTCACCGAGGCAAAATACTCCCCGTCGGGACGAGGGGCTGGAGGAATCAGATGAGGCCAACCCCCTATTACCATTGTTGGTTTGATGGAGAGTCAAGAAATTCTCGCTAAGGCTCAGACATACATGGCTTCGACTCAGAAAGAGGTACTCACTTTCCTCAAGACGCTAACAGAGCGACTACCGCAAGAACCACGTCAGCCCATGGAACCTATAAGAAGTACCTTCAACGCTCTTGGCGCAAGCACTTCAACCGGGCGTGCATTCATAGATGAGGAAGTTCGTGTTGCTTCTGAACGCTCAAGAGAAAGGAATCAGCCATCCAATTTTATCACCCGCGAAGACCTGGAACGACTTCTCCAAAATCGAGGCAAGGAAAACCCGGTGGACCTACAGCAGCACCAACCTCCGTATCCTCCTGATATGCAGAGAGTTCCCCTCCCGAGAGGATATTCCTCTCCTCGCTTTTCCCTTTATGATGGTACTGGTAACGCTCGTGAACACATTTCTCATTTTTTGGAATCTTTGGGAGAGTACGAATACAACCACGTCCTACGCCTGAAAGAGTTCTCAAAGTCGCTTACTGGAAGAGCATACACCTGGTACAACAACATCGCACCAACCAGCATATCAAACTGGTGTGAGATGGTCACTGATTTCCACAAAAAGTATTTCTCCGTGTCGAGCGGATCACCTTCTCGGACTTGGGAAGAATGTTTCAACGAAACAATGAGCATCCAAATGATTATGTCAAAAGATTCGAGGATTCAAGCACCGGATTGTCACGATCCAAACGTGATGAACAACGATTGGTGGAGTCATGCATTAACGTATGGTTCCCATCTATCGTGCTTTACTAGAAAACTTACGTTTCCGGACATTCTCTGAACTCCATGAGGCGGCCAAGCGGTCTGCTACGATGGCACCAACATTGTTGGAGAGAACTAGACCGGCCAGGGGTGAAGATACACGCGAAACCCGAGGAAACAGACGTATTATCAACAAATGATACAACACTGGTCCTTCTGTAAGCGTGGTAGGTGAAGGAGGGAAGAGGAAAGCTCCATCAACGGAGCAACAACCCAAACGCGCAGCGCCAGCGCAGACGACCCCATCCCGGAAAGCCACGGCTAAAACTCCTGAAGCTGGAGATGCTGCTTCAAACTTCCCACTTCTAATAGACGAGGTCATTGAACTCTTGGAAGCATGGATTCAAGATAACGCAATCAATCTACCTCCTCTTAGACTTCCGCCCACTGAAGAAGAGGTGGCGAATCCCAAATACCGTCGTTATCACAGGTTCGTCAATCACCCAACCAGTGACTGCAACAAGTTGAAGCGAATTTTCAAAGAGAAGGTGGATGCGGGAGAACTTCAACTAGGAAAACGAAGGAGTCAACAGGGACCCCCTTCCCGAGAAGTTGTATGGTTTTACGGAGATTCGGTTCACAAGACTGTGCAGTCTATGATGGAACGATTGTGTGAAATTCTGTATTTTTCTAAGGCACGACGTCAAGACATGTTTGGGGCTCTTAATCGTGTCGTATCAGGCAAGCGTCTGTTTCCAGTTAAAGAAGTTGCTCCTGAACCGCAATCCTTCCTAGGAAACGCGAGATGTAACTGGGGACTCGACGACCGTCGCTCGCTTGAAGGATGTCGAGTTCGACAACGTCTTTGGTTGATGTAGCGTCCCGATTTCAACATTGTCACTGTCAAGGCCCTGAAAGCTGCAAAAATTTCGAAGCAGGAAGCTGTTCATTGCCCAACCATAATTAAAAAATTTGAAGGAGAGTCTAGAGACGCTTATGGGTATATTGACCTCGAAATCAAGATAGGGGACGCTCTAACACGCGGTAGGTTTCATATTGTGAAAGATTACCCGAACTATGATATGATTCTTGGCGCTCGTGGGTGCATAACAACAAAGCAAAGTTAGGAGTGTGTCCCTTGCCAGTGTCTATACCTTAAAGGATTACCAACAAGCCGTCGAATCCCGAAGATAATCTGTTGTCATATCGACAGCTTGCTGATATGACGCAATTACCTGGAGAGAGCCCATCATCATATGTTAGAAGATTCAGAACCCAAGTAAGTCTTATCGAACAACATTTTTTGCAATCGGTCACTCCTCCTTCCGCCAAGTCTCTGAGACACGCTCCAATCAACAACCCATTTACCACTAGGAGATGTGAATGGGATGCTGGTCCTTTCAAACGCTTTATTAAAAGTTTAGAAGCTGTCTCAGTCAAAGACGACAATCCCAAGGATCAAGTAGATGTACAATGCCCGAACGCACTCCAAATTGGAGATTTGGTAACGAAGGCGACCGCATTTCAGGTCGGGGATGTGACAATGAAAATAACCGCTCAGTCTGATTCACCTACAAAAAGGGAAGATAAGCAATACCTGGTGGCAGATGTTATCTTAGGCGGTTGTGCGAGGCTCATCAATACGGACAAGCTGGAAGGCGTGACGATTCACTCACGATGGCTCGAACCCTACAATACCTAAAATGATGTGCTACCATTTCCTCCAGCGTCCTCCACACCTAGAAACGTTGTGCTATCTTTTCCTCCAGCGTTCTCCATAGTGTTTCCTCCAAGCAATTTCCTCTTTCATGTAGTATTTGTAATTCCTCCAAAAATGATTGCACTGTTTGCATTCACAATTATTAGGATTCCGATTTGTCGATTAATTGAAATATTTTTTTCTTTTAGAAATTTCTTTACCCCTAATCATGACACAAAGCCTTGAACGAACTTCAATCTTCATCACTACCCATCAGTCCAAACCAGAAAAAACAAAACCCTAAAGAGAAACATCTTATATCTTTCGAGAAACATTGAAGGCCCACATACAGGAAGAAAAGGACAAAAGGGGATTCGTGTGATTATTAGGGTAAGCACTTGGGGGAACCATCTACTCCAACAATGAAGCAGCATCACCACAATAGGATTTGCGAAACTCTGCCTACAAGGAAACAGGTTCGTGGTTAATCACTGGTTTCCATTATCGCATCCTCCTTCATTGTTTGGGATCGTGAGCAATCATCACGAAGGCAGTACACATGAAATGCGTCACGAGTTATATGCGTGAATTGATGAAATGGAGTGATTCTATTATGACCCTACTAAAGAGCGTCACAATTGGGTCTCAAGATAATGTGAATAGAAAAACCATTGTTTAATTAAACCTAAACTCAGTCACCGCTGAGCATAAAAAGGAATGTCTACAAACTATGAAAGCGTTCAACAAAGAATAAAAACAACAAAGGGAAATCTAGTCATTGGAAGGATCAATGGTATCTTCACAAGAACTGTTGGAAACTGCTGCAACGCCTTCATCGCAAGCCATTACTGCATCCTCCAGGGAAGCCGCATCGACTTCCCCCTTTGATGCCGCTTCGACGCCTTCCTCAATAGTTGCTTCAATATTCCCCCCAGGAGATGCACCGACATCATCCTTGGAAGCTTTTTCAACGTCTTCTCCGGATGCCGCTACCATGATCTCTTCAGCAGCCACTTCAGTATTCCCTCCGGCGGTTGCTTCAACACCTTCTACGGAAGCTACTTCGATTTCTCCTTCACGAACTTCCCCAACAGCCTTCTGACGATACTCTGGTTCATCCATGTCAGAATCGAGGATGGTTATTCTGTTACAGACAGGGTAATCATACTTGTTTTCACTAGAAGGTCGCTCATGCTCGATCCTTCGCCGCTTTAGCCGAGCCGCAAACCTTTCAGCTCTCGCGCTTGGCGATTGAGACGCTTCGCCGCGCCTCCATTCTTCCTCCATGCCGACCGAAGCCAAGAAAGCCTGAACACGCTCCCGAACGAGATGTAGTTGCAGAAGAGACATACCTTGTATGGCACGACCAACTTCACGAAACGGAGGATCTATTTTGGCCATCACCTCCTCGAACGCACTAGCCTCGGGTTTGTCGACTTCAAAGCTCTTCTCTGGAGAAGTAAAAGAGTAATCATCACCAGTAGTTCCCATCATACACTGCAAAAAGGGACGTTATGATCATACCAACAACGAGTAAATAAAAATTGTTATTATCAATCAAAAATCAAACTGCATAATGAACATGGATCAATACCTGAAACGAAGAAGAAAAGCAATTCTGCGATGGGGAAAAAGGCTCAGTGTCTTCTTTATATTCCGCAAATCAGCTAGATCCGGAGAAGAAAGGGAGTCTCTACTTGCCGTGTATAAAGGCTCCGGATACGGGATAACAATCAAATAGATACTCATCTTTCTAAAGACAACCGACGTGCGCCGAAGGGAAACGTATTTCGCTCTAGGAACGAGCAAAGCTCTATCTATCCCGGTAATGTACGCTAAAAATCTTCTTGTGAATTCTTTTTTTACTGTCACCATCTAGTGCATACCCCGCAATAGTGTCACTATTACGTGCTAAGCAGGGGACTTAATGTTGATGGTGGTTTTTAGTTCAGGGTCAAAACTGCAAAATCCTGTACTTAATGTATTATCACCCCGCAAGGGATAAAGCTATTTGAAAAGTGACGAGTGCAAAGACCTCCTCTTTCATTGAGCAATTCAATATATATATGAAATTCACTCAGAATGGTGCGCATAGCAGCAATCCCAAATATTCTGTGAATTCTATTTTGTTAGCATTATTAATTAGTGCATGATTTGCCTAGTATTTTCCGTGCTATGTTCTCAACCGAACTCTCATCATTGACACGACATGACGATTAAGTTTTCACTCTCGTGAGTAGCATGAATCTCCCGAAGTGCCGGTGTTGAGATCTGCACAAAATACCCGCACAAGCTACATCATTCTCCGACAAAGATAATCTCGTATCAACGCGCTTTTAATTAAAGATAATCGAACATGTTTAATTTCCTTAAGGGACATCTAGACTGTCCATGTCAGTCTCAGAAACGATCACGGCCACACAATTTGGCCGCAATTTAACAAGTCTAGCCAAACCCTGGCTGAAATAGGCAACCATCAAGACGACTGTCGGCGGGCCCACTAACGCCCCAACCGATCGTACCATGCCTAAGTACATCCCAATGTTGTCAAATGCTAAACCTAAGTAGGGTGGTCGCGTTGTTTGGAAGGAGCTCGAACAAACATGGACTGTCCAAAACAGTCTTAAAAGCATCACAACGGTACAACTTTGCCAGCCTGGTTGGACGACTTGGATTATTCCACGGGTGATTAGTGAAGTGCTAGCACGCACACCGGCAACCCAGCTTTTTCCTCACTCGATCGGTTTGCTTACGGCAAGACCATAGGGCAATAAAACGTTTGACCAAACTATGGCAGGCGTGATGCTTCTAAACCCTAATTTTGGGTTGCGGAAGTACATTAGCGTCTTAAATCGATCACGACCATCCAACTTAGCCAGCATATTTGGATGGCTTAGATCGCGTTTCGGACCATTAGGAAGGTGCACACGAGTTCACCGCCGGCCCAACTCCATCCATGTTCGATCGACTTACCTGTGGGAGTTCAATAAAGCATATAATTGCTCGATCAAACTAGAGTAGCCACGACCGACCAAAACCCTAATTTACACTTTGCGGCAGTCCAAAATTGATCGTGGACACTCATCTTCGCCGGCTGAATCGAGTGGCCTAGATCCAATTTTTGATGGACCAAGAGCTGTAGGCATGCACCCCGGCGGCTCGAATCCACGCATGCCTAATCGGTCTGTTTAAATTAGCACCTAGTGCTTGGATTCGACCAACCAAAGTAGGGGTGTGCGGAAACCCTAAATTAAATCAACGGCGGCAAACATGTGCCGCAAAACCATCTCGTCCGTCCAACTTTGCCAGCTTGGTCGGAAAGTTTGGATTAAATATTAGGTGATCAATGAGGTACCTCCATGATCATCGGCCGCCAGTCTGTCATAAGGAGCAATCGAACAAGTGGTGGATCATCCAGGCGACCTTCAAACGATCACCCAAAGGTGGTCGATCATGCTGCCTCCTTTAAGACGCCTATCCGCAACTTATTCAATCAGGCTCTAAAACAATGATACTTCATACACATCGATTAGTTTGATTTGCTTAAATGCGATGCTTCACATGCGTCGAATACATACAATATTTTATGTCGGCCTCATAAACAACTTGGTTGTTTCACTTAATAGCACCATGCTATTCTCCGCGGCAGGTCCCACGACTTGACACACTTATTTGAGACATCAAACATGTCACAAACTGGGGGATGCTTACTGGGGTATTGGTATGGCGGTTTACAGCGTGCGGCGTGCACCGCGTCCATTACGAGAATGTGTTAGGAAAGACGGGCGGTTGACAGTAGTGAAAGTGGTGGAAGAACGTGTGATCAGTTTTCCCTCATAACGGAAACACGATAATCACTAACTTCCGCACAAATCCACTTCTCCACTACTTCACTTCCTCCACTTCCTAAGAGATCAGAGTGCGCTCAATGACTTGTATAAATAGATTTTCAATCTATTTCGAAAAGGACAAGTGTTATCAACACAAGTAGCCAGAAACCATTTTATGATACACAAGTCATAAACATCCACACCTTCATAATTCAACACTCTGATCTCAAACACCTTCTCTGCTTTCCTCCCTAAGATCAACCATTCTTCTTCACCTTGTGACCGAATTGAATCTGAACGACCATTTCTTGGTTTAGGCGAGTCTTACCGATTGATTTCTCGAACCTAAAAGCATTCCCGTGCAGTGCATTTTTGTAGGGTTTGAACTCGTTTCTCATCAACACACCCCAAATTACCAAAAACAGCAGAATCAGTTTTTACCCCAAAACACCAGGTACTAGTATCGGTTCCCCACATATATGCTATCTAACTTGAATGTGTTGCACATGTCCATAGGATCCGTTTCCCTTTGCCTAAAAACGTGTTGCACATGTCCATAGGATCGGTTCCCCCTTCTGCTAAAACATGCTGCACCTTATACAAGGATCGATTCCCCTTTGTGATGTGTTGCACCTCTTACTAGGATCGGTTCCCCTTTACGCAGAGTCGGTCATACATAAAATCACAAACTCGATCATACCATCTCAGATGATTACTTTAGATCGGTGTCACTAATAAAAGTCATACCAATACAAAAGTCAAGCCTATGTGAATAGTTTTACCAAGAACATAAACAAGTCATGAGCGGTTATACTAATCACACATATTGGTTGTTCACAAGATACGCAATGAATAAAAATACCAATAACGCCAGGTGATTTCCTTTTCGATTCACAAAAAAAGTTCATGAATTTACTTCCTTAAAACACGTGTAAAAAATTATTTCCTAGGATGAAATCCTCACCTCATACCCATACATAATCACAATAGCATTTAAACGATTATATCTATGTCTTATCTACAAAGTTTAATGGTTAAGTAATAAACTTCGTATTGTATTCCTTAATACTATGTCTAACTAGAGTATTCATGCTTCACAGTTTTGTTTTCAATATGCACGACTTGAAAGATACGTTAAGGAATGAAACAGTTCAAGTCAAATATCACTAACCTCAAGTGGAAGGATGATGTTGTCGTTGTAGCTTCTTACTACTTCACTTCTTCAAGTCTTCGCAATACTTGTAATGTCTCCTATCCTAATACTTTCAAGCTAATCTATACGAAGTTAACTTTAGTACATAATCAAGCGACTCTTTAAATGAGTTTTGATTCACTAAAATATGACAACCAAACTTGACATACCAACGCTTGGTGGGTTCAACCGAGCTATGCTCTAACAGATAAGAACACGTAATATTTCCATAAAATTATGATTGGTAAGAGGAGGAGAAAATGTATAACGAAGCTGGAGGTTGATGAAGTGGATGTTTTCAATCACGAGGTTATTAAGAGTGAAATCCATAAGTACTACACAGGCTTGTTTACTACTGATTCACCAGTAAGTCCTTCTTTTAACAATCTGGAGTTCAGGTTTATTGATTTAGTACAGCAGAGTTGGCTGGAAAGGGCGTTCGATGAGGAGGAGGTTTTTAGAACAATTAAATTTTGTGGTGCCAACAAGGCTCCAGGCCTGGACGGGTATAATATGGAGTTTTATAAAGCTTGCTGGGGTGTGCTGAAGAAAGATATTATGGCATCCATTAATGAGTTTTATTGCATATGGAAGTTGGATTGGAGAATAAATGTATCCTTCTTGAAGCTCATACCTAAAAAAAGAAGACTCAAATTACGGTGAAAGACTTTAGACCTTTTAACCTTAACATGTCAAGAATGTTTTGATTTTATAAAATTTATGTGTTTTGCAAGCTCTTTAAGGTGGTCATGCCGAGTTTGATATCTAATGCTCTTCTTGATGGTATATTGATTGCTAATGAGATAATTGATAGCAGATTGTGGCAACAAAGTCCCAGGAATTTGTGGTCGGAATTATGTGTAATATCGATATGCAAAAGGCCTTGGATAATGTAAGTTAGCCCTCGCTTTTCTCTATTTTGGCAAAGAATGGTTTGGAATGAAATGGATACGGTGGATGAGGAGGTGTGTGGTCGATGCGCATTTTTCAATCTTAGTTAACGGAGAAACAACAAAGCTAATCGGACCCTCTAAAGGTATTTTTCAGGGTGACCCTTTGTCACCTTTTCTTTTCTCTTGGTAGTTGAAGTTTATCTTTGCTTATTAATAAAAGCAATTGCACAAGGAAAACTTAGTGGCTTTCGGGTGAAGGAAGGTGAATTTGAAAAATTCTTCTTTAATAATTATTATTCTAGTCTTTGTTGTTGAGGATGAATTCCTAGTTCTTAACATGATTTGAGTTTTTGTTTTCAAATTCTATCTTGAAGTTTTTCACATTTTCATCTTTCAACTTTTGATTTTAATTGCTTTGTTTATTTTTTTTGTTTTTTTGACACCCCCTAGTGATGTTATGATACTCCAATACTTCTATGAAGCTCTTCACCCAAGTGGTACGCCGCGGTGGTGGTGCTTTAATGAACAAGACTTTGACCGAAGCTGTAGACGATTTAGTATGGCAAACTCGTTAACTGATTGGATTCGGCAAATCTTGATCAATTATGATGCACAAGCAACAAGGTGGTTTCAAATGGGTGGTTATCACAATCAACAAAAGACCGATTCCTTCACAAACTCACACAATTAAGGACCGATGTGAATTTATTGAAATCCAAGCAGACAACACTTCCTTCACCATTTTGAATCCAAGGCATGCAATGACAAGGAGGAAACCGCACCAAAGGAGAATTCCACACCAAACGACCAATCCAAGGAACCGTTTCTACTTTCACTACTCCACCTCCTTTTCCTAGTCAAGTTGTTAAATCCAAGAAAGCAAGACAAGTGCACTTATGGATATCTTCAAGAAGATTGGAATCAACATCCCATCTCACTGGTTAAGGTATGCCAAGTTCATTTAAGGAATTATGCATCAAGAAGGATAGTTGTTTGATAATGAAATTACTAAAGTCAAGAGTGCTGGCTGCCATGTTATCAAGAAGATGCAAAGAATGGTTTGGAATGAAATTACTTGATTTGGGAGCTCATTAGTGTGATGTCGGACCTTTGAAAGAGATTATTATCCAATTGGCAAAATGTCTAACATATATCCTAAGGGGCTTTTAAGACGTGCTAGTGCAAGTAAATGAGCTTATTTTTCCTAAGTGATTTCTTTGCGTTCATTTTTACTTCTTTGGGAGGCCATTCATGAAGACCTATGTTGATAAGGGTACTAATGATGTGCATTCCGACTCCATTGATGTGTTGATTCATTAGCGCAACAAATGGTGGAATTGAACCAAGAGGATGAACTTGATGTGGTGTTGCAAAAGAGGGTCCATGAACTTTGGATGTCCCAAGGAATTGGTGGGAGATATGGGGCTTTGGCCATTGCAAGAAGCTTGTTTTATATTTCTTTACCCGTGAATTGTACCATCTATTGTGAAGGCGCCAAACTAGAATTTTGAGCTATCTTTGCTCAATTATTGGGTGGACAATTGCGGACATCAAAGGTATTAGTCCATCCATGTGCATGCATAGGATTCTTAGTGATGCTTTCGGTCAGTGAAGGAATCTACCCACTTCGGTGGGTAAGTCCTGGCTCAAGTGGTACCAAAGAAACCGAGTCACTAGTTGTTGACGTTTAACTTGTTCCTATTCAAACCCATTGTGTATATGTAAATTCCGTAACCCGCAAGGATCACTTTCCCTACCTTCATCGATTGTCTAATGAGATGGTTATTATCTGGAACAACCAAATTGTTATCAGACTTATTTATGGATGACTTTAGTGTTTATGGCATGCAACTAATTCTAAACGATGCCTTGGGGAGAAATGTCACTTATGGTAAACCACTAAAGTAGTAGCCCCTCGCTTTCAAAGATAGATTTAATAAGGAACTTACAATATCCCACTTTCCGGCAAAAAATCAAGGTTTTCCAAAATCTCCATGGTGCAAGTTATTACAAAAGGAGGTACCTTTCGATGGAATGCGAGACGCTTTTGACAAATTAAAGGAGATGGATGATTATCAAATCACCTTATTGGAATCTTCCATTTGAATTAATGTGTGATGCTATGATTACGCTATGCGCATTTTCAATCTTAGTCTAACGGGAGTTATTGGCTTAGTTTTGGCTCTTGAAAAATTTCTGCTTGGTGGGTACATCGGATCATGCCGCACTAAGACACTTAATAAAGAAGAAAGAAGTTAAGCCAAGATTAATCCTAGGATCCTATTGTTACGGTCGCACCCGCCAGTTTGCGATGACACCATTATCTTCTTAGATGCATCGACAAGTGGAGGTGAGAAGATTACTTGTTATTCGGTGGTTTTTGAGATCTTAAGCGGTCTTCGTCTCAATCTAGAGAAAAGCACGATGATAAGTATAGGTGCGGACCAGCTGGTGAATGTGTTAGCCATGAAGTTGGGGTGTAGAGTCGAATCCATTCCAGTTACATATTTGGGTATGCCCATTGGCTCCAATAGAAGAAGTGAATTAATATAGGAAGTAATTATTTAAAGAATTCAGAAGAAGTTAGCACTATGGAAGAGAAGGTACTTGAATAAAGCAGGTAGGGTTGCCTTGATCGGAAGTTCTCTTGAGAGCTTGGTCATTTATTTTATGTCTTTGCATCACATTCCTGTCTCAGTAAAAAAAATATTTAACACTATAATGAGGAAGCTTCTATGGGGGAAAGATGATCTGGGTCTCTTTTAAGAGAATTTGCAAACCAAAAAAGAAAGGTGGCTTGGGTATTCGTAGCTTGAGACTGGTGAACAAATCATTGTTAGCTAAATGGCATATTAGATATTGTAAGGAAAACATGGCGCTCTGGAGGCGTATTGTTTACGAAAAGTCAAAAGCGGAGGAGGACTGTTTGCTTCCTTTGTAAGTTAAGGAACCAGTGGGGGGGAAGTATGTGGTTTGAGATCCTAAGAGAGAATAAGGTATGTTTTGATTTTGTGAATGTGCGGGTTAAACATGGTTCAACAATTAGATTCTGGCACGATTGGTGGTGTGAGAAGAAGTCATTCAGGGAGAAATATCCAAGGCTCACAAGATCAGTACTCAAAAGATGGCTACGGTGGATAAAATCTTTGAATCAAGATGGAATTTCCAGTTCAGCAGAGTGTTGGATCCAGTAGAAAGGATTGATCTTTTGGAGATTAAGCATGACATCAGACTCGTGGCTCTGACTCATGGAAAAGAAGACTGTTTGGAAGGTGATATTTCGGCTAAATCTATTTATATGGAGTTAACAGAGATGGAACCAGATTGGGATGGCCAAAGAATTTTGTCAAGCAAATATGTCCCTCCAAAAGTTCTTTTCTTATTCTGGGCTTCTCTTCTTGAATCTATTCCAACTAGACATATGCTACAGCAGTGGGGTGTAGTTATTCAGTCCAATATGTGTCTCTTTTGCAATGCAGCTGTAGAAACTTTGGATCACTTATTCAATCATTGCAGTGGGATTTCGCAGCTATGGGTGTATTTTCTAGCAGCTTTGGAGGTAAATTGGGTGATGCCTTGTCAGTTTAAGCCACTTATACTTAGTTGGAGATTGGAAAGAGGCTCAGCTAGAGTCAAGATGGTGTGGCACCTACTGTCATTTGCTATTTGCTGGGAAGTGTGGAACGAGCGTAACAGGAGGGTTCATGGAGGAAGATCTAAGTCATTATATGAACTGGAGATTACCGTTAATCAGTGGATTTACCTTTGGAGCTCGACTACGGAAACTTTTAAACACTATTCTGTGAATCAGATTATGACTCAGTGGGAGGATACATTGAACTTGTAGTTACAGTATTTCTCTTCATTTTAATGGTATTTTGACCTTGTAATTACCATGTACATATTTTTTTGTTTTCAATATATCCTTTATTTTCAAAAAAATAAATAATAATATTAATTTCAATAAATTCGACATCAATAACATATTTTTCAGTTGATGTATCTTCGAAACTTGCTAGCGCCGTTCTTTTTTGATTGGAGAGAAGATTCCTATCACTTGATTGGAGTCCTTCATAGAAATATTGGATGATCATGGCGTCACTGAATTGGTGGTGAGGGCAGCTTTCCACCAATCTCTTGTATCGTTCCCAACATTCATATAAGGATTCTCCCACATTTTGCTTCATCCCATAAATCTCCTTTCGAATTTGAGTAGCCTTTGGTGCAGGAAAATATCTCTCTAAAAAGAGTTTCTTCAGCCCATTCCATGTCGTGACACTTCCGGGAGGCAAATAGTACAACCAATCCTTAGCACTATCCATCAAAGAGAAACGATGAACTTTTAACATTGCACCTTCCGCCTCAACATCCGCTGGAAGCATGGCCATGACAATGGTACGGAAGTCCATAAGATGCTTGTTTGGGTCTTCATTCACCATGCCATGGAACTTTGGTAATTCTCTAAGCAACCCCGGCTTGATCTCAAAAGTAGAGTTTGTTTGAATAGACCCCTGTTGTGTATCAAGCCTATGAGAAGCTAACTCTTTGAGTGAACGATTTGCATCACCCATTGCTTCTTCTTTTTCTTCAAAAGGTAGTTCTTGCTCACCCGGAACCTCTTGTTCTAAAACTTATTCTTCTTGCTGGAAAGTCTCTTCTTCCGTTTCCAACTCTTGTTCTTCCGTTGTATCTTGACTTGGTTGGAGTATTGTGCCTCTTCGAGTAGCTATCTCACACCGTGGATAATTCCAATCTTTAGAAGCCAGGGATTAGGTACCTGAAAACAATTCTCGCAAACAAGTCAGAAACAAGACAAGAAAACAAAAAGCAAAGATAAAAGCAGAAATTATAAAAAGAAACTAAAAACTTAATAACTAGTCAGATGCCTCCCCAGAAAATGGCCAAAATTTGATCATTTGTCGTATGCGTCAAAAATAATTTCACTTTCCTAAAGTATATGATAAGAAAGAGTTTGTTTCCACAGAGAGGCAATTGTAGTTACTACGTATTCAATTTCTTAAAGTAACCAATTGGGGGGATTTCTGATTTTTAAGTAAGCAATAAAGGTAAATTGTAGAAAGTAATCAATGAGAGAAAGATATTGGTCAAGGAATTCATCTTCAATCTTAGACATGTGCTTGCATATATGATTATAATTACAATTTAATCTCTTTTATTATCAAAAGCCTAGAGAATCAAGAGAGCAAGATAATCTATTAATTTCCTAAGTTCATCAACACACACATTAGAGCTGCGTATGTGAATTCTACCTAAAGAATAACCTAACGCCTTGCGCTAATTAAGTTCAATTCCTAGGAGCATTAAGTTTCAGAAATAGGCTAATCAATGCAATTGTCATACATTGCGCATAACAATTCGGACAATGGTCAAACTCTACATATGATCACGAGAGTGTATCACTACAAACCGTAATCATATCATGCTACTTGTATTCAGGGTTATCGCTCGATGAAAAACCCTAAAATAGCTATGGAAAAGGATGCAAGTTCAATTAATTGGCCACTTAACAAACCAAACATCTAAGTCCTATCACAATACATCAATCATGTGATTATTAAAACAATAGAGATTTGAACGATAATCAAGAGAGAAAACTAATACATAACACAAGCACAAGTTTTAGAAATAGGACTACATCCTTAACCAATAATGAATAAATTAGCTACTCATAGCTATGGAGTTTATCACAAAAATATGAATTGAATAAAGAAGAAGATGAACAAAAGCAAACCCTAGTAGCGTAAACAAAAGCGGCTCTCTCCAAGTTCCAAGAATAAAACGTGATAAAAGTTGTAGAAGTCTTTCCTTTAAATAGCTTTGCTTTCCAAAATTAGGTCAAGTCTCAAAGGTCCAATAGATAGAAGTCCACCAAGCCCATATGTGAGAAAAACCCATGTAGAAAATATGCCCCAAAAACTATCGTCGGAAAGCTGGTATTATGGTCGGAAATCGGCCGGAGAAGTGACCGGAAAACAGCTCAGGTGACCGGCAATGTCCGCCCGATCACCGGTCAACGAGTCAGCTCGGTCGGGTCAACTGAGTCATCTAAGTCAATGTCACTGAGTCTCAGGCTGAGTCAATACCGAATCAGCTAACTAACTTGGCTGAATAGGCTTTGGGCCAGAGTTGTTGCACAGGAATGAGCTATTTACACAGGCCAAACTAATGTTGCGCCATATTGTTGCATTACTATTGCTCCTCTGGAAATGATGGTGCATCACTGGCACTGCTACAGCTTCAGCTAACCCTCTTCTTTCTGCATCTGCTACTTCACTCTCACTGCCAAAACCACTGCATTTCAACCTTAGCTTCACAAGCACCAACGCCTGTTCATTCTTCCATCTAAGTTTACATGCAATTCAAACACCTCAAACTCATTCCACTTGAGCTTCACTTCAGCTGCAATGACCACGACAAGAACAATTCCCAGCACTAGTTACAGCTTCAACCTTTCCAATCCCTGCCTACAATCACCTGTCTCTGCATTACTGCGACACCATCATTTCCCCAAGCCATAGACATAATCGCAGTTCCATGTCCATCATGTTTTATCCTTCAACACCAAAGAGCAGTCGCAACTCCTCATATGGCTCTGCAGTGCGCATCTTCTCCGCCATCGTACTTATCACCTCTTCTTGTTGCTCACAGCATCACCTTCACCACTTCAACTCCATCTGCACTTCCATTGCATTTGCTACACACACGATCAATACCTCCATGTAAACCCGAGAAGCCACCAATTTCAGTTATATGGCGACAACACTCATCTGCAGTTTCAGTACCATCAATTCCTTCTCAAGCCAAAGTCACAGCTTCACTTCATGCTTGCACAACCCCATTTGCATATAGCAACACATAAACCTCAACCTGCAATTCAAGTTCATCCCAATACCAGCTGTAGAACAATCATATCCCTCCTGACTTCTCAGAAACCATCATCTCTTCATAGCATCACAGTTCACTTCTCCCAGCACAGGTAGCTTTATCTTGCAGTCTTATCATCACCTACACTGCAATACACAACACACACACCTCCATTTGAGCCGTAACTGCACCTTTAACGCCTCCAAGAGTATTGCAACTCCAGTCCCAACAACTGCAACTCTTCATCTTAATACCACCATCATAAACCCACTGCACCCGTTCACATTCACTCAACAACACCAGACAACCACAGTCCACCCGTAATGCCAATTTCGATCCACCGCTTCAACTCGGTTGCAACATCATCACTCTGTCATCTACAACCTGACTCCATCTACTTGTTCTTTCTCACTGAGTCTTGTCAGACCAAAACCCATTCTGCTTTTCAGCTCACAGCTCCATAGTAGCATCACCTGTAGCTTCATCCTGCAATGCCATTTCACAGCCAAACAACCTAACACACATCTAACACACAAACACCAATTCATTCGCATCACTGCCATCTCTTCTCTGTAATTCAGTTCAAGCCAACTCCATGTTTTTCTTTCTTTTCTCAGCTCAGCTGCACTATCACAACTTCCACTTCCCTGTAATTGCTCCAACTTTTGTTAGCTGCCAATTACAGCTCCATCACTGCATCAGCATCATAACCTAGCAAATTCCCGTAAAATCATCCACAATTCCCTGTTAGCTTCTCAAGTTCGAATCAAACCCGACCTTCACAACTTCCATGTAATCTCGTTGATATTTAAACCTCGTCTGAGACAAACCCACACAGATTCATCTACATGAATCTCAGCTACAACCCAATCCTGTAATTCATCCTCTCTACCAACTAGCATCATCAGATTCAAGCTCCAATCCAACAAACCCATTTCGAATTCAATACAAACTCTTCAAACCCTTGTTCTTCATATCATTTCCTCCATCTTCGATTAACAGAAACAACACCACCTCTTCTTCTGAGATCTCAAATCCCTCATTCAAATCCATACAACTAACATTCCTCATTCTTCTTCTTCCATCTAATCCATCTCTCAATTTCTTCCATCTAATCCATCTTTCATGAACACAAGCCGGGAGTGGATTGAAACTGAAACTGAATAGTTTCAGTTTATGATTCTAACCCAAACGAAAATTTAAACAACAACACTTTAAATATGATTGGGTATCATGTACCTTCTTAATGAAGCCATTTCTTTTTTTTTCTTCTTCTTGCTCAACAACAATTCAATTTAACATATCTTTAAGAACTTGTTAGGGTTTGATTTTAGTTTTAAATTTTAATTAAATGGAAGGGTATATTAGAATTTCCGCCCCCAAAAAATACCCCTTAGCGGATACTATTGGATGGGGTTAGTGATTCATATCTTCCAATTAAAAAAAGTATCCCCCAATTGCGCGCTCTATTAAAGTGAGCGGATCCTAAACTTAAATTCCTCCACCATCTGATGCAAGGGGATGAACAGTAAAGCTTGCAACCATATATCAATCAAAAATAAAAATTATTTTTATTACATCCAATCAAAAAATAAAAAAATTATTATCAATCAAACATTCACTTACATTACATCCGATGGTGGAGAGGTTAAGTATAATCTTGACCTTTTTTTTGTGTACTTATTTTCACCCCCGTCAGATGGAAGTGGATAAATAGTAAAAATTACAACCATATCGGTAGTAGATTTTGAAAACTAAAGTATAACCATCCATTAATTATCATCTACGTTGGAGAGATCAAGTATAAAATGAACTGAGGAACCTTATAGAAAAACAAAACAATGGATCAATTGATCGATTTATTTATATTCTTAAACAATCTGATTGTTCGCACCTAACATAAAGCAGTGTACTTAAAAAAAAAATCAAGCAGTGCAAGTTGGCGTCATGATCGATATTTATCACCATTACGTGAACGTTGTGTGTTTCCAACTTGTTGTTGTACTTGTTTATATATTTTCTTGAGTCCTGATTGTTGAAGAAGCAATAGTGCCATGACCATCGTCAAAATTGATCACCCGGGTCGCTAAAATCACAGATTCCCAGCACCTCTTCTGTTGTCATGAATGACGTCTTATGATTTTTAACAATGTGGAATCGACGATCCCTAAAAAGTTAGTTTTTTCATGATATTGGTAGTATTCTCTCGGGTCTGGTATGCGATGCCCAGAGGAACCTGAAATCTTAACTCGATTTGATGACTGCTTTACAATATTATATTTAAAGTTAGACTTTGAACAAAAACCCTTGAACTTCTTTTTTTGAGGTTTTCCCTTCTTCCGGAATATCATCATCAACAACCTGGTTGTTTTGTTTAATCTTCAATTGATCACCATAAATATCTTCAAAACTTATAAAACTTTCACGTTTTCTCTTGTTTTCTTCTTTTTTCTTTTCCTTGTGATCTTTCACCGAAATCTTTATCAAAGTTTCCTTTGTATCGATCGACATTATCTATTTATCTCTTTCTTTCTCGGTTTCTCCTTGTTTCCGAGCACTATTCTCTCGGAAATTCGATTTTATATTCAGTAGTATGGCCGGTTGGGCCGATTGGATGGACCGGTAACATCACAAACATTGGGTTAAACTCAATCTTGTTACGTCTGCAGCTCATAATTGTCATTATAATAAACTAACCCGATTTCACTAGTTAATTTTTCTGAGACTGATCCAAGGAATTAGCCGAGTTCCCTAGTTACATAATTACATGCAACATTCTATACAGTTGGATACTTCGATGTTTGTTTTCATTTTGGACCTTCTGCAAACAATACCCAAGCCCAACACCACTTGTTTTCATCTCAACAGTACCACTTATGAAATTAAGCGCATATTTAGGGAAAACCAACAATCGAAAAATACTTGATCCACCGAAACATATCTAAAATATCCAAACCGCGGTGTTATTGTAGCTAGATATAATTACATAAGTTCATCTTTGTGCTTTTTCCATTAAGAACATGCCAATGGTTAAGGAAGCAATCTGCATGTGCACTTGAGGAATTTGGCGAGGTTTTGGACTTTGGCAGCAATGATTCCTAATTAGATTGAGGAGACAATTTCAATGACATTTGATGATGATGTTGAGGATGCAGATCACCCAAACTGCTAGTCATTTGAAACCATTCCAGGGACAGATCAGATAATCTTCATTGTTCCAAAATAACAGATAAGATGCTCATTATCATCAATTTGTTATTATGATCGTTCAAAAAAATGGATTTTATTATTAGAATCACATAAAATCGGTTACTTTATTTTTTATAGGGAAGAAAGAAAAAAAAAAGAATATAATATCAAATTTATTTTAGAAACTTAAAAAATAAGATAAAATAAAATTATTTTCAAAAAACAGGTAAGATACGGATTTTTTTTTTTTAACACATGAGATACATTGTCATATTAAGGTTAATATTAATGTACATGCATTAAGATAAAATCGGTTTAGGTTTTGAAAATGTGGGTAAATGTAAATTAAAATAAATTTAATATGTAAATAGTAATTTAAAATGAGGTATTGCAATCATCTCCAAAGTGAAATTTAATTAAGTAAACTTGAATTGTTGAAAGATGATAATGTTTGAAATAGTTAATGTAAAACACATAAATAGGCTACTCCAAAAGCTAGTTTTCCTTCGTATTACAATAAGGATAAAATTCCTACAAGGAGTTAACTGGAAACAAAAGGAAGAAGAAAGTAAAGAAGCTAAGCATCATCTTTGCTTTCAGATTCAATACATGTAGCTTGAATCTTTTCCAAATCATCCTTGATCTCGGAAAACTTTCGTTGCATACATTTTACTTTGTTATCTAGCTTTTCAATATTCTTGAGTATTTTATCAAATAGGCTCAAAGAGATCACAAGAAATGATCCATGAAGGAGAAAGACTTCTTTTCCTCTTGTAATCATTCATTCTCATCCGTCGAAAAGTAGACTTGAGAATTGGAGAGGGGGTACCAAGAAAAGTACCAATTAGAGAATTCTTGAAGGCTCGAAAAATTCTCAAATCAAGTAAGGAAAACCCAATTTTTTGTCATAAGAAGTCATGGTCACTATTTGAAGTACGATCAGACCACAAACATTAAATCCTTGAGTTTCCAAGTTTAGGAAATAAACCATTTCCGCAAAGTCTAGACTCCAACGAGAGTTTCCAGTGGTGGAAGGACAAACATTTGGAATTCCAAATTTTCCAAAAATCTCCAAAAACATGGAAATATTTTCAGTAGAAAATTTTATGTCTATCCATCTAACACTTCGACAAATGAGTTGTAAGGAAATAGTCTCACAAGAAGGCTTACTTTCCCTTGGATGTTGGCATACCCTTGTAAGAACATTAAAGTCTTCATGATGACCTTCAAAAATGTCCCAAGAATATACTTTTAAAAGCATGATAATTCACCAACATCCACATACTCCTTGACCAATTTCTTTTTATTTTATGAAACCTCTAAAAAGAATTTTGTCATAGGGTTTGAAGCATTCATTATCAACAAAATTAATCATATAATATGTTTGATTACTTGATTCTCCTTTTTCCTTGAGGGTAGATGCCTTTTGTGAAGATACCTTAGCCATTTTTTTAGGTTTCATAACATCCCCTTTGATGCTAACCATACTTCTTAGAAATAGTAAATTTGAGTAGGAGAAGAAGGAGGAACTTACTTGAATTGATCCTTTTGAAGAGTGATCACCTCAATTGACACAATCCTTGTTGAATAAATTTAAGCCCAAAAAAAAAAATGGTACCAAGATTTTGGAAGATGGTCTACAAGATCATGAGAAACACAACCGTTTATCTTACCCTTGGTTATCTTCTCCTCATGGTATGCAAACTGTTGAGGAAGAAGATGAATAAGTGAGTCCGAGAGCCTGCATACCTTATATAGAGGTTATTGGGCTTAACCGGTTACAAAACGAATAACTAATTTGAAGGAAATAACTATATCATCTAATAATTTTCTAATAGGACCCTTTTGGGGGAAAATTCTCAACAAATATTGATAAGAAAATTTAGATGCCATCACTGAGACTCACAGACAAGTCTTAATTGATGAGTGAAAACTCAACAAAATTGTGATATCGGATTGGTTAATTGATACATATTTCGACGAAAGTATGTATTTCACCAAGATGGATTGTGTTACCTAAAGCATTTCTGATGTTCTACGAGGATAAGGTAGAGGTGTTTGGTTATCTTTCAAACACAAACCTAAGTGTAAATATCAACTTGATGATTAGATTAAAAATCTAAGAGCATGTCTAATTTTATCTAGTTAACAAAAATTCCCATGAATTCTGTTTCATCTCTTTCTTAGGAGTCAGATAGGCATGGATAATTTTTATCAGAAGTATTAGATCTGTTGATACCCACATTAAGTCGTTACTTTTTGGACTCATTGTTAGCGATGTGGTCAACTGACTTTTTTGTATGGATACGGGTACGTGCGACACAATCATGATAATACAAAGGGATTTAGGTCACAAGATAATATCTTTTATGGAGCAAGGTTCAACATGGCAAGAATGATCTTTTAATGTCTTCAGTACTCGAAAGAAATCACATTCTTTGTTATCCGATGTAGAATATCGGGAAATACTCATATCCCATTAGGTATAGGCGATAAGGCGTAAAAAACAGAATGATCACACACACCAAAAATAAACACTACATAATAATTATTTATATTTTACTTGCCCCAAATCGATCTATATACATGATAGGCTAGTGCCAAACTTTTATTACCAAGAAGTTGGGTGAGCAACAAGATGCTCACGAACCATCTCAGAATAATAACCTTCGTCTATGGTACTTGGACCATGACCAATTGGGTGAGATTTCTTGATCAGGCTTAATATCCTCCTTTCAGTTCCCTTCCTATTGAATATGTGATCAGTCGGTTGAGTTCCATAACAATCGGAGTAGTCAATATCTTTGTGATTTTATTTTTAGGGATTGTGCAAGATTTCCCAACATGTCAAATTTGCGTACAATGATAACATAATTTATAGAGTCAGAACTTTACAAAGATCTAGCCTTATTCATGGTCAACGCAAGATGTTTCAAGAATTCAAGAGTATCTTTAATGGCTTTGAAGAGATCTTCGTCTAAAGATCGTCCTTTATCGCATTCCTTAAGAAGATTGTGAGACAACCTTGTAAGATAACGAAGCGTAGTACTCTTGACTGATAGATTCTTGACTTTGTCCCTTTCTAAGGGAATATTTTTTCCCCTTTATGTTAGAGCATATCTCGGTTGAACTCACCAAGAGTTGGTATGTCAAGTTTGTTTGTCAAATTTTAGTATCAAAACTCATCTAAAGTCGCTTGATTAATACTAGAGTCAACTTTGTTTAGGGTAGACTAGAAAGTATAGGAATGTTGAGGCATACAAGTATTACTCTGAAGACTAGAATAATATGAAGAAGTAACGAACTATAACGACGACATCATCCTTCCATTTGAGGTTAATAATATTGACTAGAACTGTTTCATTCCTAACATATCTTTCAAGTCGTGCTATATTGAAACACATAACTGCGAAGCTGTATATAATGTACATATTGTATATTATACTCTAGTGATGAGACATGGTCATAGTATTAAGGAATTAGACTACGAAGTATAACGCTTATCTTTTGAACTTCGTAGATATGACATCGACATAATCTTGTATGTAGTGTTATGATTATGTGTATGGGTTATGGTGAAGATTTCATCCTAGGAAACAATGTTTTACATTTGTTTACATTCATGAACTTGTTTCGTGAATCGAAAGGGAAATCAATAGGTTTATTGGTCCGGTTATTCATTGCATATCTTTGGATGACCAATATGTGTGAGTTGGTAAAACCGATCTTAACTCAGGTTATGTATCTTGGTATAACCGATTACAATACCTAGACATATGATTTGGTATGACCGGTCCTGGTAATTGGTATAGCCGATCCTAAGTAATCATCATGTGATGGTATGATCGATCCTTGTAATTGGTGTGACCGATCCTAGTAATTGGTGTGACCGATCACAAGAGCTTGTGTGACCGATCCTTGTAATTGGTGTAACCGATTCTAGTGATTGGTGTGACCGATCACAAGTAGATACCATATATGTATAGATGCGACCGATCCTTGTAATTAGTGTAACAGATCCTAGTGCCTGGTGTGACTGATCACAAGTATGTGACATGTTTAGGTAAAATCGATCCTAGTTGAAAAAGCGGGGTCTAACAACCACACCCAATTTTCGTTCGGCAATCTGAATAGAAAAACTCCAATATACTTTCAATAGAATCAACTAGACAGTAAGACTCAATATATAGAAAAGTATATCAAAGAGTTATATCTCAATTTCTCAATTTAATCTGCAATCAAACAAATAGGAATTTGCGAGCCCGATTGAATAAGAGAAATAACTTGGACGGTATCACAAACCAATATCCAAGTGTCAATCAATTCAATCAACAACCCAAAGGTCGGATTCAAGAACTGATTGAACATAACGCACAACCTGTGATATTTCTATTATATAACAAAATATAATGCGGAAAAGAAATAACACATATACCAGAAATTTTGTCAACGAGGAAACCGCAAATGCAGAAAACCCCCGGGACCTAGTCCAGCTTTGAACACCACACTGTACTAAGCCGCCATAGACACTAGCCTACTACCAATGAGCTTCGGACATGAATGTAGTTGAGACCTAATCAATCTCACACTGATCAAGGTACAATTGTGCTCCTTACGTCTCTGAACCCCAGTAGGATTCTACGCACCTGATTCCCTTAGATGATCTCACCCACAACCAAGAGTTGCTACGAACCAAAATCGAAGACTTGATAAACAAATATGTCTCACAAAGAAAAGTCTATTGGAATAGATAAATCTGTCTCACACAGAAATACCTATGAGTTTTGTTTTGGATTTTAATAAATCAAGGTGCACAGGAACCAATTGATAAACCAGACTTATATTCCCGAAGAACAACCTAGTATTATCAATCACTTCACAATAATCTTAATCGTATGGTAGTGAAACAAGATATTGTGGAATCACAAACGATGAGACGAAGATGTTTGTGACTACTTTTAATCTTACCTATCGGAGAAAAATCTCAAGCAAATCTTAGCAAAGATAATACTCAATCACGATAATAGAAGTAAGATCAGAACACGCAACTGATAGACACATTTTTGTGTCTGAATTATCCTCAGTGTGTCTATTGTTAATACTTGATTTTGTACTTATTATGGTGTTTTTATGTTTGTTTAGGTGTTTTTGGAGAAATACGCTTGTGTGGAAAAAGTTGCTCAAAAAGTGCTATTTGGACCCCCGGACAAAAGTACTAAAGGCACCCTCATTTTGGATAAGGGGCAACCTAGGACACCCCTTAAGGAAGCTGCTATTTGCACCCCCATCGCTGTTAGGGGGAGGTCATCCCCAACCTTTCAAATCTGGTTTTTGGCGGGAAAAGAAGTTCTCACCTGCGAAGTTTGTGAATCGATTTCTGGACGGGTTTGGAGGAGATTAAATAGCTGGAGCTAGCATAGAATATCCTGTTTTTATTAAACAGGGTTGGTATGTCTGTTTTAAACAGATTAACTTGGGCTATTTCGTCGAAGATAACAAAACAAGGCAAGTGTTTGTCTACGTGAAGATAACTCGGGATTTGGTTGAGACTGAGTGTGGCAAGTGAGTGTTTTCACGAGTTTGTTGGAGTTCGACAGAAGGTGACAGCGTGTAGAAGATATTCGACAGCAGCAGAAGCCGTGTAGAAGTAAAAAAGGAAAGAAAATATTTTCTTTAAACAGCGAGTAATGGAGGATTATTGGGGGTTAATGAGCGAGATTTCTTGGTGTTGTTCGATATAAATAGGTTCCTGAGGTCTCATTGAGGGGTATCGAGAGTTTGGGAGAGAGACAGAGTATTACAGAGTGAGAAAATCAAGCTGCAGAGAATCGCCAGTTTCTGCTGCTGTGAAGAACATAAGACGCACAAGGGACAGTTGTATTTGCTACAGTGACAACGACAGTTCATTCATATCGTACTTTGTAACAGTTCGGTTTGTATATAATTGTTACAAACCCGGTTTTTAATAGTTTTTCTCCATTTCATCATTTGTACACCTCCTTTGAGCAATAAAAATGAATTTTGAGCGTGTTTCCAACATGATGAGCTAAACCCATCCTCTGGGGAGACGGAGGAAGCTATTTCACCAATGAAAAGTGGAAATCTCTATTTTATTTAATTTATGCAATTATTATATGATTATTTGCCTTGATAAATAAATAGATAAAATGGTTTTGTTAAACAATTGTTATTTCAATTGATGGAGCATGCTAGCCTAGGGTTTTGATGTCCCATACTTTCGATCTACAATTCTTATTTCTAAAAATCAACTTTTGAAATATTAAGAATCAATTTGAATGAAGGATTTGCATAATTATAATTAGAGAATATAAATCACTTTGATATTGGTAATTAGTGGAATCCCTAACCCCAGTCTTCTCCATATTTTTCATATCACTTTTATTTAAGTTTGCTATATTTTTAATTTAAAATTAAGTCTAAAATATGCTTTCACAAGTCTTGAACGAACTCTTACTACAAATCAATTGAAAATCACATCAATTTTTGGCGCCGCCGACGCGGACTTGTCTTTAGGCTAGAGTTTTTTAGATTTTTTTAGGTTTTTACTTTTTTGTTTATAATAAAGTAAGAATAGCATATTTAATAAAACATAAATTACATACTTTCGGTTGGTAACCTAGCAACAAGCTGGGCTCCAACTCCTTTTTGAATAGCGATACCTAATCTATGAAAAATAAAGCTACCAACACCACTACTAGCGTCATTACTAACTAAGCAGTTCTTCAGACGCTTAAAAAAACATAAAGTATCCTCACCTAATTCCCCTAAGGTAGAGAAAGCTAATACATCAAGACCATATCCAAGTGAAACACACTTATCTAAGTATTTAGTGCGTTTTCGAGCAACAGCATTAGAAATAGCTTTGCCCGGGACAAAAGAGCGAATGCCTTCACCTGTGAAGGGAGACACCCCTGTAACATCCATGCAAACATCCTTACCATTTTCCCAGTTGAGGACGAGGATATCAGCCGGCCGTAGATCTTTGTCATCATCTGACCGAAGCCCAAGAGAAACTTCCTTGCGTGCAGGTACACTAGCTTTGTAACAAATGTCAATAACTATATCACGTACAAAGTCATGTCGAAACTTAACCCCAACATCCTTAGCACAGTGAAGCGCATGATCTCCATAAATATCCATAGACTTGTTACAGCTAGAGCATGAACCATTCTCAACAAACAATGGTATACCCAAGCGGTAGCAAAGGACAGCTCTGAACTGTCTCGGCCCGAGGCATTGGTTAAGCCCACTAATAGGAATCGCCAATAAATAATCTTGAGCATGCTTAACTTGGTTACACTGCCACAAAATGGAATCTCTAGCAGACATAGAAAACTGGCCTGGGATTTTCTTCTTAATTGCATCAAAGTAAGTAACTGCCAAGGAATGCATGGAGGGGGGGGGGCAGTATCATCAACGCAATAAGAAGAAGGTAGTCCACATACCTGAATAAAATTCTTTAGAGCCAACTGATAAGCATGACCTTTGTTTGTTGGGAATAGGTCACCAAGGATCACCTTTTGCACCCAGCCGTCGACTCGAGAAGCAATGTAACAGTAGGCTTGGGTGTCCGACATGGTGTAAATGCCAAGGCCACCATCTTTGATAGGCAAGGTAGCTAATCTCTGCTGTAAAGGTCCAAACCCCGAGCCATCACCAATGATAAGGAGCCTCAGGTACTTGAGCAAATGATCGTCAAAGATCTCAGTAGCTTGCTGAAGGGCAGCAGGATTGGTAGTGCGCAATGAAAAATATAATCTAGAAACACCAAAAGACAATTGCGAAGTAATAGCATCTCGCTTTGAGGATCCTTGAGTTTTTTGATGGCAGTCATAAGTTGAACAGTCTTGTTCACTCGACTCAAGAACATATTACTAATAAAGTTCAAGTCCAAACTCACAGACCTCCCAAAAGTTTAACACCATTAGACGGTCTACCAATATCAAAGCGGAAAACACCATCATCAACACTTCTGGGATCAATAGAAGGCCAGAAGACTTCCGTTTTCTTAACATTGAGGTGTAAACCTCTACCGGGCCCTTCAGCTTCTATAATACGTAAAGCCTTAGACACCTCAAGCGTATCGCCAATGATTGTACCATCATCAAGGTACCAGGCGTGCAAATCGAGTTTACAGCTGGAAGAAATAGTCTTCACTAGAGGGTGAAGAGTCAAAGCAAACAATAAGGGACCGAGAGGGTCACCCTGCTGGACTCCGAGGGCAGACGACAAAATATATTGGTCGTAGTAGAGTTTAGCAGGTCGCATATAACAAAATTCTACCCAAATGAGAAATACCTGGACAATGAAGACGAACCTCTTTGATGAGCTGAGACCTACTCACCATGTTGAACGCGTTAGAGAAGTCAATAAGCAGCATTGACATCTTGTCCGAGTGGCCTTTCAACTCAAGGAGACTATTTACAGCGTGTAAAATACTCTCCCCTCCCCGCAGAAACACCAACTCCAAATTGGTAATCTCCTAAATAAGAAGCCATATCCTTCCCGACGTAAAAAAGCACCACCTTAGAAACCGAGTCACGCCAAACCGTGCCAACCTGCAATAGGCCGAGACCACCTCCAGGCTTGAGTAACGGTGTTAAGGGCGCGCTAGCAATGAACTCTCCTAACTCCGTTGGGCATTTTCCAGCCAACCAAAGATTGACAACTCCTGTAAACGAAGCGAGTAAGTCGTCTGCAATAGCGGCAGCAGCCCCGCTCATCACATCAACTAAATGTTGTGCTCGTAAACCGTCCCGACCACATGATGTTCCTTTGGGAAAACTCTTAATAGCTCCCAAGACTGCCCGAGAATCCACAACAATTGGGTCCGCACTAATAGCATCACAGGTAACATCCGGGGGAGGCGCTGCAGGGTGCTTATCTTGTAAATCCGAGAAAGTATGTTCATTACGAGGAGCCACGCCACCTGAAGAAATCACTCTAATCGCAGCGCCAAAATGGCCACAGCTTAATTTCCTTCGGCACGCTGTCAAATTAGCCGAACCTTGCTTCTTCTCATCAGTTTGCCTAGACCCACAACGGACAGAGATCTGTAGCATCTTGTCCACCAAAACGCGACACCCGTTGGGCTCCCTCCAAACTGATAATGCATGGTTTATAGCAGCCACTTGAAGGCGTTTCCGCTTACCTGATTTTGCCTCAGCCGCGCTTTTTGGCCTGTAGAGTGCTAGAGTACAAATAGGGAGCAAAATAAGCTGAATCCAGGCAGTCATACTAGCTGGATTGACGATAACCTTGTCGAGGCAGCTTTTCAAAGCTCTCGAAAAGGAGAGCCGACACTGGTGAGGAATGCAAGTCACCGTCTGGAACTGCTTTTGGAGAACTGAGTTGAGTAACTCAGTGGAAAGAGACTCTGCAACAGCAACTCCGGCCTCTGAAATACCAACAACATCTTCGTTCCCCTCAAGAGCAATACCGACAGTGATCCCTGAAATATCCTGACCAACAGCACTATCCTCAGCTGAAAATTCTAACCCGTGAAAAAGAAAATCAGCCCCTTCACCATTAAAAGGTCCGGCAACTACATCTCCATGGATCACCCCTTCCTTTCCTTTGCAAGGTATCTTCCAGGAATGAAGATGCAAACATCTGCAACATACCCACATCCGTAAGCAGACAAGAATCTTCTCCCAGGCGCGACGTATATGCTGAGATTTGGCCATTAAATCTCTGCAGAATTCCTTACTGTCTTCGGAAGAGAAGTGCCTATCATGAAGATGCCGTATGATAGACCCCTTGGTATATCCCCTTCCTTTTGTTCCGTCCGAGCATCTATGGAATCCCTTGAATGGGCAATGGCAAACGCTGTTGTCATTACCAGTTGCTTCTTCAGTGGGGGATGAAGGAGAGGCAGACAACGATAACAGGGGTGAAGATGTCAACCGACAGCGAGAAGAAGCCCTGGTTGATCTTGCCATCAAGGTTGCAGGCAAAAGCTAAAGAAGAAGGTTGCTGAAGAACCCTAAAAAAAAAAGAAAACTCAAAAGTAAACCCTAAAAAAAAAAGGGAAAAATGACAGGGAAAACTGTGTATTCAAGAAAAAAAAAATTCAAAAACGAAAGAACGTGGAAAGGAAATCAAAAGGGTTGTAAAAAACGAAATCAAAAATGAAGAAAAACCATGCTGAATCCGTAGAACAAAACTGGCTATCGTAGCCAGAGAAAGAAAAAACTTGTTTTTTTTATTTTTATTATATTTGTTCTACTTTACGTTTTTGGGTTTTTGTCTTTTCATTTCAGATTTTGGGAATATGGAGCGAAAGAAAAATTTGCCAAAGCTTTTGGTGAATACTTAAAAATTTTGAGTTAAAGGCAAAGCGAAAAGGGCGAAAAAGAAGAAAAAAAAAATTAAAAAAAAAAAAGAGAAAAAATTATATTAGATTTTATTTTTATCTTTTAGATTTTTGATTTTTTTAGTTTTTAGAATTGTATTAGGATATTCTCTATTTTTGTAATGTTCTTTTTATTTTTGCACTTCCCTATTTGGACTTTGGACTTTAAACTTTGGGACATTATTTTTTAAACCCTACGGAAGGGTAGTATTAAATATTAAACTGTTTGCAGAGAAGGACGGCGATTACGATATCACCTCGGCCCCTCGGGTTCGTACATGACATAGGAGTCGTGGCCCGAGTCGACTACAACGGTTCATCCCCCGTCTGGAACAGGAGGTAAGTTTTTCGAAACACTCGTGAATCCCCTGTCATCGAGTTACTGTCTTCCTTCGTGTGAATATATGTCGAGGAACTGAATACGGCTGCTTTAATTTCCTAGTAAAGGGAAAGGCCTGGCCATACAAGATAAGGGTTCGGATTTCATCACCGTTCTCTTCTTGCCCGCCTTAGGAAAACGATACTTAACGCGAACATAAGCTTTAAAATTTGGAATAGAACGAGACCTATAGGGTAACGAGCTTAATAGGAAAGTCGTTCGAAAAATACTGGTTACTCTTTTGAGCATACTTTGAAGTTCATGATGGTTTCTGTAAGTTGAATACGCCGCCTTGTAATGCCGGTGAGGCCTTGGGTATCAAAGATCCACGCAGCTTCCCTCGTCTCTATTTAACTTACTTTAACTCGGGTTGATTCCAGAGAGGTTTTCTCAGATTGTAACGAATTCCTTTTCGTAAGAATAGAAGCTGGTCTAGAAACAATCTAAGTGGAGCCATCATGCTTTTTGTGTGCTAGAAAATTTTAGGCTTGCTTTGGTGGAGTCAGCCTGGTGTGTGTTTGCTTAGAACTTCCCTTCCTTTTAGGATTTTTCTTTTTCTTTTGTTTTTCTAGTGTATGCCCGAGGTTATTAGAGAGCGGGCTTGGAAAATAGACAATCTAGGTCGATTGATTAGTGAAAAACCTAGCAATTCTTCTTGTGGAAGCGGGGAGCTCGAAGACTCTTCTTTTGAGAGCCCCATTTTTTGGAAACTTCAGGTTTTGAGAATCAGTCTCTTCGTGAGGAAAGTACCCTAGTACTTCAATTTGTGCTAAGCGATGGCAACTTTGAAAGATTACATGTTCCCAACTAGGACCAACCGAGCTTCGTGCATTAAATTGCCAGCCAATACGGCTAATTTCGAGATAAAACCTAGTATTCTTCAGATGATCCCTATATTCTTAGGAAAAGATGATGAGAACCCTTATTTTCATATTAGGGACTTTGAGGAAATTTGTGGGAAAGTTAGAATAAAAGACCTTACTGATAAAGTTTTGAAACTTAAGATGTTCCCCTTTTCCTTGAAAGATAAATCCAAGACCTGGCTAAACAACCTACCATCCGAATCCATTGAAACATGGCAGAACTTATTGCTTTGCTTTCTATATGAAATTCTACCCTAAGCATAAAAAGCTATGGTTGTTAGACATAAAATTAGTTCCAGTGTGCAACAAGAGGGAGAGTCTCTTTATAGGTTTTTAGAGAGATTCAATGATCTCCTATCCCAGTGTCCTCACCATGGATTTGATAAGATGAAACTTGTAGAGATTATTTATGATGGTTTAGACTATTCGACCAAAGCCATGGTCGAGTCTATGTGCGCTGGTCAGTTCATTAGTAAAAGTGTTGAGGATGCCTTTACCTTCTTAGGAGTTGTTGCTTTGAGAAATCCCAACAATGGGAGTCTTGTGTTGAACCCCCTAAAAGACTCTTGGTTAATAGAACTAGCACCAATATGGTAGATACGAGTTTTGCGTCAGATGCTAAGTTTGCTTCTTTGTCTAGAAGGTTAAAAGCTTTGGAAATGGGTCAGTCTAAAAATAAGTCCCTTGTTGAACCTAATAGAACCTCTCAAGTCTCTAGTTGTGGAATAGAGCCCGATAACTCATTTTGGGAAGGTCGGGTTAGTGAAGAGCAAGCTCATGTCAGTCTATAACAATGCTAGGTTTGAGAACCTTCGAAGTTTGACCCATACTCGAGACCTACAATCCTGGTTGGAGAAACCATCCTAATTTTTCTTGGTCTAAGGGCCAGAATCAAGGTCAGTCTAGTAATTCTCAACCTCCCCCAGGTTTTGGTTATGCTAAGAACTCTTCAGGTCAACCTCAGTTTCAGATTCCTTCGGATAAAAAGATCACAAGTTTAGAAGAGACTATCGCCTCATTTATTAAAAGCTCTGAAAAGATCAACCAAATGGTTGCGCAAGGGATAGAAGAAAGTAAGAGTATAGGTTATGTTAACTCTCGGGCTATTTCCGAGTTGAAAACCCGGGATAGTCGGATAAATGAGTCTTTGAGGGAAAAATGTAAGTTTCTAGTCAAACTCAGACCAATCCTAGAGGAGTTCATCAAGTAGGTGAAGGACCATCCCATCATGTGAATGTTATTAAAACCCTTAGGAGTGGTAGAGTGATAGACAACAAGGTTGCCACGCCTGATAGTGAACATGCTGTAGTTCACCCTTCCGAACCAGAAACCGAGGAGACTGATAGAGTCTCTAAAGAGACCAATGAGGGTCATATTGAGCCAGGATTTGTTCCCAGAGCCCGTTCCCCAGCTGCTAGTTCCAACTAAGAGGGAGTCCAACTTTAATGATATATTGGAGGTTTTTAAGCGGTAACTATCAACCTTCCATTATTAGATGCAATTAAGCGATTCCCGCTTATGCCAAGTTCCTTAAGGATATGTGTACGCGAAAGCGGAAGCTTAGTGTCCAGAAGAAAGCCTTTCTAGCTAGTCATGTGAGTTCTATTATTCAGAATACCATTACTCCCAAGTATAAAGACCTAGGGTCCCCTACCATTTCTTGCACAATACGTAAATAACGTGTTGAGAAAGCGTTGCTTGACTTAGGAGCCAGTGTGAACTTACTCCCATACCATGTGTACCTTATGCTAGGACTTGGTGAGATGAAACCTACCCGGATGACACTCCCGGTTAGGCGATAGGTCCGTTAAAATTCCTCGTGGTGTAATCGAGGATGTTCTTATAGAGGTGGACAAGTTTATATATCTAGTGGATTTTGTTATCCTAGATACCCAACCTGTCCCTGACCTAGAGAACCAAATACCAATGATTTTAGGTCGCCCGTTTTTAGCTACATCCAATGCGATCATTAACTGTCGAAATGGTATTATGAACTTGTCTTTTGGTAATATGACTATTGAGCTGAACATTTTTAATATTGGTAAGATACCCTCTGAACTAGATGACTCGAACATAAAAGAGGTGAACATGATAGGAACATTAGTCGAGGAGCCATTACCAAACATTTTGTTAGAATATCCATTAGAGAAATGCCTAGCTCACTTTGGGATTGATTTTGATGATGATAATGTGATTAATGAGGTGAATGCTTTGTTAGATTCAACCCCTTTGTTAGACACTAGTAATGGATGGAAACCTAAGTTTGAACCACTACCAGTTTCTAATTCTACCCTAGTGACCTTAAATAACTACCAGATACCTTGAAGTATGTGTTTTTAGGCCCATCTAAAACTTTACCTATAATTGTAGCATCCGACTTGGATAGTGATCAGGAAAGTAGGCTAGTAACCGTCCTTCAAAACAACAAGGAAGCTTTAGGGTGGACCATAGCAAACATTAAGGGTATAAGTCCCACTGTTTGTATGCATCAGATCTATTTAGAGAGTGACACCAAACCTTCTAGGGAGATGCAACGTAGACTAAACCCAAATATGAAATAAGTAGTTCGAACCGAGGTTCTTAAGTTGTTAGATGCGGGCATTATCTACCCCATTTCGAATGCAAGTGGGTCAGCCCCGTTCGGGTTGTTCCCAAGAAATCGATATTACCGTAGTCCGAATGATAATAATGAGTTAATCCCAACCCGAGTGACCACGGGTTGGCGTGTTTGTATTGACTATAGGAAATTGAACAAGGTCACTAGGAAGGACCACTTTCCCCTTCCCTTCATCGACCATATGCTAGAGAGATTAGTGGACATAGTCATTACTGCTTTTTAGATGGCTACTCTGGCTATAATCAGATCGTTATTGCCCTAGAAGACCAGGAGAAAACCACTTTTACATGTCCCTTTGGTACCTTTGCGCATAGACGCATGCCTTTCGGGCTATGTAACTTCCCTGCGACTTTTCGGCGTTGCATGATGAGCATATTTTCGAGATATGGTAGAACGGTTCTTAGAGGTCTTTATGGATGATTTTTCGGTGTTTGGTTCATCTTTTGATGAGTGCTTGCATCATTTGTCATTAGTGTTGACTAGGTGTAAGGAAAAGAATCTAGTGCTTAATTGGGAGAAATGTCATTTCATGGTTCGATCAGGAATTGTTTTAGGAGATATCGTATCTTCTAAGGGTATAGAGGTAGATAAAGCCAAAGTTGACCTTATCAAGACTTTACAGGTCCCAAAAACCGTAAGAGATATTAGGTCATTCTTAGGGCATGCAGGGTTTTATCGTCGATTCATTAAGGATTTTAACTTGATTTCTAGACCTCTTTGCAATTTGCTTGCAAAAGATGTTAAGTTTGTCTTTGATGATGCTTGTTTAGAGGCTTTTGAGAAGCTTAAAACTTTACTTACTACCGCTCCCATAGTCCAGGCACCCAACTGGAACCTACCCTTTGAGATCATGTGCGATGCTTCAGATTATGCTATTGGTGTTGTGCTAGTTCAGCAAGAAAACAAATTACTTCATGTGATTTACTACGCTAGCAAAACTCTGAATGATGCCCAGTTGAACTATACCACTACGGAGAAGGAACTGTTAGCCATTGTTTGCCTAAGACAAGTTTAGACCCAATCTCTTAGGTTCTAAGGTCATAATCTTCACTGATCATGCTGCTTTGAAGTATCTTCTTTCCAAGAAGGATACTAAACCTAGATTGATTAGATGGATCCTCTTGTTACAGGAATTTTCCTTAGACATTAGAGACAAAAAAAGGTGCAGAAAATGTAGTAGCAGACCACTTGTCTAGGCTTGTTGTGGATACCCCTGATGATTCTCCTCCTGTTAGGGATAGTTTTCCTGATGAACAACTGTTTTTGTTACCCAATTACCTTGGTATGCGAATATAGTGAACTATCTTGTTATCTGGTCGAATGCCCCAACATTGGGGTAAACAAGATCGGTCTAGGTTTTTAGCCGAGGTTAAGCATTTCTTTTAGGATGATCCTTATTTATTTAAGTATTGTCCAGACCAGATTATTAGGAGATGTATACCTGAGAGTGACCAGTCTAGTATTATTTCCTTTTGTCATGATCATGCTTGTGGGGGTCACTTTAGTGCTAAGAAGACTGTTGCTAAGATATTGCAGTATGGAATCTATTGGCCTTCGTTGTTTAAAGACTCCCATAGTTACTGTGTTACTTGTGAACGTTGCCAGAAATTAGGAACCATTTCCCGTAGGAACATGATGCCCTTGAACCCTATTTTAGTTGTCGAGGTCTTTGATGTGTGGGGTATTGACTTTATGGGTCCGTTTCCTAATTATTTTGGTAACTTATACATCCTTGTCGCTGTAGACTATGTCTCTTAGTGGATTGCGGTGGTTGCGTGTAAGACCAATGACCATAGGGTTGTGATTGAGTTCTTGAAAAATAATATACTTACACGTTTTGGTACACCGCGAGTTATAATTAGTGACGGAGGGTCGCACTTTTGTAATGGACCTTTTAGGCTTCTGATGAAGAAATATGATATTACACATAAGGTAGCTACCCCGTATCATCCGCAGACTAGTGGTCAGGTAGAGGTTTCTAATAGGGAGATAAAACGTATATTAGAGAAAACAGTTAATCCTAATTGGAAAGACTGGTCGTCTAGGCTTACTGATGCCTTATGGGCTTATCGTACTGCGTTTAAGACCCCCATTGGAATGTCGCCTTATCGGCTTGTTTATGACAAGGCATGTCATTTACCTGTTGAGTTAGAACATAGAGATTATTGGGCTGTTAAGCAGCTAAATTTTTCACTTGACAAGGCAGGAGCCCATAGGAAACTCCATCTCAATGAGTTGGAAGAGATTCGTATAGATGCTTACGATAGTGCTAAGGAGTATAAGAACAAAATGAAACTTGTGCATGATAGAAATATTTTAAGGAAGTCATTTTCTCCAGGTCAAAAAGTTCTTCTGTATGATACCCGTTTGCATCTATTCCCCGGGAAGTTACGCTCTAAGTGGACCGGTCCTTTTGTGGTCCGTACTGTTTTTCCTCATGGAGCTGTTGAGATCAAGACACCAGATGGTAGTAGTTCTTAGAAGGTTAACGGTCAGAGATTGAAACCCTTTTTAGAGCCCTTTCCTACAGGTGATGTTGAGGAGGTCCCTCTGGAGGAACCTGCTTACCCTTGATTGACCATCGAGACGATTATATGTTGTATATTAGTTTTTGATTTCTCTCTTCACCCAGGTACTATCTTTCCGACTTCTCTCATTACTGATTCCTCATGTTACTTTTTGGTATTGCTCTTTCATTAGAAACATTGAGGACATTGTTAGATTTAAGTTTGGGGGTGGGGAAGAAACTTTTTGTTAGCTTTTAGTTGCAATAAATAAACTCCAGAGCCTAGAAATTTATGGTTATTAAGGTTGGCACTAACCAATCTAAGTGGATGGGAACATCTTGGTTGTAGGAGTTGAGGAACCAATCTGATTAGATGGAAATATCTAAAGAGTCTATTCATAAAAGCACAGAGCTCAGGTGTTAGAATTAAAAAAAAAACATGGTAGTTTCGCCATATCTCGTTGAATCCTTTTCACCTTCTTTTTTTTTTTTTTTTTTAAGTGATTTGGTGGGGCGCACGATTCAACCATTGCTAGGGTGAAATAGAGTGACTGGGATACAAAAAAAAAAGAAAAAAAAAAAGAAAAAAAAAAGAAGAAGAATTGAGACCAGACCATCAGACCAATCGGAATAAATTCAATAAAGTCGACCACTGGTGTCCTTGTATATGCCAGTTGTGTTGACCTAGAGTTAGGATTATCACCCGTTGGTTCCCTTGTATTTGCCAGCTGTGTTGATATTAGTCAGACCGGTATCTCAGTCAATTAGGATAGGTTCATCCTAGTAGTGGCCTTCAGAAAGAAATGGGAAACACCGTTCACCTTAGTAAAACCATCTACGTTTTTCTCTACATCCATCTTCTTAATCTTTCCATGTGATTGGTTGACTCCGGTTATGATGTCCAGAAACTATGTGAGTAGAGCTATGTCACTTATATATGAATTTTAGTATGCTTGAGTGCAAACTCGTGTACAACAATTGGAATTTCGTATCAGGGTACTTCCTCCTAAAGTCAATGATTGTATGCCAACCAAGGAGATTATTTAGTGCCTTTCAAGGTTCTGCGTAGATAGCTAGGGTCTGGAGTAAAGGTTTTGTGGGTACACCTCTGGTAAACCCTCCGGAGACAACACTCCGCCGCTAGGGCTACCTAGCGGTTTAACGGCTTACTACACGCGCTAAGTGTAGTCATTTTTATTTTTCTAGATTAGATTTGCTCGAGGACTAGCAAATAATAAGTTTGGGGGTATTTGATAGACACATTTTTGTGTCTGAATTGTCCTCAGTGTCTCTATTTAGTGCTTGATTTTGTACTTATTATGGTGTTTTTATGTTTGTGTAGGTGTTTTTGAAGAAATACGCTTGTGTGGAAAAAGTTGCTCAAAAAGTGCTATTTGGACCCCAGGACAAAAGTACTGAAGGCACCCTCATTTTGGATAAGGGGCACCCCAGGACACCCCTTAAGGAAGCTGTTATTCGCACCCCCATCGCCCCAACCTTTCAAATCTGGTTTTTGGCGGGAAAAGAAGTTCTCACCTGCGAAGTTTGTGAATCGATTTCTGGACGGGTTTGGAGGAGATTAAATAGCTGGAGCTAGCATAAAATATCATGTTTATATTAAACGGGGTTGGTATGTCTATTTAAACAGATTAACTTGGGTTATTTCGTCGGAGATAACAAAACAGGGCAAGTGTTTGTCTACGTGAAGATAACTCGGGATTTGGTTGAGACTGAGTGTGGCAAGTGAGTGTTTTCACGAGTTTGTTGGAGTTCGACAGAAGGTGACAGCGTGTAGAAGATATTCGACAGCAGCAGAAGCCGTGTAGAAGTAAAAAAGGAAAGAAAATATTTTCTTTAAACAAAATGAGTAATGGAGGATTATTGGGGTTAATGAGCGAGATTTCTTGGTGTTGTTCGATATAAATAGGTTCCTGAGGTCTCATTGAGGGGTATCGAGAGTTTGGGAGAGAGACAGAGTATTACAGAGTGAGAAAATCAAGCTGCAGAGAATCGCCAGTTTCTGCTGCTGTGAAGAACATAAGACGCACAAGGGACAATCGTATTTGCTACAGTGACAACGACAGTTCATTCATATCGTACTTTGTAACAGTTCGGTTTGTATATAATTGTTACAAACCCGGTTTTTAATAGTTTTTCTCCATTTCATCATTTGTACACCTCCTTTGAGCAATAACAATGAATTTTGAGCGTGTTTCCAACATGATGAGCTAAACCCATCCTCTGGGGCGACGGAAGAAGCTATTTCGCCAATGAAAAGTGGTAATCTCTATTTTATTTAATTTATGCAATTATTATATGATTATTTGCCTTGATAAATAAATAGATAAAATGGTTTTGTTAAACAATTGTTATTTCAATTGATGGAGCATGCTAGCCTAGGGTTTTGATGTCCCATACTTTCGATCTACAATTCTTATTTCTAAAAATCAACTTTTGAAATATTAAGAATCAATTTGAATGAAGGATTTGCATAATTATAATTAGAGAATATAAATCACTTTGATATTGGTAATTAGTGGAATCCATAGCCCCAGTCTTATCCATATTTTTCATATCACTTTTATTTAAGTTTGCTATATTTTTAATTTAAAATTAAGTCTAAAATCTGCTTTCACAAGTCTTGAACGAACTCTTACTACAACTCAATTGAAAATCACATCAATTTTTGGCGCCGCCGACGCGGACTTGTCTTTAGGCTAGAGTTTTTAGATTTTTTTAGGTTTTTACTTGTTTTTTTTATTTTCATTATATTTGTTCTACTTTACGTTTTTGGGTTTTTGTCTTTTCATTTCAGATTTTGGGAATTTGGAGCGACAGAAAAATTTGCCAAAGCTTTTGGTGAATACTTAAAGATTTGGAGTTAAAGGCAAAGCGAAAAGGGAGAAAAGAAGAAAAAAAATAAAAAAAAAAAGAGAAAAAATTATATTAGGTTTTATTTTTATCTTTTTGATTTTTTTATTTTTTTAGAATTGTATTAGGATATTCTCTATTTTTGTAATTTTCTTTTTATTTTTGCACTTCCCTATTTGGACTTTGGACTTTGGACTTTGGAGATTTTCTATTGAGAGATTTCGGAAATATTGGACCAACATTTATAGGAATTATGAAAACCGAATTTGGGCATTCATTGCATATCTTGAGAATATTTTTGGTTTTGGAAATTCCTTGGTATCCAAACATCCTTGGTCTATAAATACCTAAGTTTGCATTTCTATCAAACTTCATTTCTTGTTGTTTCTGGTGGAGCCGTTTAATCGAAGAGGAAAGTATCCTAATTAGGTGAAATCTTATGACCGCTCGTTTAAAGTCTTCTGTGGGATAAAGAAGCTCTACGAGTACCGTTGGTGGGAAACTAGATAATTGGAGTGTTATTAGTTTTCGATTTGATTTGATTGACTAACGGTTGTTGAAACTTTGATCGCACCTAGTTTGTTTATGCTTGAAATCTCCTCTTCTGATATAAGATCCACTCAAACTAGATCAGAGTATCGACGAGATCTTTAGAACTGTTGTTAGATCTAAAGTCATCTTGTGATAATCCATTGTTAACAGACTCCATTCTGTGCGTGATTGATCACAAGATATTCAAGTGGTATTGTGCAAGTATTTGAAGATTAAAGAACATTTAAAGATGAATAAGAATTCTTGTTAGTTTTCGTATCTTGTGGATTTAGTGCATAAACCTTGATCGGCTGGGATCAACTAGAATCAATTTATCTTTGATAGATCTGATTGATTAGTTGCGCGAGATCGACATTCTCTATATTTCTCTTTAAGATCTATATTGATTGACTGCGAATCTATACTTGACTATTTCGGTACGTAGTTATAGGTAGATTGATCTAACCAGACAAAGGAGTTTATTAGATTGAACGGAAGAGCCTTTGTCGACGATCATCTATATCTTGTAGCAAGATTGATTAGAGTGGTTACCAAACAAATTCTCCCTTTGTTGTTTGGAATACGATCCAAAAGATTTGTGATTCACGTGCGTGACTCTAGAAGTCGAAGACGCAGGGATACTGAGGGAACTAAGTAGCTAGGGCCTAGGTGTAGTCTGCTTGGTCTCAACTATACGAAGTTGGTATTAGATTTTGTAAAGCGGATTAATTATGAGAGTGTTCAAAACTGGACTAGCTCCTGGGTTTTTCTGCATTTTGCGGTTTCCTCGTTAACAAAATCTTGTTATGTCATTTACTTGTATATTCCGCAATTATAATTGTTTTTATTATAATTAAAAGTAAATTACACTTAGTACGTTAACTCCGTAATACTTGATAGTGATCCTATAGAGTTTCGGTTATTACTGAACCTATTATCAAGTACACACTTTGTTTGCGTATTGTCTCGATCTTGTATCCATAGTCAATCACACAAATTATCTTGTTGTTGTATTGTCTCGATCTCGTATTCATAGACGATCACACGAAGTGTGAACCGAATTGTCCTATTATCTCGACTTTGTCCATAGACGCACATTCGGTAGAGGACTTATATGTTGAAACAAAAAGATTGTGGTGTATTTGGGTACCCTCGTCTTTTCACTTTAGATTCTTTTTTATATTAACCATTAGATCAGGAATCTTAGTTGAGTTGAGAGCATCTAAAGAGATTTTCTTAGACATTAACAAATTTACAAGTAACTCTGCACCCCAAATATTCTTCTCTCTTCTCGCCATTTACGAACAAAGAAGTTAAAAACAATGACCTAAATATTAGGGGCACGAAGATACATTACTTTCTTGAGAAAAATAATCATTGACAAAAATCTAGGCTAGTTACGAATAAAGAGCGTAAGTTTTGTGATTGACTCAACATAAGATTTGTATCTTCTTTAACATACGAACGTAGAGATTAAAGTACTCGATATTATTCCATGCCAGTTACGATTTCGGGGAGGAAAGGCAACAACTAAAACCATCTTACGGAGTCTTTGCAATATATTCACAAAGTGTAATTGTGGAAAGATCAATATTGTAATTCACAAAATAACTTACTCCTCTTTTAGCCGGTGACTAACACAAAGAGTTAAGAGCTTAACCTATGAGCACATGAGATATCCATTTTAATCACCGGAAATATGATAACAAAGAACAAATCTCGCATAATAAACTATACACACAATAATCGAGAAAGATCATTTCTTGCAATCATCTCCAAAATAAAATTTAAATATATAAACTTTAATCATTACAAGATGATAGTATTTGAAGTAACTAATGTAAAATACATAATATGCTACTCCAAATTAAAAAAATAAGAACGAAATTGCTATAAGGACTTAACTAGAAACAAAAGGAAGAAGTAAGTAAAGGAGCTATGCATCACCTCCACCTTCCAAGTCAATCCACGTGGCTTGAATCTTTTCCATATCATCCTTGATCTCGGGAAATTTTGTAGCAAGCAAACCCAATTGTTGTTGCACACATCTTACTTTGTTGTCTACCTTTTTTATATTCTTGATAACTTAGTGAAAAATCCCTAGGAGGTAGTTCACAAGAACCGGTCAAGGAAGGAGAAAGACTTCTTTTCCATTCGTAATTGTTCATTCCCGCCCGTCAAAAAGTAGACTTAAGAATGAGAGAGAGATTACCAAGAGAAGTACCAATTGGAACAATCTTGAAGACTCGATAAATCTTCCCAATTGAACACACAAAACCCAATTTCTTTCCATAAAGAGTCATGGCAGCCATTTGTTATATACTCAAGGCTAGGTTATGAAGTTACATGAAACCTCTATTCATGATCAAGGCTAGATTGCTTAGAAACAAAGCCACTTGGTATACAAAAGGACACACCAAGTACTTGACTAAAATAGGCTATCAATCACGAATTTACGGTTTCAGTTAGCGAACTATTGCTAAAAGTTCGTGACAGTTTCCTATTCACGAAATCAACCTTTAGCCACACGTTTTCCTACTTTAATAATCACTTATAACTTTTTCGTTACGACCCGGAATTGAGTGATTCTTGACTTGTTGATTTCGTATTTTCATTCACCATAATATGAAGATCTTTTCAAGGTCAATGGTTATTTTCTCTTAAGTCTTAGGCTCAAAAACTCATCGGGTGTATATACCAAAGTATATTTACCGTCATTAGAATTGTTCCAAAGAGTGAACACTTTGTTTCGATAGATACAAAGGTAAAATAAACAAGAAAATCAAGTATTTGTTACTAATTAACCTTTAATGAGGTTCTTGATAGATGTATTCGCGCGTCTTCAATCTTTAAGGATAACTTTGATTCCTAATCTAGTCATAAACTAACTTTAATAGACTAAACCAAGTATGTGTTTTGACATATGAATTTGACGGACATACCAACACCAGTGAGTTCAACCGAGCAATGCTCTAGCAGTTCTATTAGTAAAAGGAATACCAACTCGTCATCATTCAAATAATTTTATGATTATGGGACATTATGATAAGTGCTTTATTTAGATGTTTTAAGTGTCAATTACATACTTGTTTTAGCTATGTTTATTGCATATTACCTTGTATTATGATTGTTTTCTAGTTTCTGTCTTTTGTTATGAGAATCATCCGAAAAGAAGTGAAAATAGCTACAAAAGTGAAGTCACAAGTGAAGAAGGAACAAATACCCAGTGGAAATCGTTCAAATGGAGGATTTCTAATTATCATTTGGTAGATGGCGAGAAGACAAAGTCAATGGCGAAAGAATAGAGTCATTCTGAGTTCGTATGAAGAAGTTACGAGCGAAATAAGAACTTGGAAGACTAAAAGGGCAAAATAATCATTTTCCAGGACGAGTGCTATTGGAACCCCACTGTACACTAAGGGGCAGTCATTTTGTTAAGGGGTGGACTGTTTCAAAGAAACTATTAAAGGCATTCAAGTCAATTAATAAGGGGATTCCATTGATTTAAATAGTGTTAACGACACACCTTGATCTTCTTCCCTAACTCAACAGAACAACTCGACGGAGGTTTGGTTTCCGGGAACAATTGATGGTGATCGATAGAAACTAAAGGAGATGGGGTTTGAGCTGATATTGGCAGTGATGAAGTTTAGCTCGTTGTGGTTGTTGCTGGCAATAATCACGATGGTGATAATGGAACAGAGTTGAAGAAATAGACGAAGGAGCAAGGGATAATGGTACTCGGTAATGATGGCTGCTGCCATTATTGATGGAAAAGAGTTGCTTCCATTGGAAGTGATGAGAAGGCTGGTTCATGAAGCTGAGAAGACTTCGTGTATGAACAGAGAATGGTGTTGACTATATCATTAGAGATGATCATGACGATGTAGTAGTGACGATGAAGGGTGGTTGCTGGCAGCGATGAAGATGGTGGTTAGCCGTGAACTAGCATGATGATAATCATGATCGATGTTTGAGCTGGAGATTGATGGAGCTGTTCATGATAGTTGGTACGAAAACAGGGAAGAACTCGGGCAGTTAAGGAGAAATGAAGATAGTAGATGCGGAAAATCCTACTTCTACATCCAAGAATCACAAACACACATCATGAAGTAAACAAGCAAGAGATGCACAAGAACACAAGATATACGTGGTTCGGTAAGGTTATGTACGTCCACGGGGGTAAAGGGATGATCTTATTACTCGATTCAAGGATACAACGTATGTGTCTCGCTAACAAGCTCTCTATTATCACTCTTAAACTCTTAGTGTTCTCTCCTCTCTCACTGATTACTTGGTCATTTAGCTCTCTACATAGCTCTCTATTTATAGCTACAAGTAGTGTGTATCATGGTATATCTTCCTTGATGTCCTTCTCGGGTGGCTGGCGATGTCTTTTCCGAGATGTAGGTCCAAGCCTAATGATGCCTTCTCCCGACGTCCTTTCTTCCTATATCGATCACTTAATGAGTTATAGATGATGTCACCCTTGATACTCTTGGCCGAGTCTTACTTTGACCAGATTCTTCTTATCTTCTCAACCACTTAGTCAGTGCATTTATTGCTCTTGTACCCGATGGCCATCTCTTCCGTCACCTCCACCCTTTACACGTATTGTCTTCACGGGTTCCCTTGGTGTCTCTTTTCTCGCGCCATGGCCAGGTAAAATGATTTGGTACTTCACACTCCATATGTTGTCGATGCCTCACTACCTAGGATTGCTCCACCTAGATCTGTGGATTATTCACACCTACATTTATGCCCCTTCTTTCACTCGTGTGATTGACACGAGGGGAAGAAACCGTTTCGCCTCCCACGTCCCTGGCCATGCCGTGTTTCACGCCATGATGTTCCCCACTACACTCATCTTTATGACCTGTTTCACCTTCTCCGTCGGTTACAATTGTTGGGAGTATAAATTCGACCCTTAAACCCTTGGTTTCTCACTTTGCCTTTTTCAGAAAATAACATTCTCTTTCTTCTTCCCACTGCTGCTCTAATATCTTCATATCTTCTAATCCCTTTGAGAAACTCAATCACCCTCTGTTTCTTTTGTTATTATTCCATTGCCGTTGCTGTGTCTTTGCTGCTTGCCTCGATACTCATCAGTTCGAGTTGTACCTTTCCTGTTTCTCCAATGGCTTCTTCGACCCCTTCCATGACACAAAAAAAGTGTGTGAGTTATACTTTTTCTGATGATGATGGTGCTCCTCTTGATTCCTTGTTTATTGTTGACAGCCCTTCTCATCATGATTATCGCGCCCTTAACTCAATCCTTTTTGATGGTTCCCCTTTGTTTTCATGTAGGAATGACAAAAGAGTTGCCAAGGACTTGACTGATGAACAGTTCATCAAGCAGTTGAAGAATGATTTTGATCTTCACGGTTATGACATCAGGATCTTATCGGGCCAAAGAGGTGTTCTGAAAAAGAGTGACGTCACGAATTTCCCTCACTCAGCCGAGGCAACCTTCATCACTGTAGTTGCAGGAAATCCTACACTACACCCCTCACTAGAATATACACAATTAAGTCATTTTAAGATGAATGATTATGATTCTTATTGATTGAATACTTGAATCTTTACAATATGAAATAGAAACGATTTATAGAATTACAATCACTCTAAAACTTTCTCTCTCCTAATGACTTGCTTAACAATTCAAAAAGAACTCTCCCCACAACAGGTTCGTTCGGCTCTTTATATAGGGTAGTATACAATGGATGACAGCTAAGCTGTCCTTTATTTTCGGGAATGACTTGCGAGATATCGCAAGTGTACAAATATATAATCTCGCCACTCTCCTAAATCTCGCTGGGTCTTCACATCTTTCTCGTGTTTTGGCTGTCGTCATTCATTGCGTCATTTATATTACTCTTCTGGGACGCCTTCACAATGCTGTCGTTTACTAATCTCGCGAGATATTGATGTTGCGATATTCCGATCCTACATCTTGCCTCTTCTCATGTTCTTCTCTGCGAAGGAGAGAATGTCATGAGAATCAATATTTTGAAATGCCGCAATCGTTTGTTTCCACCAATTTTTTGCCGACAAGATTCCGTGAATTTAGGAATGACTGTTTACACGTATCTAAAACTTCCCTTTTTACCGGCACATTTAATGTTATCCGGTTACTCTTTTCTCGTCTATTTAAAGGAGGATTCCTTGTGAAAGCATTTCTTTTCTTTTACTTCGTCTTCTTCATCGTCTGCAACTTTTTTCTGCTGCTTTTCTTCATCGTCTTCTTCATCGTTTTCCTGCTACTATTTTTCTGCTACTGTTTCTATGGCATCAAGGTTTGTTAATTTTGCTTAATTTAATTATTTTGTGATTGATCTCTCTTATTGAAGTTGTTTTATTCTGATACTGTTCTTCTTTTTAATGACTCCTCTGCCATTTTTGTTTTAGCAAGAACAAATCTAGCACCAAGTTCACCGTTGTGAACCCTAATATCTCCACAGGTTCGCAACCAAAATCCACTGCCTCTAAAAGAAAGCCTGCGAGTAACAAGGTATTTAAGAAACATTTATTCTTTTAATAACAATATTGTTGCCTCTGTTTCTTATTTATCTTGTAATTCGCAGGATGACAAAAATGTTGATAGGTCCCCCAAGAAGCCTCGCCATTCTAAACCTGTTGCGCCTTCTGTTACCTTTCCTATATTCAAACTTACAACCCCTACTGCGAAATCTTCGCAAGATATTCCTACTGTTTCTTCCTGCGAAAACACTGTCAAAGATAATACTTCTATGCCTGAATTTCTCATAGATCAACTCCCTCATAACAGTCCCATTGCGAATGAGCCTATTTCTTCTTCCATTGTTAATGCCTCTACCATTTCTCTAGTCATTAACCCTCATGAGATTTCTTCTTCTCGTGATATTCCTTTAACAAAAGATGACTCATCTCTTCCTTCTTCTATCACCATTACTTCCTTTTCTGAGCAAATCCCTCTTACTAAAGAAAATTTAGAAGGAATAGATGTGGCCTTTAAAGTCCTATCAGATATTGTGAACGATGCTAAGAAGACTTTTGTCGACCCTATCAAATCTGATATTTGCGAGATTTTGAGCAAACACCTTGGCCCTGATAGAATTTCGCAAACATCCTTGGAGCAAGAAATTAACATTTTGAAGAATGATCTCCAAGCTATGACTGCAAAATGTAATATTCTCCAACTTGAGAATCAAAAACTTCAAAATATTTCACTGGATCGTGATAATCTTCGCAAGAAGAATGAAGAATTGAAAGGTATACTCTTGCCTCTGTATTGTCCATTTTTTTTTTTTTATATATATTGAACCTCAAGCCCTTGTTCGCCCTTCAAGCTTTAAACCAGAAACGAAAAATGGAGATATATCAGTTGGAATCTACTGTTGAAGAAGTTCGAGTTGATAGAGATGCTTGGATGGAGCAATATAACCAATTAGATAATCTTCATACATATTCTGTTGATCAAATAGATAATTTTTCTAAAGAAAATGCTGATTTAGCTCAGAAACAAGACTCATTAAGTAATGAATTATCTCGCCTCTCTTACTCTTTGACTAAAGCTAATTTGGAGTTGGAAACTTTATCAGATGAGAATGGAACTCTTTCTCAAGAAAAGCGAACTCGTTAAACAAGGTGGCGATTTACTCGCAACAACTCGATGTTTGTCAAAAATTATGTAAAGAGCAAGAACAATCTCTTTGCTCATTGAGAAATCAACTTGAAGAAGTTATCTGAGAAGGATAAACTTATTCAGGGTAGAATAACCTTAAGTGTAAAGGCAAACCAATTCAAGGATCAATGTTCCAAATTAGAAAAGTCCAATTCTTCCCTTGCAAAAGAAAATGCCTTACTTGTTTCCAACGAAAAAAGTTGGCGATCACGTCTGAAAGGTTTAATTTGAGATAATTTTGACAATGCTATGGATCATTTGGAGAATAGTTGTTCGGCTTTAATCCAACATCTTACCTCGCAGAAGGAAGGTAGTCATAGAAGTTGACTGCCCCATCTATTCTTTCTTTATCAAGCCTTCATATTTTTTGTTTGTATGATTCCTTTTATTTTTTGTTTTGCAGAGTCTGAGAAAAAACTTCACTCCTCCATCACTGCTTTGAAATCCGATTACTCAAAAATTCGCAAAGAGAATGGAATACTCGCTGCTTCTCTCGTGCGTTCTCGCGACAGGGCAGAAAGAAAATTCGACTATATACGTGATTGTAAAGATATAGAGAAAAAATCAGCAAAGCACTCCTTTGTCAATTTCATCTTAGAGCCGAAGTTCTTGTGAATAATGTTTTACTATCTAAATCTCTTGATCTTGTGTCTCATTGAACCTCCGAAGTAAGTGATGATGAAGTTCCTAATCCTCCCGATAGCGATTATGATTATAATAGTGGCGAAGAACTCGAAAATGAAGAAACTATCTCTCCCCATAAAGCTCACAATGATGATGTCGCGAATGAAGATGTAGGTGAAGAAGGATCTGTGGAAATATAATAATTAGCGAAAATATAGATAAAATTGTTGAAGAAAACCCAAAGATCTCCTTCAGTGAAAAAGCTACTATTTGAGAAATGATTTTCTCTTGTAATCTTTCTTCTTGTACTGTTGCTTCTTTATGTACTTCAATCATCTTTTTGGTACTCTTGTATGTACTCGTCTGCGTTACTCTTCTTTCTTTTAATAATTGTTATTCCATTAGCTTTATTTATGTCGAAATTCATTGTTGCGACAAGATCGCAAGACGTTTTTACATTTTCATGTACTGACCTATTCATCTTGCCTTATCATTGTTTTTGTGTGGTCTTATTTTTCCTTCCTAGTTAAAGGTCTTATTTTGCCACCCCTCATTTTGCATCAATATGACAGGCCTAAATATTCTTGCGAATATAAAGTCCCATGACATTGACGTCTTGCGACAAAATCGCAGGACTTCCTTACACTTTCATGTAATGACCCATTGATCTTGTCTTATCATTTCTTTAGTACTTTTGCCTCTGCAGAATGTTTTGTTTGCGACAATATGACAGGCCTAAGTGTTCTTGCGAACATAAAGCCCCATGACATTGCCGTCTTTTGACACTTATCAGCTCCCTAATGGAGGGTGCCGCCCTTATCATCTCCCTTGGTTGCCCCTTCAAGGAGGCGTACATCGGCCATACAAGACTAGCTCCTCCCATCCGGTCTTAACAACAACCGGTTGTTTTCGCAGCCTCTTATCCCTTATACCTATAGGGTTTATGGTTACGAGACGCACCCTAAGTGGAGTTTTCTTCGGGCCGAAAAGATGTGCCAAGACTTGCCAAGAATGGCCGAGACACTTCAAATGTCCCGCACTCTTGGTTCAACCTTGTACCTCGGCGCCTTGAGCATACACTCGACTCCTTGGAAGAGACCCTCGGTCGTCCAACCGAGTATAACCTTATATATATAGTTGGAAATCCAAGGTATCTCCCTGGATAGGCTTTCATGGGCCCCAAATTTTCATGACTCGGGTTCCGGGCGGTGTAACCTTTTCCCGAGCCATGTCAAGAGATACCCCCTTATATGACGCACTTTAGGTCTTACATTTGCCTCTTACGAAATTTCATTCGCGAACTAGGGTGTACGCCATAAAGGTTCGTCCCATTCACTCACTCATTCATTTCTAATCATTCATTTTTGGTTATCTCTTGTTAATTCATTTGCGAGATATTCGCACATTTTTTCGTAATTTCGCAATAACTCTGTCGCAGGAATATTTCATTTCATTTCATTCATTTAATATTTCAGAATTTATTCTTTCCTTTCCATCTTCTATGGGTAATATTTCTTGAGATATAATCTATTCCATGGTCTACCCAATCTCTGGCCCACATCTTTGCCCTCTGGATCCATTAATCTATATACCCCTGTTCCAACTATCTCCTTGATGATATAAGGTCCGTCCCACTTTTTCTCCAACTTTCCACCACTTTCTCGCTGATATATTGGTGTTTCTCGCAATACCATATCACCTGGTTGAAATTCGCGTGTTTTGACACGTTTGTTATATTCTCTCGGCCAATCTTCACCGATAATTCTCCATATCTTTGTAGTGCCCTTTCTCTTTTTTCTTCTAATTCATCTAATTTAACCATAATGTTTCCCGCACTAAGATTTTTCTCCCAAGCTTCTCTCTTTGTTGTTGGAATAATAACTTCCGTCGGAAGTACAACTTCAACACCATAGGTTAGACAAAACGGTGACATCCCCGTAGCTTCTCTCCTTGTTGTATTATAAGCCCATACTGCATTATGTACTTGCTCACACCATGCCTTATTATGCCCTTCTAATTTTTTCTTCAATATATCAGCGATTGTTTTATTTGTTGCTTCTTTCATCCCATTGGCTCACGGGTATAAAGGAGTTGATTTCCCATATTTTATTTGAAATGCATTAAGCATTAATTCTATATTTTGTCCCTCAAACTGTTTCCCATTGTCAGATACCAACTGTGCTGGAATTCCAAATCTGCATATTATGTTTTCGAATATGAAAGTAAAAATGTCTTTATCGCGAATGTGTTGTACCGCTTTTACTTCTGCCCACTTTATGAAATAATCTGTTGCGACAATCAAATATCTCCTTTGCCCATGCACTGTAAAAATGGTCCTACAATGTCTAATCCCCACTTTCCAAAAGGCCATACACTTGTTGAAGAGGTTAACGGTGCACCTGGTGCATGTATTTTCTTTCCGTGTCTTTGACAATCTTCGCAACGTCTTGATATTTGTTTCGCATCTTCATGCATATATGGCCAATAATAGCCTTTTATTTTTGCCTTATGTGCTAAAGATCTTTCGCCACTATGATTGCCAGCATCCCCACTGTGTAGCATTTTTAACACTGCTTCTCATTCCTTTCGTGTTAAACACCTGAGCGAGGGTCCATTAAAGGATCTTCGGTACAATACCCCGTCTCTTAATTCATAATTTGTTGCACGGCTTTTTAATTTATGCATCTCTAATCTATTTCTTGGTGTTTCTCCTTTCATTAGATAAGCATGAAGTTCTGTCCTCCAATCCTCGCAATGGAATCTTTGTGTTTCATCTTCTATGAGCATTACTTTTACTTCTTCCTCTTCCTCTTTGTTGATTGATGGTGATTGAAGTGTCTGTATTTTTATGCATCTCGCAGATGGATCTGTCATCATACTTGATATAAAAGCAAAAGCATCTGCGAGTCTATTGTGTTTTCTTGATATGTGTCTCCACTTTTATTTTTGGTATCTTCGCTGACAATTCTTCAACAAGCTTTTTGTATTTTTTCAAGGATGCTTCATTTGTAGTATACTCTTCTTTTATCTGGCGAATGGCTAACTGAGAATCACTGGTAATTCTTACATTCTCCAACTCCATTTCTATTGCAAATCGCAAAGCATGTATTATAGCTTCATACTCTGTTTCATTGTTAGTAGATGCAAACTCTAATCTGAAAGAGAAAGCCATTTTATTGCCTTCTGGCGAAATTATAATGATCCCAATTCCGTTACCTTCTCCATTTGACGATCCATATACCAATATTTCCCACCTATTTGGCTCTGTTAATAAATCCCTTGGATTTCCATGTTCTTCTTCTATATCCATCATTTCTTCCACTGCCTCATCTTCTTCCAATAGAAATTCTGCTAAAAAGTCTGCTACAACTTGCGATTTTGGTGAAGATAGCACTTCATATTTGAGTTTGCAATGACTTACTTGAGCATTCCACCTTTCAACCCTTCCTGATCTTTTTGAATTTTTCATTACTGACTCAATTGGTACTTTTGTCATTACCTTTACCGTGTGCGCTTCGAAATAGATGCGAAGTTTAAACGTTACGTAAACTAATGCCAAGATTAATTTTTCAATTTTTGAATAGTTTTTCTCTGCAGCATTGAATGTTTTGCTGATGTATAGATTGGTTTTTCCACCCCTGCGTCCATTCGCAATAATACTGCGCTTAGTGCATGCGAGGTTGTTGCAAGGTAAATTAGTAATTCCTCCCCTTCTTCTGCTTTTTGTAATATTGATATATCAATTAGATGTTCTTTTATTCCTTTCAATGCCTTTTCACATTCATCCGTCCGCCTAAATTTCGTTCCCTTTTTAAGTATGTTGAAAAAATGTTTGCACTTATCAGATGATCTCGAGATGAATCTTCCTAGCGAAGCTAATAGTCCATTTAACTTTTGAACATCTTTTACTGTTGCTGGCGTTGGCATGTCTCGAATTGCTTGTACCTTCTCCTGATCAACTTGTATTCCTTCTTTTGACACAATGTATCCTAAAATTTTTCCAGATGTCACTCCAAAAGTACATTTTTCTGGATTTACTTTGATGTTGAAATGTCTCATTTGTTCGAAAATTTCCTTCAAATCTCGCACATGATCTTTTGCTTTTTTGCTTTTTATTAACATGTCATCCACGTATACCTCTAGTGTTTTATGTATCCATTGTTCGAACACTTTCTCCACCATCCTTTGATACGTTGCACTGGCATTTCGCAGTCCGAATGGCATTTTGTGTAACAGTATAATCCTCTTGGAGCGAAAAAGGCGGTATGTTCTTGGTCTTCTTCAGCGAGAGGAATTTGATTATATCCCTTATATCCATCAAGGGAGGATATCCTTTCATTTCCTGCTGCTGATTCAACCATCTGCGGAATATCTGGCAAGGGAAAACTATCTTTTGGACAAGCTTTGTTTAGATCGGTGAAATCTATGCAAATTCTTATTCCTTTTTTCTTCTTTGAAACTACGACCATATTCGCTATCCATTCGGGGTATTTTGCTTGTCTAATAATTCCAGCATCAAGCATCTTCTGCAACTCTTCTTCTATTTGAGGATGATAAGCTGTTGCGATTTTTCTAATTCTTTGTTTGAATGGTCTGGCATTTTTATCAATCTCTAATTTATGACATGCTACAGATGGATCTATTCCAGGAATCTCATCCATATCCCATGCGAAAATATCTTTATAATCTCGCAACAAATCAACGGTCTTTGTTTCTTCATCTGCCTCCATTTTAGTCCCAATTTTTAACATCTTGGGTTCTTCTTCAGTTCCAACATTCACTTCCTTTGTTGGTTCTGCCGCAATGTAGCTAGCCTTCGGTTCTCCCATGGACGTCGGTCCCCTTATTTCCTTTGTGAGATCACTCTCTTCGCCACATATTCCTTTTCCTTCTTCTGCTCTTATCATGTATGTTCTAAATTCTTCTTCCTTTTTTGCTGCTCTTGCCATCTTCTTGCGATCTTTTCGCCTCTTCACCTGTTCTTCATAATGTTTTACTTCGATTTGATGATACATTCTTCCTTTATCGGTATCTCCTCTGATTTCGCCAATTCCACTCGGCATAGGAAATCTGACACATTGATGAAATATTGATGCTACAGCTTTTATTGCGTGTATCCATGGCCTTCCCAATAGCATGTTATATGGTGATTCCATATCTACCACGCATAACGTCACATTTGTTTCAATTTCTCCTAAACAAATTCGTATTTTTATTTCCCCTTTAGGTTTTGTTATTGATTTGCCGAAACCATAGATATGAAATGTTGCGGAAGTCATTTCTTCATCTTTGTACCCTAATTTTTTATATGTATGATAAAACATTATATTCACTGAACTCCCTGTATCCACTAAAGTTTTACTTATTGCCCATTCTTCCATTATTTTTGTTAATTTTCCTTCTTCTTTGCTGGCACTTATCGTAATCACTAGTGGAGATGTGTGATTTAAATTCTCTCCTGACATCTCCATTGCTGTGAATATAATTCTCTGTTTTTCCCATTCTTTCAAGGGTAATACCTTCTCTGCTGTTATAATTTTCTTTCCTTCAAAATCTCTTTTATGTATTCTCCCTTTGATACCTTCATGAAATTCATTAACCATTGATTTTGAAATCATATTACATTCCAATTCTTCATTATCCTCTCTGATTCTAATTTTCTTCAATTCATCCATCATACTCTTGATTTTTACCGTTTTAGTGACAATATCCAATCTCTTATCTTCAATCAGTCCCTGTTTCTAGCGCCATTATGTAGTTGCAGGAAATCCTACACTACACCCCTCACTAGAATATACACAATTAAGTCATTTTAAGATGAATGATTATGATTCTTATTGATTGAATACTTGAATCTTTACAATATGAAATAGAAACGAGTTATAGAATTACAATCACTCTAAAACTTTCTCTCTCCTAATGACTTGCTTAACAATTCAAAAAGAACTCTCCCCACAACAGGTTCGTTTGGCTCTTTATATAGGGTAGTATACAATGGATGACAGCTAAGCTGACCTTTATTTTCGGGAATGACTTGCGAGATATCGCAAGTGTACAAATATATAATCTCGCCACTCTCCTAAATCTCGCTGGGTCTTCACATCTTTCTCGTGTTTTGGATGTCGTCATTCATTGCGTCATTTATATTAATCTTCTGCGACGCCTTCGCAATGCTGTCGTTTACTAATCTCGCGAGATATTGATGTTGCGATATTCCGATCCTACAATCACCAAGGGTCAGTTGGAGCTCGGGCTGCGCTTCCCTCTGTACGATCCTAGCCATCCCTTCATGTATAAAGCTCTTTCAAAGCTTCGTCCTTCTCGTGCTTTAGCTCAGTGGAATGGCAACACCTTTCGTCTCATAATTGAGTGGGAGAAGAGAAGTCGGGGCAAATTCACTCCCACTGCCTGGTCGACCCATGACTCTTCCGAAGCAGGCGACTATACTCCCGCCAGCTTTGCTTCCAACTACCGGAGTGGGACTTCCACTAATGGTGATCTCGCCGGCTTCGCTGCTAGTCCTCACCTCAACAAGACTATCCCTGAGGGTTTTAAGAAGATTCTCTTGGACGAGGACCCTGAGGGGAAGACGACAAACAAGCATGCCCGCCATACTAGTGATGTAGCTTGGGATCGGGTCCCTCTTGCTATTCATGGTCCTCTTCTTAGCGGCAAGTTTTCTCCTCCGGTCGAGCCCTATCCGTTCTGGGTGGTCAATGTTGATCGAGTAAGTTTTCAATCTTGGTCGATGTCGGCCCGTATGATCAGTGGAATAATGTTTTAATTTGTTTGTATTTTATAGTTCAAGTCCCAGAGTAGCCAGCCTGAGGCTCTTAATCTTCGAAAGAAGGATAGAGGTTCTAGCACAAGAGTCGAGGAAGAGACAGGGAAGGTAACAAATATACTGCTTTATTTACAGTACATGTACTTGCCCCTATTTGTTGCCTTGAATGGATCTAACGAAGACTCATGTGCAGAAGTCGAAAGTTGATAAGGTAGGAGCTGGCGGTGCTTTGGCGAAAGATGGTGAGGATCCCGAGGATCGGCTACCTTTATCTCATTTCATGGGGAGGTCGCCGCAGAAAACTTCTGATGTTTCGTCTGCCATTGTAGGTGGTAAGCCCGGTGGAAAGGGTAATGAGTCTGCCCCAGGGAAGGTTGTGCCCCTGCAGTCTGCTGGTAGAGGTGTTACCCTTGCCGATGGTGTTGTACTTGTATTTTCTGATGGTGATGAAGATGATGAGGATCTATTTGACGAGGAGGGTGGAACCAATGGTATAGGAGAGGAAGAGAAGCCGACGCAGGCGAAAGAGTCTGTTGGTGGTGGGGGAAGTGTTACTCCTGGGGTGAGCTGCTGAGGAATGTGTCGCCTGTCACTCCTGCCCCGAGCTCGGGTGGGACTACCTTCTTCACTATCTCGGGCCAAATGTGCAATTCTCTGGGGGCTCTTATTTCTCATGACTTTAGATCATTGTTCGATGAAGAAATGATCAGTTCCGTGTCTTTGTACTCTGCCGGTCTAAAGGGTACTTTTGATCAGATGGTGAGTTGTTGTGCTTAACTGTACATCTATGATGTGGGATGATTGTTAATGTTCATAATGTTCTCAGGCTTCCAATAAGGAGTTGTTGGATACTGCTCTTCGGCGGAGGGAGCTAGCAGAAGAGGAAAGTCTTCGTCTCCAATTGCAGCGAGAGCAAGAGCGAACCCGAGAGTTAGAGAAGCAACTGGCCGAGACCCAAGGTATTTGCCCGAAATCCATACTTCCATGATTGATTCTGTAGTGCCAATATCCCGAGTTTAGTATTATCTTGTTAACCAAGATGTCTAGTATAGATGCCGACGCAACTTCTGAATACCGTTTGTTAAAGAGAAAATTGGACATTGAACTGAGCCATGTTGACAATCTCCGCCAAAGAATTGTGAATAAGGATGATAAGATAGATCGACAAGAGGCCGAGATCGATCAACTCCGAGATGAGCTACTTCGATATCAAAGATTTGAGTATGTGCCTGACGAGATGGATAATCTTCGAGCGAATCTGTCTCGGTTCCAAGGAATTGCTACCGAGAAGACGTTGTTGGCCGACAATTTGGAGAGTCAGTGTGATAAATTGAGACTTCAGAATAGGGATTTGCACGTTGATCGCAAACGGATATTGAAAGAGAAAGATACGGCGGAAGGGTCTAACTAAGAATTAAGGGAGAAACTACGACAGTTTGATCAAGTCTCCCAAAATTTGGAATGGGTTCAGGCTCAGTTATCGGGCCTACAGTTGTCACATGATCGGCAGAAGGCTAGCTGGAGCGACCACAAAAAATATTGCCCCACCAATGAGTTTAACGAACAGCACTATAATGAGTTAACCGCGAAGATCTCGGCCCTTGAGTGTAGTTTACTTAAGTCAGAGGAAATCGTTAAAGTAGTTTTTACCTTGCTTGAAGGTGTTGTGGCCTGCATTGTGTTGTGTTTGTTCATATTTTGATGTTATAATGTTGGTGCTCCTATTACTAATCGTCTTTTCTCACTTGCAGTTGAACAAGGAAAAGTGAAGTATTTGGAGGAGGAGACTGTTCGGCTGAAGGCAAGGGAGACCCAGCTACTCGGGCAGGTATATATTGCTGAGGCGGCATCTACGCAACTTACTCGGGATCTTGCTGCCGAGAAGGAGAAGTTCAACACCGAGCTTGTCGCCAAGGTGAAAGAAGGTGTGAAGGCGGTTATGGACCAGAAACGAGCTGATGCTGCTGCTAGGAGGGCTGGTTCGGGATCAGTTCCGCCAAAGGCCTAGGTAGATCTTTTGTAGTGTTGCGCCACTATCGCTCCTTATGTTGGGCTGTAATTCGTTTGAACACCTTCCTTTTTTTCTGACAATTTTGTTTAATGGGGTGCTGCGTCGCCGGTCAGTTATTTTCTTGACATTTTTGCTTGTGTTACTATGGTCGCACTTTGGTTGTTTGTTTATGGTGAATTTGTTATTTCCTACAACAAATGTTTTAATGTGTTAGTATAAATTCCGTTTCTGTCAAACACACTCAACAGGGAGGGTCATCGGGCCCAATGCCATGTCCCGATTGAGGTATCTCATCACCGTCCGTTTTGATCTAGTGGTAAGGTATTCGGTCATTCCTAGGTTTTACTGGCTCGATATCCCCAAGAAGTTACCAATTAACCAGCTTGGGAAAGTGATTTCGGACACTTGAGATGGGAGCAATGTTGTATGCCCGATTGTCGGGTACTCATGCCCCGACAATCGACCACTGGTTTCCAACCACCAGGGCCCTTAGACTACCTCGGCACTTGCACACTGCCACTGCCCCGAGTTCGAATAGCCCGTTGAGTGTAAGACACCTCAGTACTTGCACACTGCCATCGCCCCGATTACGAATGTCCATTCAAATGTAAGTCACCTCGGCACTTGCACATTGCCGTCGCCCCGAGTACGAATGACCATTAGACGCAAGTGTCACATTCCCTACCCCATGTGGATTTTTAAGGAAATAAATGACCGAATATCATACCTGTTTACACACCTCTCATGGGTGATATAACTTTAGGTGTCGAGTGTTCCACGGCCGCGGTTCGGGTGTTCCATCTGGTTTCAGTATCTTATACGACCCTTCTCCAATTTTTTCCACAATGGTATATACGGTCCGCCCCATCGTGCTGCTAGTTTCCCACCTTTCTTGTCACGCTCATAGCTGGGTAGCTCCTTCAATACCAGTTGCCCGGGTTGAAATTCTCTTGGTCGAACTCGTTTGTTGTATTCACGTTGTAGTCGCCTTTGGTAGCTTTCCATTTTTGTAGGGCCATTCTCTAGTTTCTTCTAAGTCATCAAGCTTGGCTAGAATCAGGTCTGTCGAGATGTTCCTTTTCCACGCCTCAGTCCTTGTAGTAGGTATCATTGCCTCAGTTGGAAGGATAGCTTTTGTTCCATATGTTAGCATAAAGGGTGATAAGCCGGTCGCGTCCCTTCGGGTAGTCCTGTAAGCCCAGAGAACATTGTAGAGCTCCTCACACCACTCGCCATATTCTCCGTCCAACTTCTTTTTTAGGTTGTCAGCTATGGTTTTGTTTGTGATCGCGGCCTGCCCATTACTTTGTGGGTATATGGGTGTTGCCTTGCTTTTTCGAATGTTGTGGGTATTAAATAGCAGGTCGATGTTCTTGCCTTGTAGTTGTTTTCCATTGTCCGAGGCGATTGTTGCTGGTACGCCAAAACGACAAATGATGTGTTCCCAGATGAAATGAAAAACGTCCTTATCCCGGATGTACCGTAGTGGTGCCGCTTCTACCCATTTGGTGAAGTAGTCAGTAGCCACGATTAAATATTTTCTCTGCCCCGACCCGACATGTAAGGGTCCTACGATATCGATCCCCCATTTGGCGAAAGGACAAGGGCTACTCACTGAGTTCAGAGTCACGGCAGGTGCATGTATCTTTTTACCAAACTTTTGGCATTCATCGCAAATTAGTGCCATATGTTTTGCGTCTTCGTTCATGTAAGGCCAGAAATATCCCGTAGTCTTGGCTCGGGCTGCCAGATTTCGACCCGAGCTGTGATTGCCTGCGGCCCCATAGTGTAGCTCATTCAGGATCGAGTGCCCTTCTTCTTTGCTCAGGCACCTTAATAGTGGCCCTAGTGTTGATGGTGGATTTTCATTTAAGGTTAAAGTTGTAAAAAACCAGAAAATTATGTGTTGACATCTTGTAAAAGATAAGGCCATCGATAAGTGTTGGATACTCCCTCACTTAATTCACCTAGAATGGAGCATGCGGCAACAATCCCATTCTATGAATACACGAAATTCATCCAGGTTGGAGCATGTAGCAACAATCCCATATACCCTGTGAATTTCTAGAATTATTAATTAATGCGCAATCAGCCTTGTATTTCCTGTACTCATTATCAGTGCGGCATGACGACTGAGTGTTACTCTTACAGAGCAGCACGAACCTCCAAGCATTATAATGAAACCATGTACGAAATACCCGTATAGGCTGACTCTCGGTGTGTTATACTAGCACGATTGAGCCCCTCTCGGTGTGTTATACTAGCCCGATTGAGCATCCAGACTGACCGTATCAGTCCGGATATGATTGCAGTCATCCAACTCCACAAGCATGATTGGATGACCCGGATCAATTCCATCACCCCCAAGCAGGTATGGAATACCCACTGCCGACCCCGCACGGTCGGCCATTGGCCTAGCTTGCCAAAAAACGTTCATACCAAGCATTATGGACGGAAACCCTAAATTAGGGTTTGCGGCATATTACATGTGTCGCAAAACAATCTCAACCATCCATCTTCGCAGGTATAGATGGAGGGTGTAGATGTAGATTCAAAGGGCCCAGAGCATGTCAACACGATCACCGTGGGCCCGCCTACACACTTGACCAATCGGTCAAGACCAACCATGTTTGGTCGTGACAAAATCGTCGCCCAAACAAGAGATGACGCACGGCTTGAAACCCAAAATTAGGGTTTTGAGCATCACGAGCGTCCATCTTCTCCGGCATGAATGGAGGGTCCAAGATTAGATTAAGCGGTCCGGTCATAACAAAGCATGACCACCGTGGACCCATCTATTCCCTAACCCGATCGGCCAAGGCATATCATGCCCGGCTAATCCAAAACGCACGCTCAAACTAGCGTGGTCACACCTCCCAAACCGCAACCGATCTCGACCACTCAACTTCGCCGGACGATTTGGATGGCTCGGATCACGTTTTCATGGGATATTCGAGTATAGGCGTAAACATCGGACTACCATCTTCACACCAGGCCAATCGGCCAAGACCGACCAAGATTGGTCGTCTTGGAATGTGCGTCTGAAGAGGGCGTGACGCGCGGCCCTTGCGACACTAGTTTTTTATCGCAAATCGATCTCGACCACTCGATTTCACCGGATGAATTGAGTGACCCAGATCATACTTTCATGAGGTAATGGGGTATAGGCGCCTACACCATCATGCCATCTACACGCATGTATGGTCGGTTAGGCCAAAGTTGTATCCCATGCTTGGTTTCGACCAAGCTGAAGAGTGATGCCTGCGCACCTCTCCAAAACCCTAACTTCATCAACGGTCGCAGATGGGTGTCTCAAAGATCATCTCATCCGTCCAACTTCACCAGCTTGGTTATACAGCCCTGGTCAGGAGTTAATTGGTTAGTAAGGTGATCACCACCCGTCACTCTACCACACCATGATGCGAGACACATAAAATACACATGATATTTCACAAGTATCAACTTCCTGAATAACGCAGTTATTCAATTTAGCATTACATGCTACCTATCATGGATCCACGATCCACACGTTCCAGACATCAATCATGTCACAAAACTGGGGGATACATACTGGGGTATTGGTTTGGCGGTTTACAGCGTGCAGCGTGCAACGCGCCATTACAAGAACGTGTTAGGAAGTTATGGACGGTTAGCGGTGACAGGAGAAGTGCGCAAGACTGATCGTGTAAAACTGACACACAACTCCACTACTCCGCCACTCCACTTCCTCCACTTCCCACGAGAGACGTGAATAAGGCTCAATGACTTGTATAAATAGGTTCTCCTCCCTATTTCCACCAACAAGAGCAAGTCCAGACAAAAACAGAGGCAAGTGTTAATACAAAAACGTATTCCAACACCCGAGCCTGCTTGCATCAATCGTAAGCCCGCTCATCTTTCTCATTACAAGTCATTCATAGCCAACACCTTCACAATCTCAACACCTTCTTCGCTTCCCTCCCTAAGATCAACCCCATCTCCTTCATTTTGTGACCGAAACAAGTCTGGAACGGCCATTTCTTGGTTTAGGCCGGACTTACACAGATTGATTTCCGAATCTACAAGCACTCACCGCGCAGTGCATTTGTTTAGGGTTTAGATTCATTCCTCATCCACACACCCCGATATTACCAAATTCAACAGGAGTAGTTTTCACCCATAAACACCTAGGTAAGACTTTCTATACAAAACACCGTCTCGTAGTTCGTAGGCCGCTGCTTTGCTCTTAACTTTGTTGATTTCGGGTCGTCCCTTATGCAATTCTCCTGTTTCCAAGTATTGGTGGATGGGCTTTCGCCAATCCTCGACTTCATATTTATCGGTCGTAGTTACCGCTACATATGCCTTTATGTCCACTGGCTCAGGTACACATGGCATCAGGATTCTCATGACTCTGATGCCTTCGACGCTCGGGTCTGTTAGCATGGAGGCGATGTATGCCAGTGCGTCTGAGTGTCGATTATCTTTTCTGCAAATGTGTCGGAACTTTATGTTTGGTATCTGGCCGATATAAAATTGGGCGAGCTCCCAATACTTTTGCAATATCGGGTCATGTATAGCGTATTGCCCGTTGATCTGCCTAATGACTAGCTGAGAGTCACTAGTCAGTCTTACGTCGTGGATCCCCGTTTCTACTATCATCCGCAAAGCGTGTATTACGTCCTCGTACTCGGTGACATTGTTTGTTGCCTTAAATTCAAGCCTAAAGGAATGAACCATCTTCTTCCCCTTTGGTGTGGTGAAGACTAGCTCTAGGCCCGACCCGTCTTTATTGGACGACCCGTCTACGAAGACTTCCCACCGCGTCGGACTGCAGGTTTCAAGGAGGTCAGATTGATCTTCTCAGTCTTCTTCCATGCCTGGAATGTCTTCGATTTTATCTTCATCGTCTAAAGGGAAATCTTCCAGAAAGTCATCCACCGCCTGTGCCTTTACTGGCGTTCTCATCTCATAGAAAATGTCGAACTGTTTGATTTGAGCGGTCCATTTAGAGATCCGCCCCGACCTTGCTGCATTGTCGAGCACTGATTCTATGGAAGACTTCGTAAGCACTCGGATTCTATGAGTTTGGAAATACGTTCGAAGCTTTTGTGTTGCAAATACTAAAGCTAGTATCAATTGCTCGATTCTGGTGTAGTTCTTCTCGGCTGGGTTCATAGTTTTTCTTATGAAGTACACAAGCTTCTCTTCTGCCCCCACATTTTTGACTAAGACCGCACTTATGGCATAACTCGTTGCCCAGAGATATAGGGTAAGCGCTTCATCGGGCTCGGGTCTTTGTAATACTGGTAGGCTCGCGAGATGTTGCTTAATCTTTTGGAATGCATCCTCACACAGATCGCTCCATTTAAATTTTTCTCCTTTTCATAGCGTCCCGAAGAAGTATTTACACTTATCCGAAGACCGTGAAATGAATCGCCCCAGTGCTGCCAAATTTCCATTTAACCGATGTACATCTTTTATCGTCACCGGAGACGGCATTTCCAAAACAGCTCTAATCTTGTCCGGGTCGGCTTCTATGACTTTATCAGTGATTATGTACCCCAGGAACTTACTCGAGGTAACCTAAAAGGTGCACTTGGCCGGGTTCACTCTCATCTTATATTTTCTCATGGTTTGAAAGATTTCTCGAAGGTCGTCAATATGGTTGGCTGCCACTTTGCTTTTGACTAACATGTCATCCACATAAACCTCGATGGTGTTGTGTATTTTGTCTTCGAACATGTCCTCCACCAACCTTTGATACGTGGCGCCGGTGTTCCTCAGCCCAAATGGCATTTTAGTGTAGAAATATAGCCCTCTAGGTGTAAAGAAAGATGTATGTTCTTGATCCTCGGGAGCCAGGGGAATTCGATTGTATCCCGAGTACCCGTCCATTAGTGTTATCGCCTTGTACCCAACTATGGATTCCACTAGTTGATCGATACTGGGGAGAGGAAAGCTGTCATTCGGGCAAGCTTTATTCAAGTCGCTAAAATCGATGCAAATCCTGACTCCCCCATTCCTCTTTGGGACTATTACCATGTTAGATATCCATTGTGGATATTGAGCTTTTCGAATAATCCCGCCCACTTGTAATTTCTTCAACTCGGCCTCTACCGCTGCTTGTAGCTCGGGTGCAATTCTTCGCATTTTTTGTCGGATCGGCTTGAATTTGGGATCTATCCTTAGGAGATGTGAGCATACCTCCGGGTCAATCCCCTCCATATCGTGCATTTTCCAGGCGAATACATCCATGTGTTCCTTTAATAGGGTTACCAACTGCTCTGTTTGTTCGTCCGATAACAAGGTTCCAATTTTTACTAACTTAGGCTCTTCCTCGGTCCCTAAGTTGATCTGTCGGGTAGACTCTAAGGCCGAGAAATTGGGCTTTGGTTCTTCGACCGACGTCGCCTCCTTTGATTGCTATAAGATATATTGTTCGCTTGTTTCGTAGGCTGTGATGGCTTGTGAGAGTACCTTCTCCAATTCCTCCGCTGCTTTAGCTTCCTTAGCTTTGTTCTTTTCTCGGCGCTGTCTTGATCGTCTTTCTTCATTTTGTTGAATATCCAGCTGCATGCATTATCTTTCAGCCTGGGGATCGTCTAATACTTCCACAACCCCTCAATAAGATGGTAACCTTAATCTCTGATGGTATGTTGACGCCACCCCTTTGATACCAGCGATCCAAGGCCTACCGAAAATTGCCTCATAAGGCGATACGACATCCACTACACAAAAGGTGGTAAGCGTGTCCAAATATCCCTCTCCATCCGAGACTCTTAGAGTGACTTCTCCCTTTGGCACGGTCATTGTACCGTTGAAGCCGTAGATCCGATAAGTTGAGGGGACTAAAATGTCATCAGATAGCTCCATTCTTTTGAATGTGTCGTAGAAGAGGACCTCAACTGAACTCCCATTGTCCATCAGTATTCTTTTTACTCCCCACCCCTCAACAAGTAGGGTGATCACTAGGGGATCTCCATGTGTTTGGCCATTCGATGGGACATCTTTTGCTGAGAAGGTGATCAGCTGCATCATCCAGGGTTCCATGGGCAGAGTTTTTGCTACGCTAAAGATATCCTTTCCCGCTCGGTCTCTCTTGTGAATTCTTGAAGTAATATCGGTTCCCAAATCGAACCCTTGAGTTTCCGAGTATGAGATAGTGTTGCAGGCGAACTGGGTTCCGCGATCGATCCTTACTTGTTGTACAGGGGCGTCGGGCTGAGTAGGTATCGGCGCGGTTTTAACAAAGTGTCGTAAGTACCCATATCGGATTAGATGTTGAACAATGTCTTTCACCTCTCGACAATTGTTAGTCAAGTGGCCTCGATACTGATGGTAATGACAAAACTCGGGATGGTTTTTTGTCTCATCAAATTGAATTCCACTGGTCTTTGGGTATCTGTTGTCGTTTCTCTTTTCTACCCCCTTGAATATTTCTTCCAATGGTACATTTAAGGGCGTGTAAGTTCTTGGTTCATGCCGAAGTTTCTTTCCTTTCTCAACCCATTCATTTTTGCCCGAGACTTGTTGTGGTGCCATCGGCCTTTTCTCTAATCGTTTCGAATCTCCCTGAGGGACAGGTTCCACCGCCGCGCTGGCTTCTTGTATCCCTCTATCCTGGGCCCCATCTTGTATTTCCTCTAATTCGATGTAATGCTCTTGCATCTTCCTCATCTCCCTCAACGTTTGTGGTTTCCCCGTGTATATTGTTATCCAAATGGGGTCAGACTTTCCTAATGAATTTTCAAACCCAAAGATCTGTTGGTCGACTGGTACCTTCCTGATAGCGGTACACAGCTTCCTCCATCTGTCCGTTAGAGGTCTTAAGGGTTCCCTTAACCTTCGTTCCAGTGTGAAGAGCTTATTTACCCTTGGGCGAGCAATTCTGTTATGCATATAGGTTTCAAGAAATGTTTCCACCAGGACGCCATAATTGCCAATGGATTCATCGGGCAGAGTGTAGAACCAGTTCTTCGCCTCGCCTTCCAGGCTTGCTGGGAAGAACTTGCACATGACCACATCATAGTTCTTCCATTGTAGTAGAGACATGCTATACATCTTGATATGCTCCAATGCATCTCTGATGCCGTCAAACCTAGATGGGAAGGTAGTTAGTGTACATTTTGGGGGGAATGGAGTTCGTTCAAGCTCCTTGGTGAACGGAGTTTTCTGAGCTTCGCTGATCACTTCTGCCAACTTGTCGTCCTCTCCATCCCCAGCCAACTTATTGACCATCTGCTCAAGCTGTTTGAGCTTAGCCTTAGTTTTCGCGTCGGGTCTCCCATTTTGCACCTCTTCATCAGTCGAGGAGCTCTCGGGAGGTCCATACCCACTTCTCGTATGGCTAGGGGCGGGTATACGTTCTCGGCTAGGAGGTGAAGTCCGAGTACATCTGGATCGGGTGTGGTTACTGGAGGCTCCTCGGCTCGATGACCCTCGTGACCCGGATCTGTGGTTCCGAAACAGATAGTTTTCATGCTCTAGGGCCAAATTTTTTCTCTCAGAACTCCCTCATTAGATCCTCCCGCCTTCTCGACTCCAAGGATTTCCATCAATGTCGGATTGGTGGTCTCTTGACTAGAATGACCATTTACATGGTTCCCTCCCATGTTGGGTGGTGGAGCCGGTGGTGCCGTAGGAGGAGCTATGGTGGGTGTGGTTGTAATTGGGGGGGATGTCTCTGGTGGGATTGCCTATTTCTAAATGCACTTGTCTAAGCCTCACGCCTTCTTGCTCCAAGGAGAATCGATACTTCGCACGTTGCCTTGCTCGCCTACGGTCTTCCCGCATCATTTGCGCTTCCTCGTCGTCCTCTGTATCTAATGCAGTCATTCCGTATATCATGTCGCCTGGTCTCAATTGGCTCGGGTTGATCCTCAGTCCTCTCGGGGAAATATCATCATCTCGCCCTAGATCGACTTCCTCGTTAACAGTTTCCATGCCTCCACCTGGTGCCTGAGATTCTTCCTGCTGGTGTTGTCGACTGTTTTGCTGTCGAGAATCCGTCACTCCTTCCTGCGCACTAGTCCCTGCTACAGTCCGATTCCTCAGGATCCTGCTCGTCCCTGAAGTGCTTGCCATCGGCTCGGGTATAATCGATACTCTTCGGCTCGCCCGTCCCTACATACGTCAGCAAAATAGACAATACCTCACTTTGGATTGTTTTCGAAAAGGTTAAGGATGAAGTACAACAGTTTCCAATTTCGGAAAGGGGAAAAGTTTAACCAAGTACGATTCCTTTTCACTTCAACATGCTGAACTCAGCAAAGTAGGTGGTTTTGACTAATAAGACGATTTTTTGAAATGTTGTTTTGCTACGTCGCTTTCGATACTTTTCCAATGCATTAATCATTATTTGTCCTAAAATTCTTTGTGCCAGAAATCATTAATCATCCGTATGTTTGATTGGAAAATTTCTTTCTTGGTCAAGGTTTGTAATGATGACTTCCGTCAATTGTTTTACCGGTGTCTCAACTACTCAAGTTGTCAAAACAAGGTCTCGCAACTTGCTGTTTCTTATTGCGCTGTAAGGCTTTCGTTATAGGATTAGGATGAGACTATCATCGAAATACTCATCATACCCTTTCTAGCCATAGCTTCGGAAAACCCTAACTCAATGATTTCGAGTTGGTTTTGCCGCTGCTACTGTTGTGTTTTATTAGTCCCGTGACGAGATATGACCAGTGAGATGAAGTTTCGTTCTTGCTTCAACCAAGCATCAAAGATGATTTTTTTTTTGGAGCTTCGAACCTTTCTAACAACTCGTCTTAGTCATAGAAGGAAACACGATCGACCATAACTCAAACCTGAGATCTTAACTATTTCGTAGGTTTTGACGTAAAGAAAATATTTTCAAAACAAAGCAAATCGTAAGTTTCTTTGACTCAAAATCGTATGGTAAGAAGATTTTTGTTCTAAAGGCAACAAAGATTTTGTTTACTAAGAGCAAAACAGTTCAGGACCATTGACAGGATTTTTTACTCAAAAATGAGGACTCGCTAGCTTAACAAAGGTTAGATAAAAACACATATAGAAGAACCGAGTTTCAAGAAAAAAATCTTTAAAAGACTCAACTCTCAACTCATAACCACAAGAGTCTTTCACTTAGCGTCAACTAACATCAAAAGATGTTTATGAGATTTTGAATCTCTCTTTAATGGTTTTGATGCAAGGTATCAAATGATGTTACACGGTCCCCTTAGTCGGCGCCAGAATATAGATGCAGAAAATCCTACTTCTACATCCAAGAATCATAAACACACATCATGAAGTAAACAAGCAAGAGATGCACAAGAACACAAGATATACGTGGTTCGGTAAGGTTATGTACGTCCACGGGGGTAAAGGGATGATCTTATTACTCGATTCAAGGATACAACATATGTCTCTCGCTAACAAGCTCTCTATTCTCACTCTTAAACTCTTAGTGTTCTCTCCTTTCTCACTGATTACTTGGTCCTTTAGCTCTCTACATAGCTCTCTATTTATATCTGCAAGTGATGATACATTCAAATTACAGTGTGTGTCATGTTATATCTTCCTTGATGTCCTTCTCGGGTGGCTGGCGATGTCTTTTCCGAGATGTAGGGCCAAGCCTAATGATGCCTTCTCCCGACGTCCTTTCTTCCGATATCGATCACTTAATGAGTTATAAACGATGTCGCCCTTGATACTCTTGGCCGAGTCTTACTTTTACCAGATTATTCTTATCTTCTCAACCACTTAGTCAGTGCATTTATTGCTCTTGTACCCGATGGCCATCTCTTCCGTCACCTCCAACCTTTACACGTATTGTCTTCACGGGTTCCCTTGGTGTCTCTTTTCTCACGCCATGGCCAGGTAAAGTGATTTGGTTCTTCACACTCCATCTGTTGTCGATGCCTCACTACCTAGGATTGCTCTACCTTGATCTGTGGATTATTCACACCTACAACGATAATGATCGATGATGTTACAGAGATGGACGGAGCTCGAGCTTTGCTGTTGATAATGAGGATTGATGGTTCTTCGTTGTTGCTGGATCGATGATAGAGGAGGTTAAGATGGAGTTACGGATCCGGACTTGGATATGGGGCCGAGTTTGAGAGAAGTCAGGTAGGCGGTGATGAAGTTTGGTAGCTGAGAAGACGTCGTTGGATGCAGAGAATATTTCCGAGCAGCAGAAAGATTCTACGCGGAATGGAAATATGGGAATTTGTTACAACCTCAAACATCGAGTTGGATGTATTATTAATCCAAGAGAAGACACACCGTTCATCTGAGGTCCACTCGAATCCAAGCCAATCAAAATTCGTGCTCATGTTGTTAGAGTACTTCGTGACACACCAGATCACTATCACCTTTTATTTGATAAGTTCTAAACCTTGTTTACCAACTTGTTGTGCTTATCAATTGAGGAATTATCGCACACGTTGGGTTTCTTTTGAAGCCTATATAAGGAGGAAGTGGCCGAGATTAAAAAAGATAACTTTTTGGGAGAGAAAAATACACAGAAAAGAAGAGAGGAAAGGTTTTATTCCGTATCTTAGGGTTTACCCCTTTAGAGGGAAACCAAGTCATTTTATTCTTCTTCTTATTTCATATATTTTTCATGGGTTTTAATAAATCCGTGTGTAGATAAATTCTACTGATTATGGATGATTTCAAAGTCCTTATTAATGGAACTTTAATTCTTTTCACAAGTTTATTTTAAGTTTAATTTTCTTGTTGATTGTCCCTATTATTTTTAGTATCTAAGATTATTACTGGGTTATTCAATTGGACATTTGAATTAACCTGATATTAATTCTTCTACTAGTATTGGGGTTGGTGATACGTGGAATAGTCACTCAATTCCTTACACAAGTAGTAAATCGCAAAAGCTGACAGAGGGATTCTGTTAAGCAATTGTGTATAGAGATGACACTAGTAACAAGACCGAGCTTATGCGTCTGATGTTAGGATCAACCTAATTCACAAAACATAAAACATCCAACTAATTTACATCCTGAGTGCGCTACTTCTTGGTGGGTTAGTTGGATAGAATCTGGCAATCGAGCGCTTCCGTATCCAGTGACAACAGGAATTCTGGGGATAGCAGAGCTTATTGCTATTCTACGGTTGGTGACATTAGAAATTTAACAAGGAATAAATAAGTATTTTAATCAAGTTTTTGTTCAGTGACGGCGAATGATTCCTTAATCATCTTTGCTTTCTTATTATCTTTTTATTTTACTTTAATCAAACAAACCCCCTTTGTCTTTATTATTTTACTAAACTAAATAACATATCAATTACACAGCTCTCTGTGGGAACGATCTCTTACTACCGCTATATTACTAGTTAATTAGTGGGAAATATCTTAATTAATTTGTTGCACTTCACGCATCAAATTTTTGGCGCCGCTGCCGGGGAGCGGTTGCTAATTGATTTGTTATTTGTTTAGCTTGTTTTTGTTTGATTTTATCTTTTCTTGTGAGTCGTCATGTTTTCTTACGGAAATAACATGTTCGGAGCACAAGATTACACACACAACAAATGGTAATCAATATGGTTTTCAATCTCATTCTTGTGACAACTACCAACCATCCGATGGGTATAATCAAAACCAATCTTTTGGCTACAATCAATATCCCACGGAACCTTACGGATATTCTCATACATGTCAACAACCTTATGACGGGCATGTAAGTGAACAATCACGAGGATGGATGGATAGTTATGCTTCTGATCAATTGTTTTCTAGTAATGTGCAGATGACAGAGAGTTTGGAACTAAAATGTTATGATCCTGAATCAAGACCTACTCCTCTTTGTCGTATTTTTCCTTCACTCTTTCCAAAAGAGGAGATTGTGCATAACGGTGGAAAGCGTATTAACATCAGAAAACTATATGCGCGATACAACAAATTGGAATAAGCCGGTGCATCACAAGAGACTCTTGACGAAATTAAAAAGTCCATAGACATGGAATTCGAACGTCGTTGGGATGTTGACGATTTTGAGGTTGACAATGATTCCGATGAAGATGAACCACCTATCGAAAGTCCTTGCAACAATGATACAATTATTCCAACTCCGGGTCATAATAAAGATCCTTCACCTATTCAAAATGAGGAGATTGGGTATGACATATCTATTGTTATAAATGGTGTAACGTACTCAAACGAGGATTTTAGGATTTGCACCAATGAACTAGACTTTCTAGGAGATGATTCTGATTCTAATGACGAAGTTGTTGAAGATGTTGAGATTGAGAAAGAAACCAAATTGATTTAAATCGCGGAAGACCCAGTTGAACTTACCAAGGATTATAATGATGCTTAGATTTCAGTTGAAGCGGAAATTAAGAGTTCGATAGAGGACCACGATATACTTGAGGTAAATAATTTACTAGAGATAAAAGATGAGGATCTCGAACAAGGTTTGTCTACACCTTTACATAATTCTATATCTATTGATCCTTTCCATTCAATTGAAGTAGCTTCTCAAAGAGTTGTTAACCCAGCTTTTAGGAAAATACCTCACTTAGGATTGGAGTTGTGTGCTTCTAAAGTTTTAACGAATTACTTTTCTTCTAAGTATCTACCACTTGATGTGTTTGATTCTAGCAGTGTGCAAGTTCACCAAGCTGAGGAACCTTTTGAAGTTCCCGAATTCTATGTTCTATATCCACTTCCAAGTGTAGAAAGGACTAAGTGTGGGGGAAACTTCAATAAAATGATAGCTTTATTATTTATATCTTATGATAATGTTTTTGTGAAGCTGTTATTGGAGTTGCAGACTGTTTTATGGGAAGATTACCATATTTTCAGATTGTTGGTTTACGGACGATAACCTGAAAGTCAGGCTAAGGACGTCAAACTAATCGCTGAATGGGAGTCAACCCATTGGTTTGTATTTTCTATCCTTTTGGTTTTAGTTTTCTTCTTTTGCATATCATATTAGGATTTTCCACCTTGACTTTACTTAGGACGAGTCAATTATATTGAGGACAATGTAAAAGTTTAAGTGTGGGGGAGTGTTTAGATATTTTGCATATAGAGTTTTTTTTTTAAAATTTGTAAATTTTTTGCTTAAAAAAACAAAACTTCAACTTGTAGAGATTTTAGAGTCACTAGCATCTTCTAGGTATGTTTACATAGAGAATTATGACCGACATAACTGAACTTGGAAGTGTTAGGGAACTACGTTCGGATTTATTGCTTGTTAGAGTGTTAAATAATGGATTTAATCATGCAGGTGATGCAAATGAGGAGCAGGGAGAAATGCATTATTAGAGTTGCTGATCAATCATTAGTGGAGACTACCTATTTTCAAATCAACAGAGGCACGAGACCAAATTTTCTTAGTAGCTGACTAAAAAGCTTTCTTTTGAGTGTGTGTCACCGTACGTTAATTCCGGGTAGAATGGTGAGCTACCCAACCTCCCACCAATAGAAGCACTACTTTTTGATCTCTTGAGTGCTAATTTTGTCAATCATGAGGGTGACGTCTATAGATAAAAACCACCTTCTTGTAGTTTGATTTGCAGTTAGCACCATTCTCTCTCTCGCCAACAACAGGTCCATAGAAACACATCATCATCAACAAGCGGAGCGACATCAAAATCTACAAGGAAAGTTGCAGACGTTTGAGGTTTACAAGCACCAATAAAAGGAAGAGCAAATTTCATATCCAAGTAAGCAACAAACAAAGGAGCGTATTTTTATATACATGTTGAAGACTTACATATAAGGAGCAGAATTCTATATCCAAGTTGAAGACTTATTTACAAAAGCAAAGAAAATCTAAAGATGAAAGTTATTGAAGTTTATGATACGAAGACAATACAAGTTGTGAAGATTCAAGTGGTAAAGTACTTCTTTCATGGCCATGTTATTTTAATTCCATTATTACTTTTATAGTTGCAATCTTTTTGTCAAAAATAAAAAGAAAAAAGAAAAAAATAAAGAAAGAAAAGAAAAGAAAATACAAAAAGATTTGCATTTAGGTTGTTATTTATTCAATAACCATGGGGAAGAAAAATATATAAAGAAGTTTCAAGCAACAAGGAAATTGAGGAAAAGATTTACAAATTGTCGAAGTTCTACGAAGTTCAAGATTTTATCATCAATCATTTAAGACCGAAGACGAAGACCAAGAAGATGAAGAAGACGAGTCGAAGGAAGAAGTTTCTACTGGATGTTGTGAGAGTGGTGCTACGCCGATCGGATGTGAAGGTGGTAAGTACTCCCATCCTTGCTATAGTGGTTGATTTCCTTTCTTAGAGATCATCAGAAAATATTTTTATTTTCCACGATTTAGTGGAGTCTACAGAAATAATTCGGAAGGTTTCCTTCCCACCATTCAATGTGTGTATGATTTCTTTCTTCATTCCTACATGTACACATGTGAGACCCATATAAAATCCGTCTTATTGAGTGCAATTATCATAAAACCCTATTGGTGAGGCAGAAGTCGAGGCAAAATGCTTATTGATCGCTCTCAAACACGCGTTCTTTCATTATGGTGTGGTTATTTCTCACTCAACATTTAAGAATGAGAATATGTTCTTTAGTATTTCTAACTTCTTATTACTAGCATGCAGAAACTCTATGTCCTCATAGCTCTTTGGATGCTTGGGAAGCTGGAACGCTTTGAAGTTCGAGCAGGTTTTGTGGGTATATCTCTGGTAAACCCTCACGAGACTATAACTCGTCCACTAGGGACAGCTAGGGGTTTACAGGCTTGTTGCATATGCTAAGTGCAACCATAACCTCAACGACACGGAGTTGTTGTATTTGTTTAGGGTAGTTTGCTCGAGGAATAGCAAATGCCAAGTGTGGGGGAATTTGATAAGTGCTTTATTTACATGTTTTAAGTGTCAATTCCATACTTGTTTTAGCTATGTTTATTGCATATTACCTTGTATTATGATTGTTTTCTAGTTTTTGTCTTTTGTTATGAGAATCATCCGAAAAGAAGTGAAAATAGCTACAAAAGTGAAGTCACAAGTGAAGAAGGGAAAAAGACCCAGTGGAACTCGTTCAAATGGAGGATTTCTAGTTATCATTTGGTAGATGACGAGAAGACAAAGTCAATGGCGAAAGAACAGAGTCATTCTGAGTTCGTATGAAGAAGTTATGAGCGAAATAAGAACTTGGAATACTAAAAGGACAAAATAATCATTTTCCAGGCTGAGTGCTATTGGCACCCCACTGTACACTAAGGGGCAGTCATTCTGTTAAGGCATGGACTGTTTCAAAGAAACTACTAAAGGCAGTCAAGTCAATTACTAAGGGGATTCCACTGATTTAAATAGTGTTAACGACACACCTTGATCTTCTTCCCTAACTCAACAGAACAACTCGACGGAGGTTTATTTTCCGGGAACAATTGATGGTGATCGATGGAAACCAAAGGAGATGGGGTTTGAGCTGATGTTGGCAGTGATGAAGTTTAGCTCGCTGTGGTTGTTGCTGGCAATAATCACGATGGTGATAATGGAACAGAGTTGAAGAAATGGACGAAGGAACAAGGGATAATGGTACTCGGTAATGATGGTTGCTGCCATTATTGATGGAGAAGAGTTGCTTCCATTGGCAGTGATGAGAAGGCTGGTTCATGAAGCCGAGAAAACTTCGAGTATGAACAGAGAATGGTGTTGACTATATCATCAGAGATGATCATGACAAGGTGATGACGATGGAGTAGTGACGATGAAGGGTGGTTGCTGGCAGCGATGAAGATGGTGGTTAGCCGTGAACTAGCATGATGATGATCGTGATTGATGTTTGAGCTGGAGATTGATGGAGCTGTTCATGATATTTGGTACGAAAACAGGGAAGAACTCGGGCAGTAAAGGAGAAATGAAGATAATGATCGATGTTGTTACAGAGATGGACGGAGCTCGAGCTTTGCTGTTGATAATGAGGACTGATGGTTCTTCGATGTTGCTGGATTGGTGATAGAGGAGGTCAAGATGGAGTTACGGATCCGGACTTGGATATGGGTCCGAGTTTGAGAGAAGTCAGGGAGGCGGTGATGAAGTTTGGTAGCTGAGAAGACGCCTTTGGATACAGAGAAGATTTCCGAGCAGCAGAAAGATTCTACGCGGAATGGAAATATGGGAATTTGGTACAACCTCAAATATCGAGTTGGATGTATTATTAATCCAAGAGAAGACACACCGTTCATCTGAGTTCCACTCGAATCCAAGCCAATCAAAATCATGCTCATGTTGTTAGAGTACTTCGTGACACACCAGATCACTATCACCTTTTATTTGATAAGTTCTAAACCTTGTTTACCGACTTGCTGTGCTTATAATTGAGGAATTGTCGCACACGTTGGGTTTCTTTTGAAGCCTATATTATGGATGATTTCAAAGTCCTGATTAATGGAACTTTAATTCTTTTCACAAGTTTATTTTGAGTTTAATTTTCTTGTCGATTTTCACTATTATTTTTAGTATCTAAGATTATTACTGGGTTATTCAATTGGCCATTTGAATTAATCTGATAGTAATTCTTCTACTAGTATTGGGGTTGATGATGATAGGTGTTGTAAAACACCTAATTTTATATCTAGTATTTATGCTTTCTTTGTTAGTATTAGGGGTGGGACTTGGGTTGGGTCAACCCACCCAACCCATGCCCAACCCGAACGTTGTGCGGACATGGGCAATGTATTTTAAAAGTTTGGGCAAGCTCGGGTACAATTTTAATAAACCCGAGTTAAACTTGGGCAAGCATGGGCACAAATATTTCTAACCCGAGCAACCCACCCAACCCGAGGAACTATAATATAATTATATAAACTATTTTTAGAATTGGTAGTATTATCTATTAAAAGCAATTTTAGCCATTATCTTCAAAACTAATAATGAAAATATAAATCATATCTATCTCATTATTAATTCAATATGAAAAAAAATTATATTATTGTCAATAATCATAAGTTATTTGGAAATTTAAGCTAAATACAATAATTAAATCTTATAATTACTAAAATTTGTTATTATCACATTAATAAAAAATAAATTTAAGACTTAAATTAAGGTCATTAGGGTTTCTACGTGTGTATATATATATGAGTCTACTAACTAACCCCATTCTATGTCCACAATTTTTACGTTGTAAAGTATTAGCATGGGTCAACCCGGGGAACCCGGGGAATATAACTTGGGCGGGACTTGGGCAGCACCTCCACGGGTTCCACGGGTTTCATAGGCAATCTGGGCAAAAAAATTCTACCTCGGGTATGCCTCGGCCAAGCCTTCCAACCCGACCAACCAACCCAAGTCCCACCCCTAGTTATTATCCTTGGGAATTGTATCTCTTATGTTTAGTTTTGAGTTATTAGGTGCAATGGAGTCCTTGGGAACAAAAGAAGGAGAAAATGTCCATTTGGAGCATAAAGGGAAAAAATGTCAATTCACTGGCGAGTGATACTGGAACCAGCGAAGGTTATGTAACAAACGAGGTGAAGAATGACTGTCAGTTCCTCGCAACTGACAGTTGAGGTAGAATAGGCTGTTAGTTATCTAAAACTGACTGGACAAATGGTCACAGGTTAGCCCATATCAAATCAGTGGGTGTTCTAGTAAACCCAATGATTGGCTTGCCCTAAATTCGAGAGGAACGGAGAGAATTCTCTCATTCAATTCACTACGTTCACCTGAAATAGAGGCGGTTGTCTGAGACTCCCAATCTAAGATCGACGAGCACGGAGAGGAAAATTGAGAGAAGAAATCAAACATGGAGACCTAAGGCTGTGATGATTCTGATGTTGTTTAGAACAAGACAAGAAGAAATTGATGACTAAATTGAAGCTAGGGTTCTGAATCTGCTTCTGATATTCAGATGGAGATGGTGGTGAATTTGAGTTCAAAGCTGCGATTTGAGAAACAGATGAGTAATAGAAAAATGGTGATTGAGATGAATTTCAAGGGTTAGAAGATATGTGCTACTGTTGTGAATTGGGGGTTTTAAGTGAAGAAATATGAAATTGGGTTTAGTGTTTGAGCAGTTGAAGAAGATGATGATGGAATTGATGATGAGGATTTATGTTGAGATCCAAGGTCTGTAAGTTGTGGGTCTGTAAGATTATTGCAAGCAATTGCAGGTGAGATTATGAAGCTGTACAGTAGCTAGTGATGAAAAGAAGATGAAAATTTGTGTATGAAATTGACAGGGAAGGTTGAACTGAAGTCTTGTTATAGATTGTTGAGTCCGTGGAGTCATGATCTCGAGTAATGGAAGTTGTGGTTGAAACAAGAGTCCTAGAAGGATTACAAGGAAAGAACTGAAATGGGTGTTGCTGCCAGTGAAAATGGAATTGAATATGGTTAGATGTATGTTTAGGCTGCATAATTGATAGTGAAACAGGTGTTGGTTGGACATATATGGTAGTATTATTGATGTTGAGTTGGTGTTGGTGTTGTGGAATTTTGGTGGTTGAGGCAAAGATGAAATGGGTGATTGTCTGAGTTAGTTAATGCTTTGGAACTGCAGGCGGTGTTGTTGAGGTTGATTGTGAAATTGGGTATTGTTGATGTTGTTGTTTCATCCAGGGAAAGCAAACTGTAATGGAAGAATAATACAGCTGCTGGTAGTTGAGCTGAATTGCAGGTGTTGCTGTGGATGTGCTCGAAATAAGATGGATGTTATGCAATGGCAGTTCGAGAAGCTACAGAATAGCAGTGATGTTTGTTGTAGCTGAGTGATTACAGCTGTTATGGTGACCAGAGAATGAGCTGATATGTTGCTGGTGATCTGTGGTGTTGGAATGAGTGGTGCTATGTACTGCAAGTGATGGATGCTGAAGAAACAAGCAATGGAAGGATAACAATTGCAGCTGGACTGAAGTAATCGGATGGGTTTGAGCAGCTGATGGCATTGTAGAGATGAGGAAGCTGCAGGAAGTTATAGTGTAGCTGCAGTGTGAATTATTGAACTCATGGAGGTGCAACTGAAGCTGAGTGAGCAATTGGTACAATTAAGGATGCAAGTGCAGCTGCAGTTGGATATAAAGCTTAAATGAATCTGCAACTAGAATGGGTTTCGCAGTTTGAGTCCGGAGCTGAAAGTGCAGGTACAGTGCAGCAGCTGAAGCTGAGATGAACTGGCGAATGTGATTAGGAGGTGGTGAAGCTGATGCTCCTATGGTGATGACTGTAGAGATGCAATTGAGCTGAAAAGAGTTGAGTCAAGATGAAGCTGCAGTTGCAGGAATGGAGAGTGTTGGTGCTGAAAAGAAATGGGTACGGTTGTTGGTAATTAGTTGTTGATTGCCCATGGAGGTTTGTATGTGCTGGTTCTGGTTTGAAGTGAATGTAGTCTAGCTGTGTTGCAGTGGGATGTTGAGTTATGGCCGGTAGAGCATGATGATGGGTGTGCAGGGCTCAGGTTGCAGAGCTAGAAGTGCAGGAATGAAGCGCCAACATGTGCAAGACTGCAACAGTTCAGGCTTTGGCCAAGACCAGTCAGATGCTGACTAGAATTGACTCAGCCAGACAGACTAACGGACTCAGATCTGACTCACCCGACTAGAACTTGACTCAGTAACTTTGATTGAGTTGACCCGATTTAACTCGTTTGACCGGTGACCGGTTGGACTTTGCCGGTCACCTGATATGCTTGTCGACTACTTTCTAGACCAAGTTCCGGCGATGGAACCAATTTTCCGGCGACCACTTTTGGGACATAATTTTACATGGGTATTTCTTACATATGGGCTTGGTGGACATCTTTGTATTGGACTTGGGAGATTGGACCTAATTTTAGAAGTTGGAGAAAAGCTACAAAAGAAAGAGTCTTCTACTTCTTTTGGGGATCACGTATTTTTTTACTTGGAGCTTTGGAGGAGAGCGGCGATTCCACTAGGGTTTGCTTTCATTTTTATGTTTCATCTTCTTCATTTTTATTATTGATTATGATGAACTCAAAAGCTATGAGTAGCTAAACAACTAATATTGGTTATGGGATAAAGTTGATTTCTCAAATATGATATTTGCATCTATGAATTAGTTTTGTCTCAATAAGTTATTATTTATGATTCATGGTTTATATTGTCATATTATTTGATTGTTTGTTTGGTTGAGTCCGGAATCAATCCGATTTGCATTCAATACGAAAAAGTTGTTTATCCCTGATTCTAAGTAGCATAATTGTGGGTAGTGCTTGTAGTGATATATCCTACTAGTCACAAGTGAGTCATAACCTTTGTTAAAACGGATTAGTGCTTTTACACGTTCGTTTGCATTGATTAGTCTTATTCCATAGAACTTAATGCGTTTAGGGAGTTAAACTTAATTGTGCTTTTACACTTTAGGTTGCTTTCTAGAAAGAATTCACTTATACATCTTTTCATGTGGTTGTGATGAAATCAGGGAATTACCGGGATATACTTGCGATCAAGGTATCCTAGGACTTTTTGTAAATGAGAGATTAAATTATCAATTCTAGTCATTGATGAAAATACATGTTTGTGAATGATACTATCCCGTGACCAATACCATCTTCTTATTGATTATTTTCATATTTTATTGCTTTCAATTTATTTTTATTGCATTGATAAACAAAAATCCCCCCATTGGTTACTAAGAAACTAAAATTTTATAACAACAAAAGCTTCTCTGTGGGAACGAACTCTTTCTTACCACGTACTTCATTTATATTTAGTAGAGTGAGAAAGTGAAATTATTTTTGACGCATACGACAACGATCAAATTTTGGCGCCGCTGCCGGGGAGGCATACATCTTGTTATTAAGTTTTTAGTTTCTTTTTATAATTTCTGCTTTTATCTTTGCTTTTTGTTTTCTTGTCTTGTTTCTCACTTGTTTGCGAGAACTGTTTTCAGGTACCTAATATATGGCTTCTAAAGATTGGAACTATCCAAGGTGCGGGATAGCTACTCGAAGAGGCACAATATTCCAACCAAGTCAAGACACAACGGAAGAACAAGAGTTAGAAGTGGAAGAATAGTTACAACTAGAAGAAGAACAAGAGGTTCCATTTGTAGAAGAACCACTAGTTGAAGAAGAACCACTAATTGAAGAAGAAGCAATGGGTGATCGTACACTCAAGGACTTGGCTTCTCATAGGCTTGATACACAACGATGGTGTATCCAAACAAACTCAAACTTCGAGATCAATCCGGGGTTGATTAGAGAGTTACCGAAGTTTCATGGCATGGCGAATGAAGATCCAAAAAAGCATCTCATGGATTTCCACAACGTTATCATGGATATGCTTCCAGAGAATATTAATGCGGATGGAGCGATGTTGAAAGCCTTTTCGTTCTCTTTGGCGGACAATGCTAAGGAATGGTTGTATTACTTGCCTTCCGGAAGTGTCACTACATGGAACGGGTTGAAGAAACTCTTTCTAGAGAGGTATTTTCCTGCGTCAAAGGCTACTCAAATTCGCAAAGAGATATGTGGGATAAAGCAAAATGTGGGAGAATCTTTGTATGAATGTTGGGAGCGATACAAGAGATTGGTGGCAAGCTGTCCACACCACCAATTCAGTGACGCTATGATAATCCAATACTTTTACGAAGGTTTCCAATCAAGTGATAGATATCTTCTTGATGCCGCGGGTGGTGGTGCACTAGTGGACAAGATGGTGGCCCAAGCTACCGAGTTGATTGAAAGCATGGCTGCAAACTCACAATAATTCTACACAAGAGGTGAACCAATGGTTAGGCGAGTGCATGAAGTTACGGATTCATCATCACACCATGATCAAAGGATGGATAATATGGAGCAAATGATGGAAAAGATGGCTGCAGTTATTTTACCTTCATATGGTGAAGAGTTGGAGCAAGCTAGTGTGGTCTTTCCAAATCAGCAAAGATGGTATGATCCATACTCCAATACTTACAATCCATGATGGAGAGATCATCCCAATTTTAGCTATGCCAACAAGCAAGGTGCAGTCCAACAACCTACTTTCAACCGTTCGGGTGGATTTCAAATGCAACAACAACAAATTCAGCAACCACAAGCACAACAATCAATGCAAAATCAAGGTTCTGATATCGATTCAAAGCTTCAAACAATGATGCAAGGCATTTCCACCATGTTCAAAGAAAGTCAGCAGAAAACTAAGAGTGCTATCAAGAAGTTGCAGACACAAATAGGCTCCATGGCGATTGATATAAACAAATTGAAGGCACAAAATTGTGGGAAACTGCCTTCTCAACCTATTAACCCAAAAGAGGGTGTCAATGCTATTACGTTGAGAAGTGGTACACAACTTGTGCAACCCGAGGTTACTGATTCGGGCAAGGTGGAAACACCAAAGGAACCTGTTTTGTAGGAGAAGAATGAGGATTCTCCCCAAACTTCTGAGGTACCTATTCCTAACTCTAAAAATCCGGTTTCTACTTATGTTCCTCCTTTACCTTTCCCTCGCAGATTTGCAAGTTCCAAGAAGGCGGAACTATAAAAGGAGATTTTAGACGTTCTTAAAAATATCCATGTGAACATACCACTCATTGATGCTATTAAGCAAGTTCCAAAGTATGCAAAGGTGTTGAAGGACTTGTGTACCAATAAGCAAAGGCTCAAAGGTAATGAAGTGCTAAGTGTGGAGGAGAATGTTTCGGCAATCTTACAACACAAACTCCCGCTGAAATGCAAGGATCCCGGTAGCTTTGACATTCCAGTCACAATTGGTAACACCACATTTAACAAAGCTATGTTGGACTTAGGTGCATCCGTAAATGTTATGCCTGCATCCATGTATAATTCACTTGATCTTGGTCCTCTTAAAAAAGCTGGAATTATATTGCAATTAGACAATCGCTCTAATGTCTACCCAATGGGTATTGTTGAGGATGTTATTGTGCAGGTTAATCAATTAGTCTTTCCAACTTACTTTTGCGTGTTAGAGATGAATGAAGGTTCACCGGACTCGTCTCTTCCATTGCTACTTGGGCGTCCCTTCATGAAAACGGCGAAAACCATTATTGATGTGGACAAGGGAACGCTAACTATGGAGTTTGATGGAGAAACAATATGTTTCAACATTTTCGAGACGATGAGATATCCTAGTGATGTCCACTCTTGTTTATCCATTGACACAACAAGTGTTTGAATTGAATGGTGATGCCGCTTTGGAAATCGTTTTAACTACATCCATGGATAATGGTGTAGAGTGTGGTAATGAAGTCAATGAAGCCCTTGGTGATCTTAATTCACTATAAGGATGCACGGAAACTCATAATATCTCTTTTATTTCTTTACCATGCAGTGATGAAAAGCTTGTACCTTCAATTGTTAAATCTCCAAAGTTAGAATTGAAACCTCTCCCGGATCACCTAAAGTACTTGTACTTAGGTGACAAGGAAGATTTACCTGTGATTGTTTCTAACGAGCTTAGTGATTTATAGGAGCAAAAACTTTTTATTTCTAAGGGTGCTAAGGAAGTACAAGACGGCCATAGGATGGACAATTGTTGATATCAAGGGTATAAGCCCTGCCGTTTGTATGCACAAAATCCGTTTGGAGGACGATGCAAAGCCTACAAGGGAAGCGCAGCGTCGTTTGAACCCTCCCATGATGGAAGTTGTGAAAAAGGAGATACTAAAGCTTTTGGAAGTGGGTGTTATCTACCCCATATTCGATAACAAGTGGGTGAGCCCGGTACAAGTTGTTCCAAAGAAATCAGGTGTGACAGTGGTGGAGAATGATAAGAACGAACTTGTCCCAACTCGTGTGCAAACCGGTTGTAGGGTTTGTATTGATTACAGGAAATTGAATTCCACCACTAGGAAGGATCATTTTCCATTGCCTTTTATTGATCAAATGCTTGAACGTTTAGCTGGACACTCTTACTATTGCTTCCTTGATGGTTATTCAGGTTACAATCAAATTGTGATAGCGCCGGAGGATCAAGAGAAAACTACTTTCACTTGTCCATTCGGTATTTTTGCTTATTGAAGGATGCTTTTTGGCTTGTGCAATTCTCCAGTTACCTTTCAAAGGTGCATGGTAAGTATCTTTTCAGAATATGTTGAAAACATCATTGAAGTGTTCATGGATGACTTTAGTGTCTTTGGTGATTCATTTGACCTTTGCTTGAAAAACTTGTCTCTAATCCTTGAACGATGTGTTGAAACAAACCTTGTGTTGAATTGGGAGAAGTGCCATTTTATGGTAACTCATGGCATAGTTTTAGGCCATATAATATCTTCTAAAGGCATGGAAGTCGATAAATCTAAGATAGACCTTATTCGTGCTTTAACCCCTCCCACTACGGTGAGGGAGATATGCTCTTTTCTTGGTCACACAGGTTTTTATCGAAGATTCATCAAGGACTTTTCCAAGATAGCATCACCACTTTGCAACTTATTGCAAAAAGATGTGGTTTTTAACTTTGATGAAAAGTATATGGCGGCATTCAATCGTTTGAAAGAACGTTTGATTTCAGCCCCTATTATTAAACCACCGGATTGGAGCAAGCCTTTTGAGCTCATGTGTGATGCAAGTGACTATGCGGTTGGTGCGGTGCTTGGGCAACGTGTGGGGAAGATACATCATGCTATTTATTATGCTTCTAGAACGTTAAATGAGGCCCAACAAAACTACACAACCACTTAAAAAGAGTTGTTAGCCATTGTTTTTGATTTGGAAAAGTTTCGCTCTTATCTAATTGGTACAAAAGTTGTTGTGTTTTCTGATCATGCAGCACTTAGGTACTTGCTAATGAAGAAAGAAGCGAAACCGAGGCTCATACGATGGATTTTACTCTTGCAAGAGTTTGATATTGAAATCAAGGACAAGAAAGGAATTGAGAATACCGTTGCGGATCACTTGAGCTGTCTTGTTGTGGACAAGGAAGCTATCCCATTGCGTGAAAGTTTCCTGGATGAGCAACTATTCTCAATTGCCTTTGGAGAACCATGGTATACTGACATTGTGAATTACTTGGTATCTAAATAAATCCCAAAGAACTTGTCTCGTGCTGAGAGGGACAAACTTAAGAAGTTGGGGAACCAATACATATGGGACGATCCATACTTATGAAAACATTGCAGTGACCAAGTAATACGAAGGTGCGTTCCCGAATCTGAATTTAATTCTATCTTGTCTTTTTGTCACTCCTATGCTTGTGGAGGACATTTTGGGAGTAAGAGAACCGCTCACAAGGTACTTGAAAATGGTTTTTATTGGCCAACCTTGTTCAAGGGTGCATATATATTTTGTACAACTTGTGCCAAAGAACAGGCAATCTAGATGTCCGAAATCAAATGCCACAACCTTTTATTCAATTTATTGAAATTTTTGATGTATGGGGTATTGATTTTATGGGTCCTTTTGTCAACTCTCATGGAAATTTTTATATCTTACTTGTTGTTGATTATGTCTCGAAATGGGTGGAAGCTAAGGCCACCCCAACTAATGATTCTAAAGTGGTTTCAGATTTTGTGCAAGCTAATATCTTTGCAAGGTTTGGAATTCCAAGAGCCATAATTAACGATGGGGGTTCTCACTTCAAAAACAGGATTTCACAAAGCTTGTTGAAGAAGTACAATGTGTCGCACAAGATTGCAACACCTTATCATCCCCAAACAAATGGACAAGCCGAGGTTTCCAACCGAGAGGTGAAGTTCATACTAGAGAAGACGGTGAATCCAACAAGGAAAGATTGGAGCATGAGGCTTAATGATGCTTTGTAGGCTTATAGAACCGCATACCAGACACCTATAGGGATGTCTCCCTATAGGCTTGTGTATGGTAAACCTTGTCACTTACCCGTTGAGATTGAGCATAAGGCGTTTTAGGCTATTAAGCAATGCAATATGGAGATGGATGGGGCTGGAAAGCAAAGGAAGTTACAACTCCAAGAGCTAGAGGAGCTTCGCAATGATGCATTTGAAAGCTCACACATTTACAAGGATAAAACGAAGGCCTTTCATGATACTATGATTTCTAGAAAACAATTTTGTGTTGGGCAGAAAGTGCTTTTGTTTAATTCTCACTTGCAATTATTTCCGGGTAAATTAAGGTCACGTTGGATTGGACCTTTTATTGTTACTAATGTGTTTTCTCATGGTGCGGTAGAAATTCGTAGCATAGTTACAGGCAAGGAACTTAAAGTGAATGGGCACCGTTTGAAACCATACTATGAGAATTTCACTTCCGAAGTTGTGGAAGAAGTTAAATTTGTGGATGCACTCCCTCTGGAGGAGTCATAGAAAGAAAGGAGATAGTCGGGCTGACGACTTTAAACCAAGCGCTAAATGGGAGGCAACCCATCCGATGAGTATTTCTTGTCTTATTTGTATTTTCTTGTCTTGTTTTTAGTTTTTTTTCTTGTCTTGCATTTACTTTTTATGATTTCTTGTCATATTATCGTGCAGGATTTCCCACCTTGACTTACTTTGGATGACTCAATTTACATTGAGGAAAATGTAAAGTTTAAGTGTGGGGGAGTGGTTAAGCATTTGTATTGTAAAATGTTCAACTTTTGTGTAAATTAGTGAATAAAAAGCTCCAACTTGTAGTTAGTTTAGAGTCACATAGTATACATGTCGCTAAGATTACATCGAGATTCTCATAAGAGTGACTGAACTTAAAGATGACAGAGAACATGATCGGGTTTCTTACTTGTATGAGAGTTAAAGTTGGATTTAACCATGCCAGTGGCAAATAAGGTGCAAATAGATTCTGAATTTAATGTTAAGGGCAAGTCTTTTGGATTAGAGTAGTGGTCCCTTATAGTGGAGACTTCCCATGTTACATTATGAGAGGCACCGACCTTCACTTCTTTGTACCTGTCTAAATTTGTGCTTTTAGAGAGTGTGTGTCACCGTACGTAAACTCCGGGTAGAATGGTGAGCTACCCAACCTCCCACCAATAGAAGCACTATTTTGATCTCTTGAGTGCTATTTTATCAATCATGATGGTGACATCGAATTGCTAACTTACATACCACTTGTAATCTTGTTCGCAGTTAGCACCATCCACTTTATCTCTCTCTACTCCGACAGGTCCATAGAAACACCATCATCATCAACAAGAGGAGCATCACACATTCGAAGGAAAGTTGTAGACGTTCAAGGTTTACAAGCAACAATACAGAAATGAGCAGATTTCAGATTCAAGTAAAGCAACAAGACAAAGAGCAGAATTTTTACAAGTTGAAGACTATTGTACAAGATTCAAGATTATCAAGATGAGTTCATTGTCGTTTGAGTTTGCCGAAGAAAATGGCGCAAATCTTGTCCGACCTTGTCCATCTAAGAGTGTCCATGGATCCTCCCTCTTTATCTTTATTCATATTTGTGTTATATTTTCTCTTGTCTCAAAAAAAAAAAGACAAGATAAAAGTTCATTAAGGTCACCATTTAGTTTTAATATTTTGTTTGTTTTTATTTTGTATTTACTTTATTTCTCTTGCATCTTACACAAAAAAAAAAAAAAAAAAAAAAAAAATAAATAAATAAATATTCATAGCATCATATTTGGTTTGTTTAGTTCATTTTTGGTTTTGTATTAATTCAATAAAGCCATTGGAAGAAGAAATATTCATAATGAAGTTTTAAGCAACAAGGAATTAGAGGAAAGAATCATATTGTCAAGATTCTACGAAGTTCAAGATTTCATCATCAAGAGTTGAAGACGAAGATGAAGACAAGGATTGAAAACCGAAGACGTTTCTATGGATGTTGTGAGAGTGGTGCTAACTGCAAGCCGGACGGATAACGAGGTAAGTAAGCATATTCCCACCTTCATTAAGTGGTTGATTTCCTTTCTTAGAGATCGTCAGAAAAAAGGGTTTTCAAAATGAATAAAAGATGTGGGTTTTCAAAACAATTCGGAGGGTTTTTGCCTTCCTACCATTCAAGGTGTCTTCACTCCTACCTGGACACATGTGTGACCCATAAAAAGCTATTTATTATTGAGACCAACTTCATAAAACCCTTTCTTATGAGGCAGAGTCGAGACTTTCGATCACTCCGAACCCGAATTTCTTTCGATAAGGGATGGTTATTTCTCTCTCAACTTTTAAGAATGAGATTGTGTTCATATATGTCTCTAACTTCTTAGACTAGTGTGCAAAATCTCTATGTCTTCTTAGCGCGTTGGATGCTATCATTACGGAGAACTAGTAAGTTGGAAAAGTAGGTTTTGTGGGTATATCTCTAAACCCTCACAAGAGTTGTATGTATATTTTAGAATAAGTTTTGTTTCATTTGCTCGAGGACTAGCAAAGTCAAAGTGTGGGGGAATTTGATAGGTGTTGTAAAACACCTAATTTTATATCTAGTATTTATGCTTTCTTTGCTATTATCCTTGGGAATTGCATCTCTTATGTTTAGTTTTGAGTTATTAGGTGCAATGGAGTCCTTGGGAACAAAAGAATGAGAAAAAGTCCATTTGGAGTGTAAAGGGAAAAAATGTCAATTCACTGGCGAGTGATACTGGAACCAGGGAAGGTTATGCAACAAACGGGGTGAAGAATGACTGTCAGTTCCTCGCAACTGACAGTTGAGGCAGAATAGGATGTTAGTTATCTAAAACTGACTGGCCAAATGGTCACAGGTTAGCCCATGTCAAATTAGTGGGTGGTCTAGTAAACCCAATGATTTGCTTGCCCTAAATTCAAGAGGAACGGAGAGAATTCTCTCATTCAATTCACTACGTTCACCTGAAATAGAGGCGGCTGTCTGAGACTCCCAATCTAAGATCGACGAGCACGGAGAGGAGAATTGAGAGAAGAAATCAAACATGGAGACCTAAGACTGTGATGATTCTTATGTTGTTTAGAACAAGACAAGAAGAAATTGATGATTAAATTGAAGCTAGGGTTCTGAATCTGCTTCTGAGATTCGGATGGAGATGGTGGTGAATTTGAGTTCAAAGCTGCGATTTGAGAAACAGATGAGTAATAGAAAAATGGTGATTGAGATGAATTTCAAGGGTTAGAAGATAATCTGCTAATGTTGTGAATTGGGGGTTTTAAGTGAAGAAATATGAAACTGGGTTTAGTGTTTGAGCAGTTGAAGAAGATGAAGATGGAATTGATGATGAGGATTTATGTTGAGATCCAAGGTCTGTGAGTTGTGGGTCTGGTAATATTGTTGTAAGCAATTGCAGGTGAGATTATGAAGCTGTACAGTAGCTAGTGATGAAAAGAAGATGAAGATTTGTGTATGAAATTGACAGGGAAGGTTGAACTGAAGTCCTATTACAGATGTTGAGTCTGGTGGAGTCATGAGCTGAGTAATGGAAGCTGTGGTTGAAACAAGAGTCTGAGAAGGATTAGAGGGAAAGAACTGAAATGGTTATTGCTGCCAGTGAAAATGGAATTGAATCTGGTTAGATGTATGTTTAGGATGCATAATTGATAGTGAAACAGGTGTTGGTTGGACAAATATGGTAGTATTGTTGCTGTTGAGTTGGTGTTGTGGAATTTTGGTGGTTGAGGCAAAGATAAAATGGGTGATTGTCTGAGTTAATTAATGCTTTGGAACTGCAGGCAGTGTTGTTGAGGTTGATTGCGAAACTGGGTATTGCTGATGTTGTTGTTACAGCCAGGGAAAGCAAACTGTAATGGAAGAATAATGCAACTGCTGGTAGTTGAGCTGAATTGCAGGTGTTGCTGGTGTATGTGCTCGAAATAAGATGGATGTTATGCAATGGCAGTTCGAGAAGCTACAGAAGAGCAGTGATGTTTGTTGCAGCTGAGTGATTACAGCTGTTATGGTGACCAGAGAATGAGCTGATATGTAGCTAGTGATCTGTGGTGTTGGAATGAGTGGTGCTATGTACTGCAAGTGATGGATGCTGAAGAAACAAGTAATGGAAGGATGACAATTGCAGATGGACTGAAGTAATCGGATGGGTTTGAGCAGCTGATGGAATTGTAGAGATGAGGAAGCTGCAGTGTGAATTATTGAACTCATGGAGGTGCAACTGAAGCTGAGTGAGCAATTGGTACAATTAAGGATGCAAGTGAAGCTGCGGTTGGAGATGAAGCTTAAATGAATCTGCAGCTAGAATGGGTTTCGCAGTTTGAGTATGGAGCTGAAAGTGCAGGTGCAGTGCAGTAGCTGAAGCTGAGATGAACTGGCGAATGTGATTAGGAGGTAGTGAAGCTGATGCTCCTGTGGTGATGACTGTAGAGATGCAGTTGAGCTGAAAAGAGTTGAGTCAATATGAAGCTATAGTTGCAGGAATGGAGAGTGTTGGTGCTGAAAATAGATGGGTACTATTGTTGGTAATTAGTTGTTGATTGCCCATGGAGGTTTGAAGTGAATGTAGTCTAGCTGTGTTGCAGTGTGATGTTGAGTTATGGCCGGTAGATCATGATGGTGGGCGTGCAGGGCTCAGGTTGCAGAGCTAGAAGTGCAGGAATGAAGCGCCAACATGAGCAAGACTGCAACAGTTCAGGCTTTGGCCAAGACCAATTAGATGCTGACTAGAATTGACTCAGCCAGACAGACTAACGGACTCAGATCTGACTCACCCGACTAGAACTTGACTCGGTAACTTTGACTTAGTTGACCCGATTTAACTCGTTTGACCGGTGACCGGGTGGACTTTGCTATCACCTGATATGCTTGCCGACTACTTTCTAGGACAAGTTACGGCGAAGGAACCAGTTTTCCGGCGACCACTTTTGGGACATAATTTTACATGGGTATTTCTAACATATGGGCTTGGTGGACATCTTTGTATTGGACTTGGGAGATTGAACCTAATTTTAGAAGTTGGAGAAAAGCTACAAAAGAAAGAGTCTTCTACTTCTTTTGGGGATCACGTATTTTTCTACTTGGAGCTTTGGAGGAGAGCGGCGATTCCACTAGGGTTTGCTTTCATTTTTATGTTTCATCTTCTTCATTTTTATTATTGATTATGATGAACTCAAAAGCTATGAGTAGTTAAACAACTAATATTGGTTATGGGATAAAGTTGATTTCTCAAATATGATATTTGCATCTATGAATTAGTTTTGTCTCAATAAGTTATTGTTTATGATTCATGGTTTATATTTTCATATGATTTGATTGTTTGTTTGGTTGAGTCCGGAATCAATCCGATTTGCATTCATTTCTAAAGCTATATTAGGGTTTTCAATACGAAAAAGTTGTTTATCCCTGATTCTAAGTAGCATAATTGTGGGTAGTGCTTGTAGTGATATATCCTACTAGTCACAAGTGAGTCATAACCTTTGTTAAAACGGATTAGTGCTTTTACACGTTCGTTTGCATTGATTAGTCTTATTCCATAGAACTTAGTGCGTTTAGGGAGTTCAACTTAATTGTGCTTTTACACTTTAGGTTGCTTTATAGGAAGAATTCACATATACATCTTTTAATGTGGTTGTGATGAAATCAGAGAATTACCGGGATATACTTGCGATCAAGGTATCCTAGGACTTTTAGTAAATGAGAGATTAAATTATCAATTCTAGTCATTGATGAAAATACATGTTTATGAATGATACTATCCCGTGACCAATACCTTCTTCTTATTGATTATTTTCATATTTTATTGCTTTCAAATTTTTTTTATTGCATTGATAAACAAAAATCCCCCCATTGGTTACAAAGAAACTGAAATTTTATAACAACAAAAGCCTCTCTGTGGGAACGAACTCTTTCTTACCACGTACTTCATTTATATTTAGTAGAGTGAGAAAGTGAAATTATTTTTGACGCATACGACAGCGATCAGGTGGTACGTGTAATAGTCACTCAATTCCTTACACAAGTAGTAAATCGCAAAAGCTGACAGAGGGATTCTGTTAAGCAATTGTGTATAGAGATGACACTAGTAAGCAGACCGAGATTATGCATCTGATGCTAGGATCAACCTAATTCACAAAACATAAAACATCCGACTAATTTACATCCTGGGTGCGCTATTTCTTGGTGGGTTAGTTGGATAGAATCTGGTAGTCGAGCGCTTCCGTATCCAGTGACAACAGGAATTCTGGGGATAGCAGAGCTTATTGCTATTCTACGATTGGTGACATTAGAAATTTAACAAGGAATAAATAAGTATTTTAATCAAGTTTCCGTTCAATGGTGGCCAATGATTCCTTAATCATCTTTGCTTTCTTATTATCTTTTTATTTTACTTTAATCAAACAAACCCCCTTTGTCTTTTATTATTTTGCTGAACTAAATAACATATCAATTACACAGATCTCTGTGGGAACGATCTCTTACTATCGCTATATTACTAGTTAATTAGTGGGAAATATCTTAATTAATTTGTTGCACCTACGACACGCATCACATTACTGTGTGGGCAATTTTTTAATGCTATGAATGCTAAACTACAAGAACTACGATTATCGAACTCTTTTTACTATAGTGTGTTATTTTTTTTGAAGAGTTCAGGCAATTATAGAATATATCTAATTTGTATGTATGGATGATAAAGAATGGAAAATTAGTTACATATTCACTTGTACATTGACTGGTTGAACTTGTGCTTACCCTACTAGTTTCTACGACAACAACAGAGCGAATATTATAGGTGATGAAAATTATCAAAACCAGCTTATCTAATATAATGACCCTAATTGTCGCTTAGAGAATACAAGTTATAGCAAAGCGACAAATAAGGTCATAGCAACAATAACATATATTCAATTATCGAAATTTAAAAGAACATCATGTAACATTTTTACAATTATAAAGTTAACTTTGCTTTAATATTTTGTAGTTATAATACAAACATAAAGCAGTCATACGGATCCTCACCCCATCCAACGCTCAAGAACATCATTTCTTTCTCAAAGAGAAAACATAACAGTAAAATAAAGAAACAAAAACACAATCCGAGTACTTCTTATTCCGCCAATAGAAAACCAGTGTCTTTAATCTAACGGTAAATTCATAAACAAAGACTATTCATTCGGATCACCATTTTATCTAACTGTACAAACATCATTTCAGAAGTTTGACAAAGTCCAAATAAACTCTATAAATAACCACCACTACCCACATTCATCTCTCACAAAAAGAAAATCAAACAAAGGAAAAACAAATCAGAGAAGAAAGAAATTTCATAGTGAAAAAATGTCGGGAAGAGGAAAATGAGGAAAGGGATTAGGCAAAGGGGGAGCAAAGAGGCACAAAAAAGTATTGAGAGATAATATCCAAGGTATCACTAAACCAGCTATCAGAAGATTAACAAGAAGAGGTGGAGTCAAATGTATCAGTGATTGATTTATGAAGAGACTCGTGGTGTTCTTAAGATCTTTCTTGAGAATGTGATCCGTGATGGCGATACTTACACCGAACATGCTAGGAGAAAGACTGTTACTGCTATGAATGTTGTTTGTGCTTTGAAACGACAGGGGAGAACTCTTTATGGATTTGGAGGTTACGGTTGTTGGTTTCAATTTGGGATTTATGTAAAGTTAGTATTAGGGTTTGGGTAATTTATCTAAGTTTAATTAGTTGGTAATAAAGTAATTTGAAGTTGTTACGAGCTTTGTTTTGATTTGTAATGGTCTGGAAATGAATAGGAAATTTCAGTTTCTTTGTTACTTTTTCGTGAAATTGATTTGATCTGCTAGTTTTTTAGTTTGAGCTTATTGTTGTTGTTCTTTGATGCCCTAATTTCATATATGCACTGCAAATCTTCTCGCCAAACTCAGAACTTAGACTAGAGGCATATTATAGAAAATGCAAAACTCACTGTCAAAAATTTCTAAAATTGGTTTTAAGAATCACCCAAATGTGTATTCAAACAATATTTTGTAAGTAACATGAAATTTAAATTTGTTTGTGGAGTCAATTTAGTTCAATTGAGCTTTGTGCATTAGAATTATTGATTTGTAATGCTTTAGAAATTTCAGTTTTTTGTTATTTTTTGGTGAAATTGATTTGATCTGCTAGTTTTTTTTTTCTCCAATTTGAGCTTATTGTTCCTGTTATTATTTTTAGATATCCTTGGAACAAGAATTACCTTAGAGAATTATGAAGAGCCAGGAGGATGCGATCAGGGTGAGCATCAGAACCCCAGAGCTTGGAAGTGATGAAGATTTTATCTCGAGATTTGATGAAACCAAGTTGAAGTGCTTCAGCTATAGCTTCACCAATGAGACTCTTGATTTGGTATATGAAAGTTGTATCAAAGTGTCTGTAACCCGCCTCTATCGCCTTCAAAATTGTCAACTTCTCTCTTTCAGACCCTTTAGTAAGGTTTTCAGTTGTTCTCAGTCCTAAAACCAGCATCCCCCTGCCGGAGCTCAAAGTGACTACATGCACAAATATGGTCATGTATTAAGAGACTTTCAACAAATTGTCGGATTCTTTAATTGGGTATCCTGAAAAAAAAATTACTGGAAAGTTTAGCATATATTTAATTATCAAAATTTAAAAGAACGTCGTGTAATAACATTTTTACAATTATAAAGTTAACTTTGTTTTAATCTTTTGTTGTTACAAGTCATGTACCCTTATTTTATTTAGCTTTGCATCTTATCCCCTTGGGATAAACTTCCTTGGAAAGGTAATAAAAATGGTGAATGGTGAATTCTCAAGTAAATCAGTATATAGAACGATTTCAAATGAGCAGAATGTAAGCAGGGATAATATGGCTTTAAATTTGCATATAAAATTGTCTTTTGCTTAAACCTTTCTCTCTTTCTTTGTAAATCAATTTGTCCTTTGACTTCATTTCTTTCTCTCTAATTGCTTTGGTTAGCTGATCATTGGTTGCAATGTGATGAAGAGAGCGAGAGACGGGTCCTTGGATCATGATGACCAACTACTCTAGCTCTGGCCGTAGATGAGAGGCCGAAGTACATTAAAAAATCGAAAAACAGTTAGCGTTTAAGAAAGCCCCACCTCTCTCTCTCCGGCCTACCACCTCATTGTTTCCTCGTTTCTTCTTCCCTCCTCATTTCTCTCTCTGCTGAATCTTCTCTCACCGCCTCCTCCTCCCCCTTCTCATCCTCCTCCTGATATCTCTCTATGTTCTTCCTCATTCCTTCAAAATGAAAGAGAATGAGAAGAATCTTCCATTTAGTAAACCGCGCACTTACCCTGGTAAAACAGAATGGGAGTCATCTGAAGCGGCAGAGATCGTCAATTGGGAAGAAGTGGTTCAATCATCTAAACCGGAAGAGACCGTTGATGGAGAGAATGTAATTTCATGACACATTAGCATAAATGAATCTTGGTTGATTAATAGAGGAAAAATAGTTGATTAGTTTAGATAGATTCAGGTTTTAGGTTTCAATCTGGTTGACAAAGATGTGGTTATCCCTACTAAATGTCATATTATTGACAAAAAAAAAAAAAAAGGATTTTATCATTAGAATCACATAAAATTGGTTACTCTATTTTTATGGGAAATAAAAAGGAGAGAATATAAAATCAAATTAATTTTGGAAACTTGAAAAAGAAGAAAAAATAAAAATATATTTTCAAAAACAGGTAAGATACACATTTGTTTTTAACACATGAGATATATTATCATAGGTTAATATTAATCCATCCAACAAGATGATAATTGAAACTCAAAACTTGATTCTCATTCATTTTGGCCCCATTTTTTGCTGATGTGGATCAATGTGGTAAGAGTATTAGAAAATAGAGCCCTCTCATTCACTCTACGATTTTCTACTCATAAAAGTAATATATAATTAAACACTTTACTAGATTTTGTGCCCGTGCTACGCACCGGGCGGATCTGAAAACCGCTTTGACACGCCCCATCCCGATGTATACTTAGGCCACGCCCCGTTCTAATGTATGCTTTGGGATTTTTGATTTGGTGTAGCTCGGCTTCATCCCGTCCCGTCCCGAGACATGTTTAGGATTTTTTATTTGTGTGGCTCGGCTTCGCCTCGCCCCGTCATTTAGGATTTTTTATTATGTCATTCTACGCATCGGGCGTCTTTTTCTTTTAACCATATTTTTGATTTGGTGTGATGTGACTTCGCCTCGCACCACCGTGTATTTTATATTTGATGTCCCCAGGTTTTGCCCCACCCGTTGCAATGTATTTTTTTGTGTGGCCTATTGCTTAGGATTTTTTTATTTGGTTCTGTTTTTAGAACTTTTGATTTGGTGTGGGATTTTTAATTTGGTCACCAGTAAAATGAGTCACCGGAAAGCTATCATCGACAACTGGTCAAATGAGTCAACTCGTGTGAACTCCGTCAAAGTCACTGAGATAGGTCCGAGTCAGGTGAGTCAGGTTGTAGGTCAAGACTGGGGTCAGCAAGTTCTAGTTAGAGTTAGCTGAGTCCTAGACCATCTTGCCAGGCCAAACCATTGTCGCGCCATGATATCCTAATTCAATCTACTTCTGCAACAGCTTCATTTCTCCTCCTTTCAGACTCTCAATCACCACAGATTAGTGAACATCAAACCCATTTCGAAATGAAATGACTTCAATTTCTCCATTTTTCTCATTTTCTTCATTGAAGCTCAAACACTAATTACACTTCCAGAAACCCTAAATTTCTTCTCATTCACTTCAATCATCAGATGACTCATTTCCATGTTACACAACATCAACCAATTAGGTCAACTCCATCTTCTTGCTCTTAATAATTTCAGCTCAACCCCATCTATACAACATCACAATGATATAACTTCACCAAGAGCTACAAAATCCTCATTAGTCGATTGAACTCCATCTGCAACAACAGTTCAGTTCCATCTTCTCTTCATAATCATAACGTGTAATCAACCTAGCATTCATCTAACTCTTCTCATTCAAGATTCAATATCAATACCATCATCTTCAGCTCAATATAACACTCATTAATCCACTTAACCTTCTTACTATTGCAACATCACCACCAACTGTAATATCAATTCTATAGTTTTATTGAGCTCAGTTTCAACCATCGATCACTAAGCTATCAAACCATTTTCTGCCATTCCTCAAGAAGCTCAAATGCCTTGAGTTTTGTCCATTCAACAACACTCCATCCATCCCTGGCTAACAACTGCAGCAGCATTTCAACCATCCGTAAACAATTACAGAACCATTCCTTCATTCTACCAAACACATGCCACAATTACTACAGTTCATACATTCCAACACAAAGCACACTCCATCCCTGGAATTCATCTCAATCCTTGCAACCTAACATACATCTAATTACTGCATTCCAACAACAACACCAAACTTGATTCGAGTCCATAATTCTATTCTCTCCACCTAATCCACCTTCTCGATTCATTTGGTTCTTGCAAAGCACTCACTTCTTCCCCGCAACTATATTCTCACACTTCATTCCCTATAACCGCAATTTCGATTCAATCATTAAGCATTGCAAAGACTCTCTTGCAATTATAACATTCCATCACGGGCTCGGTTTCATCTCCACCTAAGCCGCGAAAACATATCACCGAGACACAACCATCATCCGAACTCCATAAATCATTCATTTACAAAATGCGACCCAACATAATCAGATATATTTCATTCTCCATCTCAGGTTCATAGCTAACAGCAACTCGTTGCTCAATCCATTGTCACTCTACCTGCAGTCATATGCATTCTGCACATTCCCTGAACTAACATCCACAAACCAATCCACCAATTAAGTCACCAACAACTTCACCTACTACTTCATTTACAACACCACCACTTTCTGTTGAAACCAAACAATCCCTTCCAACCCAAAACCTTATTCCAGTTTCTTCTCTTCACACCTCAAGAAACAAACCCTTCTTTCTACAGTTTATAAAATACCACCACTTGAAACAATCATCCTCCCTATAATTTCAACATTACCACTAACAGAGAATAGAATTATCATCTGTTTCATCTGTAGTTTTTAAAACAGATAACCCTAGCTTCTAAATTGGGGAAATAAAAGAAATCCTAATTTCTAGAAGTCAAAATTGAACCAAATCCAAAGAATGATTGACCAATATAATCAACATTTTCAAAGAGTTTCAAAAGAAGAAAAACAAACCCTAATTCTCTAATTTCGCAAATCATATCCTTGTTTATAATCAAAACCCAAAATTAGTATGATAATCTTCTTCTTCATGTCACGCTCTTAAAACCCATACCTATTATTCAATCAACAATCAATTTTGAAAGAAATCAAACCACATATAAGAAACCCTAAATTATACACTCTGATTTACCTTTTTTTCCTCTTTACATAGTTCAATCGACTTCAGCACAGTTACCTTATTTCTCAGTTTACCAAATTACTAATTTTTTCATGAACCGTTCACAAAAATCAAGATCGATTATTATGAGTTCGAAGAGAAAGAAGGAGAATCTCCAGAGAGAATAAGAGAAATGGAAGGAGAAAGAAGAGAAGAGAGAGTACGTTTCTTTTCAATATCAGTTTGGTTTAACGGGTGTAGTGTACACTTAACGGACGTCAATAACGTACAATTAAGTTTTTGGTGTAAACCAAGTGTAAGTTATTAATTATGTGTAAATACTCACATAAGTTTTGTACACCTATGTTTGCCCTAACGGCGTTATTAACGGCCAGTTAAATATAGGGTGTAAGCAGAGTGTAATACAGTTTTTAGTGTCTCAACCAATAGAGTTACGCCACTTGTCCTCTCCGCATGCTCCTGTGTGAAAGCTTTTATCTAATTTAATTTGAAGGGGGTGTCATACTCACCGTGCGACGTGGGAGCTCATATGACTTAGTGTTTTAAAGGAGGGGAGATTACACCTCATTTACATTTCCAAGGTAACCACATTCGACCTTAACTGCTTAACCCCCCACTTCCTCGACCACGACCATTTCCTCTCTTCTGCTTCTGTATTCAATTAATTGTAACCGATAGTAATCCAAAACTAAGCTCAAAACCAACAGAACTAAACCAAACTATCAAGTATTCATGTTTCCACCCGCTATAATAAAAACTAATCACTTGGCATGATATTTATAATCAAGACAATTTCCACACAAAAGGAATCAAAATCTTAAGGTAAGTTGTGTTTTTACCCTCTCAATTTATTTTGGTTCAGATTTCCTCAATTTCTCTCAAAATACCCGCCCCCATACAGATAAAGACGATGATTACTGCACAAACCATGTTCTTGAACAAATAAGCAAGATTGAATTCGGCAAATCCTCTTATGGCTAAGGTATGTGCCTTTTAAGGGAAATATTGATTGAGATTGGAATTTGTTAGGTTAGATTGAATTATTTAATATCAAAATTGAAGATTTTGTAGGGTTTTCGTTTTCTAGATGAAGGGAATTTGAATTTGATTTCTGATATATCGTGATTTCACTATTTCCTTAAATCTCTCCACACATCTCTATTGATTACCAGGCTATTTAAGGATGCATATACACTTTTATAAACTCCAGAGTAGATAATCTATCCCAACAGAGAAAATTATGTACAAAGAGAAATTATAACGGAAGCGACTTATGATTGATCTAATTATGTCTACTTCGGCAAATAGTCAAGATGAGAATTTGCAAACTCCCTTACGAGGTGCGTCCCTTTGCTTCTCTAAACCTACTTTTGTTTATGTAATGTTGGGTCATTTACACTCCGTAGAAAGCTATCTCTGCAAAAGCCAACATCAAAGGTGGAAATCCTATAATACTGTGGAGAAGAACAGTCTGTACATCTATCTTGGTATCATCAATTCAAATATAAAATAAATTCCAATGGTGTTTTTTGGGGTACTCATTGTAGAATTTGCATTGAAGGAAAGTATTTGTAGAAGAATGACTCATTTTGCTAATGTTATTATTTATCTTCAAATTGTTTGATTACGCAGGTACCTACATTTACCTGCAAGTTTCTTTTGGAGGAGGTTTTTCATGATTCATACCACTTTGACGTGATACTGGTATATGTTGATTATCATTTTTCCTGAATCAATGTGTGCTTAATTAGCCAGTGTTTATTACGTACGTATGGTAATTTATTTACATGAAGTCTGCAAAATCCTTGAGAGATTAATCAAGACTGGCAACACAACCTCATGTTCTTCTTTTCTTTGAAAATGTTAGGAATATGACAAAGTTTCTAATACGCTACTGAAATGTTTGCCCATGTATGCTGTAACGTTATCAATGTTTTGTACGGGTTTGACTCTGAAAATTGGAATTATAAGGTTTGAACTACAAGCAGTTCTTACCTGAGCATAGTTGTCTCTTTGTTGCATTTTAATATTTATATGGCTCACTAAACATAACCCATAAGATGTTAGGATTAAGAGGGCAAGACATAAATACACTTGAATAATAGCGACTGGAAGATCGTTGGCTAATGTTTCTATTCTTTGTGGTACTTGAGATTTGTTAGGGCAGCTTTTCGTCTTGAATATGCGTTCAACTGTATGCTAATTTAAGTATGTTGCAAGGTAAATACCACCTTTGTAGAACGAAAATGTGATCTTTATCGCTATCTTAACATACATCTGGTATAATTACAACTAGGGGGCACTTTTAATCATTATGGATGAGAAAGTAACATGCATTGTAGGCTACATCTTTTTGGCAGGATTATATGGTTGATGAGACGATCATCATCACATCCTAAATTAAATCTATGTCTTCATGCAGGACCATTGGATCAGTGCAAATATCATCCCAACGGTGCGAGTTGGCTGCAAGGAAAGCAATTGTATCAACAAATGAATCAGAGACACCAAGAAAGCATCCTAATTCTGCTTTATTATTCACTAATTGTTAGTAGAATCCTAATTCTGATTAGTTTATGAATCCTTTCATGGTAATGCGTATATTAATACATTACAATCCCACATGCAGGCCTTTGATATACGTGGGATTCCCTATTCACATTTGCACTATATGGTATGTTGCAAACGATTGAGGTAGCATTTCAAAAATGCTGTTAGAAGGAATTCACACTGCTAGAACCATATATGTGGACCAACTGGAGATTTAGAATTTCTTAGGAGTTCTATCAATTGCGATTTCTTTGTAACACAGTTTCTAAGTTTATAATGACTATGACAAGCAATATCTTTGAGTAAGATGACATTATTTTTTTTTGGAAAGGAAGTTTAAAATAGATTAACCATATCATGGGTTCATATTAGTTGCAGTTCTCATAAGTGAATTGAGAACAATACTGAAATGAATCAATACTCAACCTTAGTACAATGAAAAAAACCCACGGGCAAAGAAAAGGCATCACAACCCGGTGCGGAGCATGGGTTACTATCTAGTGTACATTATAGATGGTGGATTTTCAACAAAGGCCAAAATCGTAAAATCATGATACTGCATGTTTCTGACACGGCTTCAGGCATGTGACGATTCATATTTTACGAGCCATGATGAATATGTTTCTCTAAAGGCCTCCACTAGCTGAGCGTTCGATGCCTCGAATTTTCATCATGACCTCTATGTAGAATAACATAATTAGACGGTTCTCCGTATGATTGAGGACTTAACGCCTTCAGGACGTCGGTGACACTCGTTGTTCCCTGACTACATAGACAGACCCACCTCTACATAGAAGAATGATTGGGCGGTTCTCCGTAAGATTGAGAGCATTAACGCCTTCAGGACATCGGTGACACTCACTGTTCCCTGACTATCTAGACCGTGTATAGATCCAGGCGGTTCTCCGTAAGATTGAGGGGAAAACGCCTTCAGGATATCGGCAACACTCGCTGTTTCCTGACAATGCACCTTTCAGAATGGGTATGACGCTTTAACTGGCTAATATCCCTTCTCCAATAGATTAATTCTACCGTGACATTCACCCCTGAATTCCCAGAAGATAATCTATTTTATCTCATTACTCCGATTTCATGGTCGAATCCACGGTTGATCTCATGGAATGGTAATAGATAATCATTTTACCTCATTACTCCGATTTCATGATCGAATCCACATCTGATCTCATGGAATGGTAATAGATAATCTTACTACTCCGATTCTATGGTCGAATCCACGATCCCATGGAATGGTAATGCTCATTTTATTATCCCGAATCCATGGTCGAATCCACGGCTGAGCCTATGGATTGATAATAAATAATTACTTATCTTTATTACTCAGTTTCATGAATCATTCTCCACTGAATTTCATAAATTAGTAATAAATACTCAACAGCCGGGCATCTGAACTACCACTAAGTAAGCCCCGTAAAATGGTGCAAGTGTACTCGACAATGATGCACGAACGAGCACCCAAATGTACAGACGAGCATTCGAAATATGGACAAATGAGGAATCCTACACGGAATAGGAGAGAGAAAATATTATTAAAATAATAAAGTGGCGCCTATGGGACCGGGCCCACCGGCCGTCCGGTCATGCCGCCGTGTCCGGTCCCTTACGCCCTTTTTCCTTTATTTTAATTATTCTATTATGTTCATGAACCCATGAAAACTCCTTTATTCTGGCAATTTTCCTTATTTGAGCAAAACTCATGGTTTCTCCATATTTTCACGGTTTCATGAAAAATAATAAAAAAATAGGGAAAGGTGTTGCAGGACCGTGCAACCTTGCCGGTCGGCCATTCCCTAGCCGTGGCCGGTCCCACACCTTGCAATCCCTAGTCTTTCATAATTATTATTTCCCTCATCTCATGAAACTCCTTCGTTTGAGCAAAGTATCATGATTTCTTCATATTTTCTCAAATATTGCTCAAACCATGAAAAATCCAAAAACCCAGATGGTCACATGACCGACTAGGCTACTCACGCCAAATATTATAATATCATTATTTTAATATTTTCCAAATTTTTGATCAAACGAGCAAAGTTATACTTTCTCGTTCTAGCAAAATCGAGAATTTCAGTCAAAGACCGAACTCTTCTGGAAATTCGAGATATTGCTCAAACGCACATCAAAAAATAGAAGCTCTCAGGACTGAGACACGAACATTGTGGTGACACGGGCATGCTTCCTTGACCGACCAAGGCTCTAAGGCTTGCAAGGAGTCGGTCCCACACATTTTTATAATTCTGACCTAATTTGCTCAATTGCTCATATTGGGTCCGAACTCTTTCCAAACAACTTGGAATTTGCTCAATCGACCATCAGCTGGTCCCATGACCACCAAGGGCCGGTTTCATACCCTCTTGGTCGGTCCCTCACTTCTCCATAAATTAGGTTTTACTACCTAATGCTCAGACGAGCACTATTTTAATAAATGATGAAACCGGCATTTAATCATCATTCTTTCACCAACCAGTCAACTAAGGACTCTGGTGCACGCTCACTTGAGCACTCGGGAACCACATGGTCGTCCATTATTCCATATGGTCGGTCCCTCCCTCACTCATGACCTATTTTCAGCAATTCATCAATTGAGGAACAATTGATCAAAATTAGGGTTTCGAACAAATGCTCCACAAATCATCATTATGAGCAAGTTCAAACACTAATAAAATTATGATTGGTCCGTCAATCAACATCTGGCTTAATTATATAATATTCGGTAGTCTACCAATATTTTAATTAATATTTTATTGGGTCACGTTACCAATAAATAATTCGTTGAATTGAGCAATACTTGCTCAGTTGCTCGAATATTGATCCAACTATCAATATTCAGTAATTTATCAGTAATTCGTCGAATTGAGCAATACTTGCTCAGTTGCTCGAATATTGATCCAACTATCAATATTCAGTAATTCCTCGGAAAATTTACAACCTTTGTTAATATTCAGAACTATACGTCTCAGCAGACATGTTTGATCCATGAATCACTGAGAATTCGTCACTCATGCTCAATTCAACAAAACCTAGACTCATTGTCTAAACAATCAACAACCGACTAATTGAATACACGTATGTCATGCAGACTCCACGATTCGTGAAACATCAATCACGTCACTTGGGGGGATATCAATTAGGGTTTTGGTCTGGCGGCCTACGGCACGTGGATTCATCCACGATGAGAAATGTGAGTAAGTCGTGAAAATGGTTGAAGGAGTTAGCAAAGTAGTGGGTGGGCGGTTAACCAAGTCTCCGCACGACCTGGAACTGGTTTCACCATGATCTCCCACTTTCCCACTCTTTCACTCAAGAAACCGTCAACTTACAGGGATCAATGTGTTCATTATTCTTGCAATACAAATAAGTCCAAAATCGAGGACAACAGAGAGGAAAATGAACATTCGTCTACACAATAACTCGATTAAAACTTATTCACTGAACTCAACACTCAGCAGTTCATCAATCTTGCAGAAACCCACAACACATCCACAATCCTTGATCATCATTGATCCCACACAATTCTCAGCTTCCCTCCTACAGATCAACCCATCTCCCTCTTTGTGACCGAATTGACTCTGGAACGTTCATTGACTTGATTTAGGCCGGAGTCTTACAGATTGATCTCTCGAATCTAAGCACTCCCTTTGCAGTGCATCTTGTGTGAGGTTCATCAGTTTGCTTGGTTGAGGAGTCTCGTCTGCACGCTCGACTCTTCACTTCCCTAAAAACTAGCAAATCTTTTTTCCCTATCTACAGATTAGCGACCACAGTGGGAGATTAATCTCTCGGTTGCAATCTCAAACTTTTCACAAAATGGTTGATCTTAGGTCAGGTTCAGTTACGAATCCTAACCCAAATAACGCCGGCACTAGCAACAATGGTGGTACTCCAGAAACCGTTCCTGCTTCCAACAATGGTGCTGGCGGTACCATTCTTCCTCAAACTAACATCGGAAGTAATTCTCTCTTCGGCCGCTCTCCTGAGGAAATAAGAGAAAATCCGCCTACCATAACTGATCTCATGAAGATTCAAGAAATTCTTGCCAAGAATCAAGTAGAGATGGCAACAACACAGAAGGAACTATGTGCTCATCTCAAGGATCTCACAGACAAGGTGTCGCCTGAACAAGCTCAACCCCGGCGTAAGTCAGAGAAGGAGAAAGAAAAATCCAAAGAAGCATCTCCAACTCCTGATCATGAAGTTGTTCCAGTCCATGTAGTTGACGATGATGATGAAGTCCACAAAGCTGCGGAAAACTCACCAACAAAAGAGCCTGCCGGTTTCATCGCTCGTGAAGATCTGGAACACTTTATGGAGGATCGAGGGAAAGGTAATGCACCATCTGTCCACCGTCATAAACCTCCATACCCTGCTGCTACGCAAATAATTCATTTCCCAAAGGGATACACCTCTCCAACGTTCACATTGTACAACAGAACGGGAAACGCTCGAGAACATGTCTCTCAATTCCTGGCAGCACTAGGGGAGCATGAACACAACCATGTCATCCGTCTGAAGGAATTCTCGAAATCTTTGACAGGACGAGCATGCACCTAGTACAATAACATTGCACCATGGAGCATCACTGGCTGGGGAGAAATGGTTAATGCTTTCTACCGAAAATACTTCTTCGTCTCAGATTACTCTCTCTGTCTTAGGAAGAATGTCTCAGAGGAGCAATGAATATCCGAGCGATTATGTGAAGAGGTTCAGAATCCAAGCTTTGGATTGCCATGACCCGAATGTCACTGAACAACAACTGGTGGACTTATGCATCAACGGAATGATCCCAGTCTACAGAGCTTGCTGGAAAATCTCTGGCTCCAGACTTTCTCAGAACTTCATAAAGCAGCAAGACGATCAGCGACTACTGCACATGCTTTACTGGAAAGAGCAAAGTCTGTAAAAGTCGAGGTACCTCGAAGCAGCCGATGCCTAGTCAATCAGTACAATCTCTAACCTTCAACAAACGTTGTTGCTGAAAGGAATGAAAGGAGATCCGAGACACACCATCGAGTGCTTCTCCAACATCCCAGACCCCTCTGAAGGCGCAAAAAAGAGATAACTAATCATGAAATGAACAAACCTTGACCCGGCATCAACGAACGGGGAAATAATCAAATGGGTACTCAAACTTCCCTCTTCCCATCGAAGAAGTAATCGGAAGTCTGGGTTCAAGATGATGCAATCAAATTGTTGTTCATCAGGAGAGAGCCAACTGAAGAAAAAATGGAGAATCTTAGGTACTGTCGCCTTCATAGATTCATCAATCATCCAACTGTAATATTTTGAAGCACATCTTTAAAGAGAAGGTTGATCTACAATAGCTTCAACTGGGACTCAAGGAGTACACAAGAATCCTTTCCCAATCGTAACCTTTACACTCTCTGAACAACCAATCAAAGAAGCAGTTCAATCGTTGAACGAGCATATCTGTGAAATTGCTCTCTAAGGCACGAAGGAAAGACATGTTCACAGCACCGAATTACATTATGTCATACATCTATCCATCCCGGAAATACTCCTTTAACTGTTATCCACAGACAAAGAGATGCACGACTGGGGATTGCTTACCACAGTCCATCTCAGAGGAAATGAATTCGGAAGAATGTTGATCGATGCTGACACCGCCATCAATATCATTCCACTGAAAACCCTCAGACCCGCGGGCATCACTCGACAAGAAGCTACTTGTTATCCCATCTCAATCAGAGACCTTGAAGGAATGCTCGAAAATACTTATGGCTACATCACTCTCAAAGTGAACATAAGTTCAACCTTGACAGAAACCAAGTTTCACATAATAAGTAAGATCCAGGATATGACATGTTCTTCAGACGAGCGTGGATCCACGCTAAAAAGATGGGTACTGACAAACGCCTTTGGTTGCACATCTCTCTAACAAAGAAAGTTCTGATCCAGAAGATTTGGTGGACATTCCATCATCAAAGCACTTGGAGAAATTTCGAACTTTGACGAAGTTGAAGCAAGAACCTACAAAAGATGCATAGACATTCATCAAGAGGTTCCGCACTCAGGCAAGTCTCATTCCTTCCATGTCTATGTCATTTATTTCCTCACATGCTATCCTTCTACTAGCAACTCTACTATTGGAAGACGAATGGTAGCTTCACCGCATTAGTATTTTACCAAGTGGTTGAATAAGACATGTCTCCGAATCGAGCACTGATACATTCATTATCGAGATGATGTCCAAGCATGGCAAAGAACACTTTGGACGTTTCTCCATAGCCTTGCAAGAATTTCCATGTGTGCCACAAAATCATAAATCTCTGATGTCTACACAAGTGTTGAATCCCACTACCGAAACGAAATGAATGTCGAATCAACAGAAGATACTCAGGGCCGAGACGATCAAACCTAAGACATTCGATGCTTAAGGGATATGACGCTTCAACGCTCAAGCATCTAAGAAGCCTTCAATTGTACTCCCAATCAAAGAGTACACCTTCGATAATGGCGCCTCTGGCTTCAACACCAATATCTCGAAGATGACACACTGATTCAACACCAACATAATCAAAGTGTAACTGAACTATAATCGATAAGTCTTCATTATCCCATGATAGGACTTCTGAAGAAGATGCAACATCATTCATCCATGGATGGCACAAACTCCTTCAACATGCACTGGGGATTTGATCTTATTGGATAAGATTCAAAACATAACGAATCATTGCAAGATTCCATGAAACGTCATCAACGGAACTTCTCTACATCACAATCCCCTGCACGATTGAGGAATTTCCTATCTTCACCAATCACATCCATGGAGATTGCCGCTGTTATATGCCACAACAACGTCGATTCACTGACGAAGCCAGTTCACAGTCTAGTCATGATGTTCAGGAGAATTCGGGTTGAACTCCCAGTACACCTTCATCTTAAGAATGCTCAACCCACCAACTAGTTCGTGAATGTAAAGGCTTACTGGATGAAGGAGCAAATACTATGTCGATAAATCATGGTTCTAGCATTTTCGAACTCCGTCCGTGGTCTCGGCATCAACAAGAATGTCTGGGGAAAATTCAATTGTGATCTCAGCATCAACAACAGTCTCAGGAGCAACATCCTCATGACAGGGCTTCATCAACTAACCATTATCTGAAGTATTGCTCGATGGATCGTACTTATTCAAGCCCTAATAATTCATATCAATATGTATAGACATGACAACATGTTAAATTTTAAAGTCTTCCCAAGATTGCATGACGGACGGGGACAAGCCAAAGTTTTCTACAAGATGTTCTCATCACCTCTGCAAATGAGATATAACACACTTCAGCCATGGGTTTACAATACCGTACCAATGGGTGAGGAACGGGATGATTCTTCCTCAACGAAAGATGTTCATTTATGTCTCTAATACAACATGCCAAAAGGGCGCATCAATCGAACATACGAGCTGAAAAATATGGCCTTTACCGTCAAGTCTACGAAATCTGAAAAATTTATACGGGATTACAAATTACAAATGTGCGCGCTTCGTTTGCTGACCTCTACAACTCCAAATTAAGTTATTCTTTTCTCATGTGATAAAACAGTCTCAAAGCTTCAAAAGTTGGGGTCAAGCATCGAATTCCGACGTCGTATGAGGTTCCTACGGCTTCCAGAGCATACAACATGCAAGCAGCAATTCTTGGACGTGATTCATAACTTCCACAGTCGATCGGTGTCCACCAGGTCTTTTCGCTAAATCCTTCATCAAGGTACCTCCAACTTCGACCACTTAGGTCTTTGCATCAATTTTTCTACCCGGGTCCTCTATCTGGGTCTTGCCGGAAGAAGGGAAAACGAGAGGGAGAGATTTAACAAATTACTTGGGACTGACGGTCCACTGATCATGACGATCAACTTCACCGTCCAAGACTCGTGGTGCCGGGCTCTCCAGTGCTAATCATTCATCATAAAAAAGGAATGCTACCACCGGGACATGCAATCATGGTCATTACATTATCCTCTCTTGAGAGCAACCTCAATCATGGTCCCGTGACCAGGGTTTCAAAAGTGATGTTTCTACGACTGACAGAAACTAGATGGCGCTGCAAGCACCATGATCATGTATCAATCAAGGGGTCCTGATCTCAAATGAATCAATGACGTTAAAATCCTTCACCAACCGTTCAAGACACAAGCGAATGGTCCAAAGACACAACAAGAGTGTTGTACAACAAGTTCGTCTGATATGATTTTACATTGTCCCGCACAAAGAAGCAAACTAGGAGAAATTGGTGAAGAATATATGGATGGGTCATATACCATTATCTTCGTATGGATATCCTCTACAACATATCCAAAATTTAGAGCAATCGGATAAACGATCAAAGAGTTGTGTCCAAAACATTGGACCACATGCCAGCTGAAAATTTTCTGAAGGTCTCCTGGAAGTTTACTGTTTCGCCGATTTCGGCCCCTAAACATACTCAAACTCAAAAATATTCTTTGCTAAAGCTTTGAAATTTCCTGAGCATGATAAATCATGGGTAGATCGCGAAATTCTGACATCGGACGAAGATTCTACAGCATTTTTGCTAAAATACTGAAGTCTGGATTTTTCTGGTGACGTATTTCAACAAAATTTCTCATATATTCGTATGGATTCTCAATCATTCAATGAAAACTCAGCAATTTCATACTTCTGTGAAGAGAGTGCAGGAGGAACACTTACTTGAAGGGTTGCTAATCCATCTGGGAACTGATAATCTATGGCTATGTAGATATGGTCTAATTAAAGACGGTCATTCGTGCACTTCACACGTTCTTGATGTCTGCGGTCGAAAGGGCGAACAAACTACAGCCCGCTGAAGAATTATAATTTCTACACATGAAATTAGATTGCTTAAACGATCGCAATAATCTCTACTTCAACGGGAAATAAAATAATCAATCTTCAAAAGGATTGCGAGTAAGACTAATCATCAGAGTCATCAGATTCATCATCGGATTCACGATCGTCGTCCTCCATGGAATTCTCTTCAAGCTCTCCCTCAGAGTCAGAACCCTTACTGAGGACTTTTCTCAATTGGTTTTCGGGATCGCCATATATTGCATCTAAATATTTATCTTCTTTATACTATGCTCGAAGATCCGCCTTGGCCAACCGATCAGCTCTTATACCCGGTAGATATGTCTTAACTCTACGTTCTGAAGGCTTCCAGATAGATTCAACTTCCTCAGCATCGGAAACGGAAGCTACGCCATCAGCACGCAGTCGAACCTCATCCTCATCTATGAGAAAGAGACATACCACGTATCAGATTTCTAGCATCTCTAAAAGGTTGATCTGCTTCCGCACGAGCATCCGCTGAATTCTTCATCTGTAGAGTCAGAGACATTTTCATCACCAGGAGCTACCATTATCTGCTGCCAAAAACGCGGAGTCAAAACAAACATGCCACAATATGCGTTAAAATGGTAACTCTCGGACTCTTACATGTTTACAATTTCACTAACTGTAGTGATTATGACGCAGAATCCCTAGAATTTGTTCGTCTCTTGAAACCTTCAGAGATGAATAAAATACATTATTCTAAATCATGACATGATTTTTATAAAACTATGAGCGATTCATGAAACTACTATCATGTGAGCAATTCACATAATTTTTACTCTATGAGCCACTCCCACTAGGTAAACATTTCTTGGTTTTTGTGCACACACTGACAAATCACAAAGTCCATACAAACACTATTTTATAAGAAAAAAATTACTTCTAGCAATTGCTGAAAATCAGATTTTGATTTCACATAAATTTTCACTGTGTGAACATTCACTAATTCTTCAAAAATTGGACAGACGTCCATTCTACAATTGTGAAAACTCACATACAAACATTATTTCACCATGTATAATTGTCTACTTTCAACAACTGCTCAAAATTAAAATATTGATTTTACAAAAATATTTTTTAACGTGAAACTCACGTAGAAAAAACATATATATATATATATATATATATATATATATATATATATATATATATATATATATATTTGGCTCCCTCGCGTGAGCATTCGTCTTTGAAGTGAGTATATTTTCAAAAATTTATGAAAACTCACATATCGAAAATAAAAAATTTCATGAAAGCTCAGGGACTACTAACAGACGCACGTCTATTAAAAAAAAATCTTTTTTCTCTCGTACGAGCATCCACCTTTGAAATGAGAGTTTATTCCATTTTTTGAAATCTCACCGATTTAAAAAAAAAAACAAATCTCTCATATGTTAGGGATCATTGTTTGTTCCTTAAACTAGCGAACGAACATCCGTTCCTAAAACAAGGATTTTCCTTTTTTGGGCTCGGGCCCGCAAACGCTAAACCAACCAAAACTGGACTTTCGACCGACCAAATCAGCAGTGCTTCATCTCTCTATGCTCACGAGATGACACCCTATCTTACTATCAGGGTCCTTGCCTGAACATTTGCTCGTACATGACACCATTGGAGCAAATCGAGGATTTTGAAAATACTTTTGTACAACTGAGTTCAACCACTGATCTCGGCGACTGAAAATCACCATTTAATGCTTACTGCGGAACATGACTGTCCCTCACTAAGTAGGGGACTTAATGTAGATGGTGGATTTTTAACAAAAGCCAAAATCGTAAAATCATGATACTGCATGTTTCTAACACGGCTTCAGGCATGTGACGATTCATATTTTACGAGCCATGATGAATATGTTTCTCGAAAGGCCTCCACTAGCTGAGCGTTCGATGCCTCGCATTTTCATCATGACCTCTATGTAGAATAACATAATTGGGCGGTTCTCCATATGATTGAGGACTTAACGCCTTCAGGACGTCGGTGACACTCGTTGTTCCCTGACTACATAGAGAGACCCACCTCTACATAGAAGAACGATTGGGCGGTTCTCCGTAAGATTGAGAGCATTAACGCCTTCATGACGTCGATGACACTCACTGTTCCCTGACTATGTAGAGAGACCGTGTATATATCCAGGCGGTTCTCCGTAAGATTGAGGGCAAAACGCCTTCAGGATATCGGCAACACTCGCTGTTTCCTGACTATGCACCTTTCAGAATGGGTATGACGCTTTAACTGGCTAATATCCCTTCTCCAATAGATTAATTCTACCGTGACATTCACCCCTGAATTCCTAGAAGATAATGTATTTTATCTCATTACTCCGATTCCATGCTCGAATCTACGGCTGATCTCATGGAATGGTAATAGATAATCATTTTATCTCATTACTCCGATTTCATGATCGAATCCACAGCTGATCTCATGGAATGGTAATAGATAATCTTATTACTCCGATTCTATGGTCGAATCCACGATCCCATGGAATGGTAATGCTCATTTTATTATTCCGAATCCATGGTCGAATCCACGGCTGAGCCTATGGATTGAAAATAAATAATAACTCATCTTTATTACTCAGTTTCATGAATCATTCTCCACTGAATTTCATAAATTAGTAATAAATACTCAACATCCGGGCATATGGACTACCACTGAGTAAGCCCCGTAAAATGGTGCAAGTGTACTCGACAATGATGCACGAACGAGCACCCAAATGCACAAACGAGCATTCGAAATATGGACAAATGAGGAATCCTACACGGAATAGGAGAGAGAAAATATTATTAAAATAATAAAGTGGCGCCTATGGGACCGGGCCCACCGGAAGTCCGATCATGCCGCCGTGGTCGGTCCCTTACGCCCTTTTTCCTTTCTTTTAAGTATTCTATTATTTTCATGAACCCATGAAAACTCATTTATTCTGGCAATTTTCCTTGTTTGATCAAAACTCATGGTTTCTCCATATTTTCACGGTTTCATGAAAAAATAATAAAAAATAGGGAAAGGTGTTGCAGGACCGTGCAACCTAGCCGGCCGACCATGCCCTAGACGTGGCCGGTCCCACACCTTACAATCCCTAGTCTTTCATAATTATTATTTCCCTCATCTCATGAAACTCCTCCGTTTGAGCAAAGTATCATGATTTCTTCATATTTTCTCAAAAATTGTTTAAACCATGAAAAAGCCAAAAACCCAGATGGTCACATGACCGACTAGGATACTCACACCAAATATTAAAATATCATTATTTTAATATTTTTCCAAATTTTTGATCAAACAAGCAAAGTTCTACTTTCTCGTTCGAGCAAAATCGAGAATTTCAGTCAAAGACCGAACTCTTCTAGAAATTCGAGATATTGCTCAAACGCACATCAGAAAATACCGAAGCTCTCGGGACTGAGATACAGATATTATGGTGACACGGGCATGCTTCCTTGACCGACCAAGGCCGGCCCTAAGGCTTGCAAGGAGCCGGTCCCACACATTTTTATAATTCTGACCTAATTTGCTCAATTGCTCATATTGGGTCCGAACTCTTTCCAACCAACTTGGAATTTGCTCAATCGACCATCAGCTGGTCCCATGACCACCAAGGGCCGGTGTCATACCCTCTTGGTCGGTCCCTCACTTCTCCATAAATTAGGTTTTACTACCTAATGCTCAGACGAGCACTATTTTAATAAATGATGAAACTGGCATTTAATCATCATTCTTTCACCAACCAGTCAACTAAGGACTCTGGTGCACGCTCACTTGAGCACTCAGGCACCACATGGTCGTCCATTATTCCATATGGTCGGTCCCTCCCTCACTCATGACCTATTTTCAGCAATTCATCAATTGACGAACAATTGATCAAAATTATGGTTTCGAACAAATGCTCCACAAATTATCATTCTAAGCAAGTTCAAACACTAATAAAATTATGATTGGTCCATCAATCAACATCTGGCTTAATTATATAATATTCGGTAGTCTACCAATATTTTAATTAATATTTTATTGGGTCATGTTACCAATAAATAATTCGTCGAATTGAGCAATACTTGCTCAGTTGCTCGAATATTGATCCAACTATCAATATTCAGTAATTTATCAGTAATTTGTCGAATTGAGCAATACTTGCTCAGTTGCTCGAATATTGATCCAACTATCAATATTCAGTAATTTATCAGTAATTCGTCGAATTGAGCAATACTTGCTTAGTTGCTCGAATATTGATCTAACTATCAATATTCAGTAATTCCTTGAAAAATTTACAATCTTTGTTAATATTCAGAACTATACGTCTCAGCAGACATGTTCGATCCATGAATCATTGAGCATTCGTCACTTATGCTCAATTCAACAAAACCTAGACTCATTGTCCAAACAGTCAACAACCGACTAATTGAATACACGTCTGTCATGCAGACTCCACAATTCGTGAAACATCAATCACGTCACATGGGGGGATATCAATTAGGGTTTTGGTCTGGTGGCCTACGGCATGTGGATTCATCCACGATGAGAAATGTGAGTAAGTCGTGCAAACGGTTGAAGGAGTTAGCAAAGTAGTGGGTGGACGGTTAACCAAGTCTCCGCACGACCTGGAACTGGTTTCACCACGATCTCCCACTTTCCCACTCTTTCACTCAAGAAACCATCAACTTACAGGGATCAATGTGTTCATTATTCTTGCAATATAAATAAGTCCAAAATCGAGGACAATGAACATTCGTCTACACACTAACTTGATTAAAACTTATTCACTGAACTCAACACTCAGCAGTTCATCAATCTTGCATAAACCCACAACACATCCACAATCCTTGATCATCATTGATCTCACACAATTCTCAGCTTCCCTCCTACAGATCAACCCATCTCCCTCTTTGTGACTGAATTGACTCTGGAACGACCATTGACTTGGTTTAGGCCGGAGTCTTACAGATTGATCTCTCGAATCTAAGCACTCCCTTTGCAAAGTGCATCCGTGTGAGGTTTAGCGGTTGCTCGGTTGAGGAGTCTCGTTCGCACGCTCGACTCTTCACTTCCCTAAAAACCAGCAAATCGTTTTTCCTATCTACATACATGCATTAAGATAAAACCGGTTTATTGTTTGAAAATGTGAGTAAATATTGATTAAAATAAATTTAATATGTAAATAGTAATTTAAAATAAGGTATTGCAATCATCTCGTAAGTGGAATTTAACTAAGTAAACTTTAATTATTGCAAGATGATAATTAATTAATTAATGTAAAACAAATAAATAGGTGATAGGGTGTAGAATACATCCTATTTACTATCTATTGTTTATGCTTTCTTTGCTATTTTTCTTGTAAATTATGTATTTTACGCTTGTTTTGAGTTTTGTAGCTACTTTGGAGTCACACGGAGGAAAAGAAGAAGAAATTACTCTATTTGAGCCAAAAGGGCAAAATTGTCATTTCAGGGGCGAACACTATCTGGAGCCCAGCCAAGGTTAAGGGGCAACTCTTTTGGGAGGAGTACTAGTAGCAGTCCAGCTGAGGTTAAGGGGCTATAACTTGGTTACCCCTTATCAGAAGTGCCCGAGTACCAATATCCTGCCCCAAATCAATCCAACCCTAAATCGAGAAAAGGGTTTTCTTTCTCTTCTATCAATCATTTTTTTCATTTATTCCTACACCTGAAAGTGAAAAAAGACCATGGTCGTGCTCACATTAATCGAGAGAATTGATGAAGTAGAAATTAGGGTTCGTGCAATTGAAAAGATGGGTTTGGAACCGAGTTTACTGTGTTGCCATTAATGGTGTTCTTGAAGCTCGGTGAAAATGGGTTTGAGATCGATGTGTGACAGGGAAGAAGAAGATGCAGAGAAGATGGGTTTCGGTTGAGAAGAACAGAGCTCGATGCTGCTGCTTTGGGTTAGCTACAAATTCGAGATCGATGTGTGAACAGAGAAGAAGAGATTGAAATTAGAATTAGGGTTTTACTGTGAAAAAGGGGATCTGAGATTCACAGAAATTTAAGATGGAAGAATCTGTTTGAAGAACATGAAATTGGAGCTGGGTTCAGTTTAAATTCAAAATTGCAGTTAGGGTTTGCCGTTTCTAAGAAACAGATGGGTCTGTGGTTGAGTTGAGATGTATAAATTATGGTAGGGATTTGAATCTAAGAAGAAGATCGAGAGAAATTGGAGATGAATCTGATACAGTTTTTCGAGAAATGAAGAAGAAGATTACAGTAGAGATTCAACTCAGCCGTGAGAAGAATAGAGATGGGTTTTTTGTTGCTGTTTGAAATTTGAGGACAGAATGGATGAATTAGGGTTTTAATGGCGATTGATGGATTCTATGGTGGGATTGAGCTCGATTATACAAGAAGAATAAATTGATCGCAGAGAAGATGATAATGAAGATTGGGTTCGGTTTAGAAGATGGTACTGCTTTTGTTGCTCAAATTACAAGATATAGATGGGTTTGTGGTTATGAATCGAGTTGATTGCAGTTGCAATGAGGAGTTGGTGTTGTAATGGAATCAGAGATTAGGATGTGGTGGATGTGTAGTCTGCTGATATGGAGATGGAGTTGGAATCGATGATGGGAATGATTTACAGGTATCTTGAGTTGTTAATGTGAGCAGCTGCTGTTGGTGGTCGAAAACAAGGAAGAGATACTGCTATGATTGAGAGCAAATGGGTTGTGACCTGAGCTGAATTGAAACTCTGTTGATGAATGAATGCTTCAACTAGATGTCTGTGTAGGATTGTTACAGGGGATTAGCCTGAACTCAAGTTGAGATGTTGATTTTCAAGGATGTGGTGAAATTGGAAGACATAATTGATGCAGAATGGAATGATTGAATGCTTATAACTAGATGTATGTTAGGATACAAAGTTGTGCGGGGATTGAAGAAAAGTGAGGCTGAATTCGTAGGAAGTCTGTGTAAACAAATGTAACTCGGTGGGTTTCCCAATTACATGAGTCGACTCAGTGAGTCCGATGACCGATCCAGCCTTGCAACTCAGTAGAGTCGGCCCAGTAAGACAGAGTTTGACAGCTGAATGAGTGACTGACTCAGCTGACTCCCTCTTCTGCCTTGACCCATTGACTGACGGTTTGACCCATTTGACCGTTATCTCTAACGGAACTTCAACGGAATATTCCTTTAACGGAGAAGAAGATTCCAGTGGCCGTCGGCGACTTTTCAGGCCGGATTCCGGTGAATACCATGATTTTTCATGCGACCCTAAAATTACATAATTTTGTGTGGATTTCTCTCATGAGTGTGAAGACTTAGGTTTGGAATTGGATGGAGAATTTGGCTCAAATTTGGAAAGAGAAGATGGAAGATTGAGAAAGACTTGAAATTGGAAATTGAATTATTAAAGGAAAGGGATTCTATTCCTTGGAAGATTTGGAGAACATTGAAGCCTATAAGTAGAGAATTTCTCTACACACTTTTAGATATCTTTTACACATCTCTCTACACACACAACACTTGTGTTTTTGCTTGCTTTTCAAAATTCTTCTTTTTAATTATTTGTGTGAACTTTAAAAATTCTCCCTTTAATTATTTGTGTGAATTTCAAAAACATGAGTAGCTAATTTTCTTATTGATTGAGGATGAATTCCTAGTTCTTAATATATGATTTGAGTTTTGTTTACAATTCTATCTTGAAGTTTTTCACATGATTATCGTTTGTTTTTACTAATAGGAATGTTTATACATTCATGGTTGATTGATAGATTGTTTAGAGTGCACGCTAAATTGATTTGTTAATTTAATCTAAAGCTAGTGAAATTTAGGGGATAAGTAATCGTTTCTTTACTCTTTACATAAGTAGAAAACACGAGACCTTGCGGAGGGATTCCGTGGAGCAATTGTGTGTGAAAACAACGTTAGCAAGTAGACCTTGATCTAAGAGTCTAACTACTAATATCAACCTAATAAGTTCATAAATCTTAATGTGTTTATTTAAATTACATCTTGAGTGATCTACTACTAGGTGGTTTGGTAAATAGAATCCGGTAGTCGAGAACTTCCGTATCCGGTGATACAAGGGATTTAAGGGTTTAGCACTGATCTAGCTGCTTTACCTACGGTTGGTGATAATCTGTGACTAATAACATGTGGATGAAAAACATAACTTGAATCATTGTTTTGCAACGAAGAAGGATTCCTTGGTCTTGTCTCTCTTATTGATTTCAACTTTATCTTTTAATTGCTTTATTTACTTTCTTTTGCTTTACACCCCCCTTTTGTGACAATTTTGACAACTAGAATCTCTTGCTCCTCGTGGGAACGAACTTAACTACCACTATATTACTTGTTAATTGAGTGGAAAAATATTGATTAATTTGTTGTGGTTACGACACGCATTAATAGGCTACTTCAGAAGCTAGTGTTCCTCCTTAATACAATAAGAATAAAATTCCTACAAGGAGTTAACTAGAAAACAAAAGTAAGAAGAAAGTAAATGATCTACGCATCATCTTCGCTTTCAAATTCAATCCATGTAGCTTGAATCTTTTCCAAATCATCACTGATCTTGGAAAACTTTGTAGCAAGCAAACATAATTGTCGTTGCATATATTTTACTTTGTTGTCTACCTTTTCAATATTCTTGAGTACTTCATGAAATAGGCTCAAAGAGGTAGGATCACAAGAACCGATCCACGAAGGAGAAAGACTTATTTTCCTCTTTAATCATTCATTCTCATCCGTCGAAACGTAGACTTGAGAATAGGAGAGGGTGTACCAAGAGAAGGACCAATTGGAGAAATCTTGAAGGCTAAAAAAATCCTCCCAATCAAGCAATGAAAACCCACTTTCTTGTCATAAGAATTCATAGCCGCCATTTGAAGTATGATCAAACCACAAACATCAAGACCTTGGGTTTCCAAGTCAAGGAATAAACCATTTCTGCAAAGTCTGGACTCCAATGAGAGTTTCTAATGGTGGAAGAACAAACGTTTGGAATTTCAAATTTTCTAATAATCTCCAAAGATATGGAAAGATTTTCGGTTGGAGATTTATATCTCCATCCAACGCTTCGACCAATGAGATTTAAGGAAATAGTCTCACAAGAAGGCTTAGTTTCCCTTGGGCTAAGAATTTAAAATTTTCTAATATCCATATCAACTTATATAACTCTTTTCCCAATTTTGGTTCTAAATAAGAATTTCTCAAGATTCACATCATGGATGTTGGCATACCCTTGTAAGAACATCAAAGCCTTCACCGTGACCTTCAAAAATGTCACAAGAACATACTTCTGAAAGCATGATAATTCACCAACATCCACATACTCCTTGACCAATTTCTTCTCTATTATGAAACCTCTAAAAAGAATTTTGTCATAGGTTTTGGAGCATTCTTCATCAACAAAATTAATCCTATAAGATGTATGATTACTTAATTCTCTTTTTTCCTTGAGAGTAAATGCCTTTTGTGAAGATACCTTAGCCATTTTCTTAGGCTTCATAACATCCCCTTTGATTCTAACCATACTTGCTAAAAATAGTAAGTTTGAGTAGGAGAAGAAGGGAGAACTTACTTGAATTGAGCCTTTTCGAGAGTAATCACCTTAATTAGACACAATCCTTGTTGAATAAATTTGATACCAAAAAAATGGAACAAGATTTTGGAAGATGGTCTCCAAGATCATGATAAACACAACCGGTTCAGAACCCTTAGTTATCTTCTCCTCACGGTATGTGAAAAATTGAGGAAGAAGATGAATAAGTGAGTTCGAGAGCCTGTAGTATTTATGTAGAGATTATTGGGATAAACCGGTTGTGAAACGAATAACTATTTTGAAGAAAATAACTTATCATCTAATAATTTTCATAAAGGACCCTTTTGGGGAAACTTCTCTAGAGAAATATCGATATGAAAATTTAGATGCCATCACCGAGACTCACATACAAGTCTTAATTGATGAGTGAAAACTCAACAGAATTGTGATATAAGATTGGTTAATTGATACATATTTTGACGAAAGTATGTATTTTACCAAGATGGACTGTGTTATCCTAAGCATTTTTGATGTTCTACGAGGATAACATAGAGGTGCTTAGTTATCTTTCAATCACAAACCTAAATATAAATATCAACTCGATGATTAGAAAAATCTAAGAGTATGTCTAATCTTAGCTAGTTAACAAAAACTCTCATGAATCTTGTTCTTGTCTCTTGCTAAGAAGTCAGATAGGCAAGGATAATTTCTATCAGGAGCATAAGATATGTTGATACCCACATCGACTCGTTACTTTTTGGACTCACTATTAGCGATGTGGTCAACTAATTTTCTTATATGGATACAGGTGCGTGCGAGACAATCATGATAATACATAGGGATTTAGGTCATAAGATAATATCTTTTATGGAGCAAGGTTCAACATGGCACAAAGGATCTTTTAATGTCTTCACTACTCGAAAGAAATCACATTCTTTGTTATCCAGTGTAAAGTATCAGGAAATACTCAGATCCCAGTAGAGACAACTGATAAGACATAAAAACAGAATGATCACAACAAACCAAAAATAAACACAATATAAGAATTATTTATCTGTTACTTACCCCATATCAAGTTATATACATGATAGGCTAGTGCCAAACTTTTATTTCCAAGAATTTAGGTGAGCAACATGATGCTCACAAACTATCTCAGAATGATAACCTTCGTCTATGGTGCTTGGACCATGATCAATTAGGTGAGATTTCTTGACAAGCTTGATATCCTCCTTTCAGTTCCTTTCCTATTGAATATGTGATCAATCGGTTGAGTTCCATAACCAATTGGAGTAGTCAATATCTTTGTGATTTTATTTTTAGGGATTGTGCAAGTGTAGTTGCAGGAAATCCTACACTACACCCCTCACAAGAATCCACACAATCAAACCATTTTAAGATGAACAATTATAGTTTTTATTGATTAATCTCTTTGAATGTTTACAAGATAAAAGGAAAATGAGCTAAAGAATTACAATCACTCTAAACTTTCTCTCTCTTAATGACTTGCCCAACACTCGGAAAAGATCTCTCCCTTCGTAAGCCTATTCGGCTCTTTATATAGGACATTACATAGTGGATGACAGCTAAGCTGTCCTTTATTTTCGGGTATGTCTTGCGAAGTGTCGCAAATATACAAATGTCAAATCTCGCAACACTCCTCGATTTCGCTACATCTTCACATCTTTCTCGTGTTTTGGCTATCGTCATCTGTTACGTCGTTTTTACTTCCATCCCGCGATGTCTTCGCAATGTGTCGTTTATGGACTTCGTGAGAACCTTGATGCTGCGATATTCTGATCCTACATCTTGCCTCTTCTCATGTCTTCTCTGTGAAGAAGATAACGTCATGAGAATTAGTAGTTTCAAAATGCCGCGGTCGTTCATTTATTTCCTTTATTTTTCTGCCGACAAGCTTCCGTAAATCCAGTATAATCGCTTACACGTTTTACATATTCCCCTTTTTACCGGCGCATTAAATGCTAACCGGTCACCTTTTTCTTGTCTATTTAAGAAGAGATCTATCAAGGATATCTTTCTTTTCTTTTACTTCATCTTCTTCATCTCTGCATTCTCTGTGAATTTTTTTTTTATCGTCTGCAACTTTTTGCTGTTGTTCATCTTACTGTAAACCTTCCCTGCTACTGTTCTTATGGAGCCATCAAGGTTTGTAGATCATACTGCACGTGATCCATTTGAACTCTTCTACTGAGATTACTTTATTTGATTTTGTTCATCTCTGATTAATTCCTTATTGTTTCTGCTTTAGTAAGAACGTCCCTGTTACCAAATTCACAGTCCAAAATCCTAAAATATCCAAGGGTTCGCAACCAAAATCCGTTACACACAAGAGAAAGCCTGCGAATAGCAAGGTATTAAGAAACATTTACTCTTCTAATAACAATATTGTTGCCTCTGTTTCTTATTTAACTTGTGATTCGCAGGATGACAAAAACGTCGATAGATCCCCCAAGAGATTTCGTCGTTCTAAAAATGTTGAAACTTCTGTTCCTTTTCCTATATTTAAGCTTACAACTCCTCCTACGATATCATCGCAAGATAAATCTACCCTTGATGTCTGCGAAAATGTCGTTGCTGATCCTCCTCCTATGTCTGAGTTTTCCATAGATGAAGTTCCTCATGGTAGTCCTGTTGTGAAAGAACCATTTTCTTCTCCTACTATTGATGCCTCTGCCTCTCCCCCAGTCATTAACCTTCATCAGATTCCATCTTCACATGACATTCCTGCGACAAATGACGATTTAACTCTCCCCTCTTCTGCCATCACTACCTCTTCATCCGAGTCTATCCCTCTTACTAAGGAAAATTTGGAGGGAATGGACGTGGCTTTCAAAGTTTTATCGAATATCATGAATGACGTCAAGAAGACCTCCGTCGATCCTATAAAGTCTAATGTCTGCGAGATTTTGAGTAAGTACTTTGGTTCTGACAGAATTTCGCAAACGTCTTTAGAGCAAGAAGTTAAAATTTTGAAGAACAATCTCCAAGCCATGACTGCAAAGTGTGACACTCTTCGTCTTGAGAATCAAAAACTTCAAAATGTCTCACTGGATCGTGATAATCTTCGCAAGAAGAACGAAGAATTAAAAGGTATCGCTCTCCTCCCCTTTCTCAATTTTTTTTTTTTTTTTTTTTAATCTTCAAGCCCTTGTTCGCCCTTCAAGCTTTGAACCAGAATCGAAAAATGGAGATATATCAATTGGAATCTGTTGTTGAAGAAACTTGAATGGATAGAGACGTTTGGATGGAGCAATATAACCAATTAGATAATCTTCATACATATTCTGTTGATCAAATAGATAATCTTTCTAAAGAAAATGCTGACTTAATTCAGAAGCAGGGCTCATTAAGTAGCGAATTATATCGCCTCTCTTACTCTTTAACTACAACTAATTTGGAGTTGGAAACTTTATCAGATGAAAATGGAACTCTTTATCAAGAGAAGCGAGCTCTGTTAAACAAGGTGGCGATTTCCTCGCAACAACTTGACGTCTGTCAAAAAATATGTAAAGAACAAGAACGATCTCTCTGTTCGTTGAGAAGTAAACTCGAAGAAGTTACTGTTAAGAGGGATAAACTTATCCAAGGTAGAATAACTTTAAGTGTAAAAACAAGCCAACTCAAGGATCAATATTCCAAGTTAGAAGAATCCCACTCTTCTCTTGCGAAGGAAAACGCCTTACTTGTTTCTAACGGAAAGAGCTTGCGATCTCGACTAAAGGGTTTGGTTGGAGATAATTTTGACAGTGCCATGAATCATTTGGAGAATAGTTGTTTGGCTTTAACTCAATTTCTTATCTCGCAAAAGGAAGGTAGTCATGATATTTGACTACCTTATTCAATTTGTTTTCTTGAATTTATCGTATTTTCCTTGCGAATTCAAGAAAAAATCTGAATTATTCTCTATACTTTTATTTTTGCAGAATCCGAGAAAAATCTTCACTCCTCTATTTCCACTTTGAAGTCCGGCTATGCAAAAATTCGCAAAGAAAATGGACTGCTCGCTGCTTCTCTTGCTCGCTCTCGCGATCGGGCAGAAAGAAGATTCGACTACCTCACTTACTCTAAAGATATAGAGAGTAGGAATCATCAGAAAGCACTCCTTCGCCAATCTCACCTCAAAGCTGAAGTTGTTGTGAATGATGTCTTATTGTCCAAATCTCTTGATCCTGTATCTGTCGAACCTCTAGAAGTAAGTGATGATGAAGTTCCTAACCCTCCTGATAGTGATTATGATTATGAAAGCGGCGAAGATTCCGCAAATGAAGAGGTGATTCTACCTAATGAAGCTGTCAACAAAAATTTAGTTGAAGGCGGATCTGGCGAGAATGCAAGAACTGGCGAAAGTGCGGTAGTTGGTGAGGCTAATAAAATTGTTGAAGAACATCCAGTATCTCCTTCTGGCGAAAAAATCGATATTGAGAATTGAACTTCTCTTGTAATTTTACTTCTTGCATTGTTACTTCTTTATGTACTTCAATCACCTTTGAGATGTATTTACTCGCTTATCATTCTTCTTTCTTGCTTTGAAGACAATCTTTGATGTTTGACATTTTCTCGCTTATCTATACTCGAATTGTTTATGTAAATTTTTTCGTTGCGACAAGATCGCAGGACGTCCTTAAATTTTCATGTGATGACCCATTGATCTTGCCTTATCATTTCTCTTATGTGGTCTTATTTTTCCTTCCTAGTTAAAGGTCTTATTTTGCCACCTCTCATTGTTGCGACAAAATCGCAGGACGTCTTTACATTTTCATATAATGACCCATTGATCTTGACTTATCATTTCTTTAGTATTTTTGCCTCTGCAGGATATTTTTCTTGCGACAATATGAGAGGCCTAAATATCCTTGCGAACGTAAAGCCCCATGACATTGCCGTCTTTGCGATGAAATCGCAGGACGTCTTTACATTTGCATGTAAGAACCCATTGATCTCGTCTTAGCTACTCTTTTGCATTTTTGCCTCTTCCGGATTGTTGCACAAATATGACAAGCCTAAATATTCTTACGAATATAAAGTCTCATGACATTTGCATCTTTTTTGACACTATCAGCTCCCTAATGGAGGGTGCCACCCTTATCTTCCCCCTGGATGCCCCTTCAAGGAGGCGTACTTCTGCCATACAAGGCTAGCTCCTCCCATCTAGTCTTAACAACAACCAGTTGTTTTCGCAGCCTCTTATCCCTTTTGCCTATAGGGCTTATGGTTACGAGACTGCACCCTAAGTGGGGTTTTCTTCGGGACGAGTGCAACATAAGCCAAGACTTGCCAAGAATGGCCGAGACACTTCAAATGCCCCAGGCACTCTTGGCTCAACCGTGTACCTCGGCGCCTTGATCATATGCTGACTCCTTAGAAGAGACCCTCGGTCGTCCAACCAGGGTATAACCTTATATATATAGTTGGAAATCCAAGGTATCTCTCCGGATGGGTGTTATTACCCCCAATCTCCATGACTCGGGTTCCGGGGCGGTGTAACCTTTTCCCCGAGCCACGTTACATATACCCCCTTACATGACGCACTTTAGGTACTTTGCCTCTTACGAAATTTTATTCGCGAACTAGGGTGTACGCCATGAAGGTTCGTCCCATTCTGATTATTTTGTCAAATTTGTTTTATACGTATTAGGTACCCCCTACTATGACGCACTTTAGGTTCTTTTGCCTTTTGCGAAATTGTGTTTGCGAATTAGGGTGTACGCCATAGTAAGTTCGCCACTTTCTGATTATTTTGTTAATTCTTCTGTATATGTAAGCTCTTTTGTAATTTCGCTGATTCTAAATAACTTTTCGTCGTTTTCTGTGCGAAATATTCGCATGTTTTTCGAGAATAAAAATGAAATGTTTAATTCTTTCTGCCTCAATCATGTATCATTCCGCAATCTACTTCTTCACCATAATTTTTTATGGGTAATATCTCTTTAAGTATAATCTATTCCATGGTCTATCGAGTCTGCGTCCCACATATCTACCCTCAGGGTCCATCAATCTATATGCTCCTGTTCCAACTATCTCCTTGATGATATAAGGTCCATCTCATTTTTTCGCAAGCTTTCCACCACTTTCTCGCTGATATATCGGTGTTTCTCGCAGAACTAAATCGCCTGGTTGAAATTCACGTGTTTTAACACGTTTATTATATTCTCGGGCTAATCTTCGATGATAATTTTCCATATGCTGCAAATCCCTTTCTCTTTTTTCTTCTAATTCATCCAACTTAGTTAAAATAATACCCGCACTAAGATTTTTCTCCCAAGCTTCTCTCTTTGTTATTGGAATAATAACTTCTGTTGGTAGCACAGCCTCAACTCCATATGTTAAACAGAAAGGTGGCATTCCCGTGGCTTCTCGCTTGGTTGTGTTATAAGCCCACACTGCATTATGTACCTGTTCGCACCATGCTTTATTGTACCCTTCTAATTTCTTCTTTAATATATCTGTGATTGTCTTATTTGTTGCTTCTGCTTGCCCATTTGCCTGAGGGTATAATGGAGTTGATTTTCCACATTTTATCTTAAATGCATTAAGTAACAATTCTATATTCTGTCCCTCGAACTGTTTCCCATTATCAGATACCAATTGTGCGGGAATTCCAAATCTACATATGATATTCTCAAATATGAATGTAAAAATATCTTTGTCGCGAATGTGTTGTATCTTGCCTTTATACGCTCATTTTGTGAAATAGTCTGTAGCGACAATCAGATATCTTCTTTGCCCAGACCCTGGTAAAAACGGTCCAATAATATCTAAACCCCATTTTCCAAAGGGCCACACATTTGTTGAAGATGTTAATAGTGCTCCAGGTGCATGTATTTTCTTTCCATGCCTTTGGCAATCTTCGCAACGTCTTGATACACGTTTCGCATCCTCATGCATATATGGCCAGTAATAGCCTTGTGTTTTCGCTCTGTATGCCAAAGATCTTCCGTCGCTGTGATTGCCAGCATCCCCACTATGCAACATCTTTAACACTGCTTCTCCTTCTTCTCGAGTCAAACACCTGAGTGAAGGTCCATTAAAAGATCTCCGGTATAGTATCCCATATCTTAGTTCATAATTTGTAGCACGGCTTTTTAATTTGTGCGCCTCCAGCCTATTTCTTGGTGTTTCTCCTCTCATCAAATATGCATAGAGTTCGGCTCTCCAATCTTCAATAATGGGTGTTTGCTCCCCATCTTCTATGATCATCACGTCTACCTCTCCTTCTTCCTCCTTATTGATTGATGGTGACAAAAGTGTTTGTATCTTTATGCATCTCGTAGTTGGATCTGTCATCATACTTGAGATAAAAGCAAAAGCATCTGCGAGTCTATTATCTTTTCTTGATATGTGCCTCCATTTTATTTTTGGGATTTTCGCTGACAATTCTCCAACAAGTTTCTTGTATTTATTTAAAGATGGTTCATTTGTAGTGTATTTTCCTTCTATTTGTCGAATGACTAGCTGCGAGTCACTAGTGATTCTCACATTTTCCAATTGCATTTCTATTATAAATTTCAAAGCATGTATTACAGCTTCATATTTCGTTTCATTATTGGTGGATGTGAATTCCAGTCTGAAGGAAAAAGCCATTTTAGTGCCTTCTGGCGAAATCAAAACAATTCCAATTCCGTTACCTTCTCCATTTGACGATCCATCTACCAACACTTCCCATTTATCCGCTCACAACGGGTCCTTTGGGTTTCCATATTCTTCTTCTATATCCATCATTTCTTCCACTGCTTCATCATCTTCTAAAGGAAATTTTGCTAAAAAATCTGCGACAATTTGTGACTTTGGTGAAGATAGTACTTCATAGTTGATTTTGTAGTGTCCTATTTGTGCATTCCATCTCTCGACTCTGGCTGATCTTTTTGAATTCTTCATTATTGATTCAATGGGTACCTTTGTCAATACCATTACTGTATGTGCTTGAAAATATATGCGAAGCTTGAATGCTGCATAAACTAACGCCAAAATTAATTTTTCGATTTTTGAATAATTTTTCTCTGCGGTATTGAAAGTTTCTATGATGTAGTAGATTGGTTTCTCAATTCTGCGTCTACTCGCAATAACACAAACTTAATGCGTGCGATGTTGTCGCAAGATATAGTAGTAATTCCTCTCCACGGTTACGCTTTTTGCAAAATAGATATATTCATCAGATAATCTTTTATTCCTTGCAGGGCTTTATCGCATTCATCCGTCCAATTAAATTTTGTCCCCTTTTTGAGTATGTTGAAAAAGTGTTTGCATTTATCTGATGATCGCGAAACAAACCTCCCTAGTGAAGCCAAGAGTCCGTTTAGCTTCTGCACATCTTTTATTGTTCTTTGGAGTTGGCATGTCGCGAATCGCTTGCACCTTCGCCGGATCAACTTGTATACCCTCTTTTGATACAATGTAGCCTAAAAATTTCCCTGACGCAACCCCAAAAATACACTTCTCTGGATTTACTTTGATGTTAAACTGTTTCATTTGTTCAAAAATTTCTCTCAAATCTTGGACATGATCTTTTGCTTCTTAACTTTTTATTAACATGTCATCCACATATACCTCCAGTGTCTTATGTATCCATTTCGCAAACACTTTTTCCACCATTCTTTGGTATGATGCTCCAGCATTTCGCAAACCAAATGGCATTTTTGTATAACAATATAATCCTCTTGGGGCGAAAAAAACAGTGTGTTCTTGATCTTCTTCAAATGAGAGGATTTGATTATATCCTTTGTATCCATCTAGAGAAGATATTCTATCATTTCCCGCTGCCGACTCTACCAATTATGGGATATCCGGTAGTGGAAAACTATCTTTTGGGCAAGCTTTATTTAGATCAGTGAAATCTATACAGATTCTTATCCCTTTGTTCTTCTTTGGAACTACTACCATGTTTGCCATCCACTCCGGGTATTTAGCTTGTCTTATGATTCATGCATCAAGCATCTTCTTCATTCTTCTTCTATTTGGGGATGATACGTCGTTGCAATCTTTCTGATTCTTTGTTTGAATGGTCTTATATTTTTATCAATCTCCAATTTATGACATGCCATGACGGATCTATTCCCGGTATCTCATCCATATCCCATGCGAAAATGTCTTTATATTCTCGCAGCAGATTAATAGTTCTTTCTTCTTCATCTTCCTCCATCTTAGTTCCGATTTTTAGTATTTTGGGTACTTCTCTGGTCCCAACATTCACTTCCTTTGTTGGCTCTGCCGCGGTGTAACTGGATTCAGGTTCTTTCATAGGTGTCGGCTCTTTTATCTCCTTCGAAAGTCCATTCCCTTCTTCCGAGATTTCGCCAGGTATACCTTTTCCTTCCTCTGCTTTTATCATGTAAATTCTAAATTCTTCTTCTTTCTTTGCTTCCTTCACCATTTTCCTGCGATTTTTCCGCTTCTCTACACGTCCTTCGTATTGTTTTACTTCAATTTGATAACATAATCTCGCTTTATCCACATCTCCTCTAATTTCTCCGATCCCACTTGGTATAGGAAATTTAATGCATTGATGTAATGTCGACGCTACATCTTTAATCGCATGTATCCATGATCTTCCCAACAACATGTTGCATGGTGACTCCATATCCACTACACAGAATATTACTCGAGTTTCGATTTCTCCTAGTAAAATTCGCAATTCTATTTCTCCTTTTGGTTTTGTTACAGATTTGCCAAAGCCATGAATATGATAAGTTGAAGGAGACATTTCTTCATCTTTGTATCCCATTTCTTTATATGTATGGTAGAACATTATATCCACCGAACTCCCTGTATCCACCAAAGTTCTGTTTATTGTCCATTCTTCCACAATTTTTGCCGTGTTCACCTTTTATTTCTGTGTGGTTACTGTGATTACCAAAGGAGATGTGTGTCCCAAATTTTCTACTGGTATTTCTGCTGCTGTGAACATAATTTTCTGTTTTTCCCAATCTCTCAAAGGTAACGTCTTCTCAATTGCTACAATTTTCTTTCCTTCAAAATCTCGTTTATGTATTCTCCCTCTGATGTTCTCATGAAATTCATTGATCATTGTTTTTGTGATCGATTTACACTCCAACCTTTTGTTAAATTTCTCGATTCTAGTTTTCTCCATTTTCACTGATTTATCCACTTGTTTTATCACTTTCTTGATTTAAACAACCTTGAAATCAATCTTTAATCTTTTTCTTCAATCAGTCCCTGTTTCTAGCACCATTATGTAGTTGCAGGAAATCCTACACTACACCCCTCATAAGAATCCACACAATCAAACCATTTTAAGATGAACAATTATAGTTTTTATTGATTAATCTCTTTGAATGTTTACAAGATAAAAGGAAAATGAGCTAAAGAATTACAATCACTCTAAACTTTCTCTCTCTTAATGACTTGCCCAACACTCGGAAAAGATCTCTCCCTTCGTAAGCCTATTCGGCTCTTTATATAGGACATTACATAGTGGATGACAACTAAGCTGTCCTTTATTTTCGGGTATGTCTTGCGAAGTGTCGCAAATATACAAATGTCAAATCTTGCAACGGTCCTCGATTTCGCCACATCTTCACATCTTTCTCGTGTTTTGGCCGTCGTCATCTGTTACGTCGTTTTTACTTCCATCCCGCGATGTCTTCGCAATATGTCGCTTATGGACTTCGTGAGAACCTTGGTGCTGCGATATTCTGATCTTACAACAAGATTTTCCAACATGTCAAATTTGCGTACAATGATAACATAATTTATCAGAGTCGGAACTTTACAAAGATTTAGCCTTATTCATGGTCAATGCAAGACATTTCAAGAATTCAAGAGTATCTTTAATGGCTTTGAAGAGATTTCCGTCTATAGACCGTCCTTAATTTATCGGATTTATTAAGAAGATTGTGAGACAACCTTGTAAGACAACGAAGCCTAATACTCTTGACTGACTTTTGCTCTTCCTAAGAAAATATTTTTTTTCCCTTTAGATTCTTTTCTATCAACCGTTGGATCAAGAATCTTAGTTGAGTTGAGGGCATCTATAGGGATTTTCTTGGACATTAACAAATTTACCTTTAGCCACACATTTTCATATTTTAGTAAATCACTTATAACTTCTTCGTTATAACTCGGAACTGAGTAATTCTTGATTTCGTATTTTCATTCACTATAACATGAAGATACTTTCATAGTCAATGGTTATTTTCTCTAAAGTCTTAGGCTCAAAAACTCATTGAGTGTATATACCAAAGTATATTTTCCGTCAATAGAATTGTTCCGAAGAGTCATTTTGTTTCGATAGATAAAGAGGTAGAATAAACAAGAAAATCAAGTATTAATTTGTTACTAATTAACCTTAAATGAGGTTCTCGATAGATGTCTTCGTAAGTGTTCAATCTTCAGTGTTGAAGGATAACTTTGATTCCATACTCTACTTCTTAAATCTAATAAAGTTCGAAACTAACTTTAGTAGGCTAAACCAAGTATGCTTTTTGGCATCTAAATTTGACGGACATACCAACATCAGTGGGTTCAACCGACCAATGCTTTAGCAGTTCTATTAATAAAAGGAGTAACACCTCGTCACCATTCAAGTAATTTTACGATTATTGGACATTACCATATGAGCATTTTTTTAATGCTATAGATGCTCAACTACAAGAATTATGATTATCAAACTCTTTTCTTTGTCTTTGTGTTATTTCTTCAAGAGTTCAAGAAATCAAATATATCTAACTCGTGTGAATGGATGGTGAAGAATGGAAAATCAATTACATATTCTCTTGTATCTAGACTGATTGAACTTGTCTCATCCTACTAATTTCTACGACAACAACAAAACAAATATTTTCGGTAAATTTTTTTTTGGCAAAGAAAGAACTTAAATATCATTAAACAAAGAGTTTGAAAACATAGTTACATGCCCAAATTGGTTATTATCTTGAGGATTATACCTAGTGTTAACATTGTTGGTATTCATAGAATTCTTGTTTCCCACAGTTTTGCTTTAACCCTTTTTCATAATCAGAATTCTTGAAAAGTACCCTTTTTGCGCCATCCTTTGCCGCACTTTTGGCCACGCGCTCCTTCATTCCTCCACCAGTTAGATCTTGTATGTCTCTTCTGTCTCCACTGAATGTGCTGACATTATCGAAACCTTCAGAATCCAAACTTTCCAAACCTCCCTACTTTGAAACCATTATCACCATTCATGTCTTCTCTATTGTGATTATTACTACAACCTTCTATTGTGAATATTTTCGGTAATGAAAACTATCAAAACTAGTTGATTTAGCACATGACCTAACTGTCGCTGTGAGAATACAAGTTGTAGCAAAGCGACAAATGGGGTCATGTATTTAGGGACCTCTCAATAAAATGTCAGACTCTTTTATTGGGTATATTGAAAAAGAAATTACTAGAAAGTTTAGTATATATTGAAATTTAAAAGAATATCATGTAATATTTTGATTAACGTTTAGCTTAGCCTCTTTGGGGAAAATCATTTTCTTAGGCTGGGTCTAACCATCTCCAAGATCCAAGATTTTGCCTTGTAGGAGTGTCGTTTTAAGTGCTACATTTATCATGATTCCGAGAGAGTACTGTGTGTGGCTTGGATCCAAGATGGAAGTAATCAAGCAAGCGCGAAACTCGTTTGAAAAGCTTTTTGAAAGCGTGTGGAAAAGCAAGAAACGCGGTTTGAAACTGCGTGTGGAAAAAAAAAGAAACGCAGTACCAAAAATAACGTTGGATTACTAGTCTTATTTGAGATCTAATGGTTGATAAATGATGCTGTTGTTTAATTGCGTTCCACGCAGTTTCAAACCGCGTATGGATGTAGAATCTTGGATCCCACTGCGGCTGGGCGTTGGTTTTTGGTGACGTGGATTCAATAAGAAAGTTGAATCTTGCACCACGATTAGACTCAGCCTTATTGAGTGTCAATTTCTTGATAATCTAAAGAAAACCAAATTTGGATAATCTCAACAGAAAACACAAAAAGAGAGTAAAGAGATTGCGATCCGCATATTTCTTATCCAGCCAACGGAAACCAAACTTCTAATCCAGCGATTATAATACAAACATAAAGCCCCCATCAACGGTCAAGAACATCAATTATTTCCCAAAGAGAGAACCCAAAAGGAAAATAAACCAAAACAAAAACCACGATCCGAGTACTTCTTATTCCGCCAATAGAAAACCAGTGTCTTTAATCTAACGGTTTATTTACAAACAAAAACCATTCATGCGGATCACCAATCCATCTAACGGTATAAACACAATTTCAGAAGTTTGACAAAGTCCAAATAAACTCTATAAATAACCGCCACCACCCACCACCATCCCTCACAAATCTCAAAGAAAGAAATAAAAAAAATCCAGAGAGAAGGAAATTTCAGTTTCAGAGTGAGAAAATGTCAGGAAGAGGAAAAGGAGGAAAGGGTTTGGGAAAGGGAGGAGCAAAGAGGCACAGGAAGGTGTTGAGAGATAATATCCAGGGTATCACTAAACCAGCTATCAGAAGATTAGCAAGAAGAGGTGGTGTTAAGCGTATCAGTGGTTTGATTTATGAAGAGACTCGCGGTGTTCTTAAGATCTTCTTGGAGAATGTGATTCGTGATGCTGTTACTTACACCGAACATGCCAGGAGGAAGACTGTTACTGCTATGGATGTTGTTTATGCTTTGAAACGACAGGGGAGAACTCTCTATGGATTTGGAGGTTAGGGTTTTGGTTTTATTGAAATTGGGGTTTTCTGTAAAGTTAGTATCAGGGTTTGGGTAATTTCTCAGTTTAATTAGTTAACAATGAAGTGATTCGAAGCTGTTATGAGCTTTGTTTTGATTTGTAATGCTTTTCAAATGAATGGGAAATTTCAGTTTCTTGGTTACTTTTTGGTGAAATTGATTAGATCTGATACTTTTTAAAATTTGAGCTTATTGTTGCTGTTCTTTTTGATGCCCTGATTTTATATATGCACCACAAATCTTCTCGCCGAACTCAGAACTTGACTAGTGGCATATTATGCAAAACTTACAGTCAAAAATTTCTAAAATTGGTTTTAAGAATCACCCAGATGTGTATTCAAACTGTATTTTGTAAGCAACAGGAAATTGAAAGTTGTTTGTGGAGTCTATTTAGTTCAATTGATCTCTGTGCATTGTAATTATTGATCTATATGCTTTGGAAATATCAGTTTCTTGGTTATTTTTGGTGAAATTGATAATTGATTTGATCTCCTAGTTTTTCTTCAATTTGAGCTTATTGTTCCTTTTCTTTGGGATGCCCTAATTTCATATTATGTTCCTTTTCTTTGGGATGCCCTAATTTCATATTATGATGCAAGTGGAATTGTCTGAATTGGACAAGTTGTTTAAGAGCTGAGGGATCTTTTTAAACATCACATTTTGGATCACCCCTAAAACCTGTACACTGGGTGAGAATCACTACATGGCGTAAATTATGCAATTGATACCCATTACAACCGGAAATGTTTGAAGCTAGTTGCCTAGGATAGTAGCTCAGGTCATTTTGTGCAGTCACCACTGACTTCACCTGAAAACTCATCTGTGTTAGGCTGTGAAACCTGGAATTGGAATCAACTACAGATAGCGGGCACAAAACCTCACTTGTTATAAAGATTTAGCTGTTTTGTGTGTTCTTTGGTATATCTGCTAAACAGGAAAGTAAACAACAGCAAACAAACAGGCGAATATGACGACTTGATCAACTAAGAGTGAAGCTGCTTGCCGCATTTTGGTACATAACTTCTTTATAGCCAATGATCTGCCAGGTGAGCTTACAAAATTATGCTAGAGATGTATTCCAATATCTGGGTATGTATAAAATCTGACTATATGCTTGGTTGACTGTGTGAAGAGACAATTTAAGTATTCACCGGGATCTATAAAAACAGGTTGGGCACATTGCCATGGAAGCTACTCTGATATTTTATCACTACAAATGAGTGATTACTTTTCAGGACTCATCATCCCAAAATTCTTCTAAAGACTTGAAGGGCCCATTCTCTGATACAACAAATGGAGCGGTTGCAACTCTGCTCTGTGGAAGCTCATCTATCCTTTTCAAGTCTTAGGTGGTTAGCTCCCAATCAAATATTTTCAGGTTCTCCCTCATCCTCTCTTCATTGAAACTTTTCACCACGAGACTCACACCTTGCTCATATACCCATCTTAGACTAATCTGTACACAGAATATAAATTATAAACTTACAGAGTTGATTGTGAGTCTCAAATACTATATAGCATGAGATATATGCGGAGAGTATTACTAACCTGAGCAATAGATTTTCCTCTGGCCAGGGCAATCTGGTTCAGTACCTCAGATCCCGTAACCGCATTGGATCCCCATCCAGTCCCTTTAGCTCCCAAAGTAGAGTATGCAGTAACCAATATATTGTTGGCCTGGCAATATTCTATCAGTTTCTTTTGTTGCCATGTGGGGTTCATCTCTACCTTAATCATGGAAGTGGCCATCAGAATTGTATGAGAGTAAACTCATTTTTATCAAAATTCTGAAGTAACTAACCAATTTATGAACGATACTTACTTGATTTACGGCAACCAATTTATGAACGATACTTACTTGATTTACGGCAGGAGGGATGCTGGCTGTGCTCATTAGCTCTTGAATCTTTTCGGAGGAGAAGTTGCTGACACCTATCGACTTAGTGAGGCCAAGCTTCTGACACTCTTCCATAGCTGCCCAGACTTGTAGTCCATTGGAAGGAAGTTGTCCTTATTCCCCAAATCTTTCAAAGTCGTCCCTGGCTTCAAGCTAACTGGATAGTGTATCAGATATAGATCCAGATACTGCAGTTTAAGATTCCTATATTACAGACAACAAAATTGATCATTCATGTATTTCTAAAAGTCCAAGACAGTCTTATATCAGCAAACTAGTATATACACAAGGCATAATTTTTTCCCAGATGGCTATTGCTGTTTCTCTTTACTTTTGTTTTTTCTTGTCAATCAATTGGAATTTCTTAATTTTAGATATCCTTTGAGCAAAAATTACCTTAGAGAATTCTGAAGAGCCAGGAGGACGCGATCAGGGTGAGCATCAGAACCCCAGAGCTTGGAAGTGATAAAGAGTTCATCTCGAGATTTGATACAACCAAGTTGAAGTGCTTCAGCTATAGCTTCACCAACAGACTCTTCACTTTGGTATACGAAAGCTGTATCAAAGTGTCTGTAACCCACTTCTATGGCCTTCAAAATCGCCAGCTTCTCTCTTTCAGACCCTTTAGTAAGGTTTTCAGCTGTTCCCAGTCCTAAAACTGGCATCCCCTTGCCGGAGCTCAGATTGATTACAGGCACACCACTATTCTTCATGCCTATCTCTGGATCTCTATCAAACCAACATAAGATCAGATGCAATTCTAGCAGGTACCATCATAACAAAACTAAAATGGCATGCTTTAGTTGACTAAACAGGTTCCACATGGGCATCTCTACAAAAGCTAATTTATAATAAACAAATAACATTATCTGTTGAAAATGAAAACAAGAACCACACTAATGGATGATTTGGTCTGTGGAACAAAATAGAGATATAAAGACAACGAGAGAGCATTTTGTGGCACTGTGGCAGTCATGAGATTACTACTCTTCGTCACAATCAGATAATACATTTACTAATTTTAAGAAAAAAATAAAAACAAGAAATTACAATCCGATAACAAACTCCCCATTTCAAAAAATTGTCACTCATAGTAGTAGTGTAGTGAGCTTAAATGTTGCGTGAATTTGAGAGATCAGCAGATTGATCCATCTATACTGCTAAGCCATCGGCCATGTCAGGATTTCACGATCTTCTATGGTTGGACGCAGATTCTCAAACTTAATTGTCAAACTTGAAGAAGCTCTGGGAAGTGTCCTCAGTTTCTCATAGTATCTGTTCATTTGTCTCTTTCTATCAGGCGAGATATCTTTAAGATAAGATAGCATATCCAATTCTTCCAAAATCACAGCATTCTTCAAGAGAAATTCCAGAAACTCAAGCTCGTTATCTAGTCCTTCAATTCCAACAATGGAAACTTGTTTGAGGTTGAGCAACATGCATGAGAGTGGCAATCCTGCTTTCCAATCATCTCCTACTTTCACAGATATACTGAATCGACGGTCGACTCCAACAGTTCTATCATCATCTTCGTCTGGTATTCCCAATTGAGGTGGAAGGGGATAATAACTGAAGGAATTCTGAACAAGAATGGAAACTGTAAAAAAACTGCTCTGAAGACAATAACAAGATAGGTTGCATACCAAGTTTAAGGTGCTTACTTTACAAAGACTAAGGGATTCTATATTTGGACAGTTTGTCAGTAAGTACACCATTGAAAGCAAGCAGCCTCTTGTCAACCAGAAATATAAACCTAAATCCCGTAAATTGCAATACTGAGGAAGTTGAGTGCCCAAGTCAAGAGCTCCAGAGGCAACCTTAACAAGTAGTAAGTGTCGTTTTGTTAATGTGGCATCAAACCAACCAAATTAAAAGATAGGAAATCAAATATTACTGGTAGAATTTACGATCTTTATATTTGTAGCTTGTTCACACATGGATCAAAAAATTAAAAACACAGCTTGAAATGATTCCAACAAACTATTTTTTTTTTCACAAGAACAGTTAATATTATCGTGTCCCGCCAAGTTGGTTTCAAGCAACACATGGCCATGGGTTTCAGAACTACGCCTCTTAGAAGTTGGTTAAGGATCAGCAAAGCAATTTGGGTATATCACACACAAGAGAATTTAAGTGTGCTAGCTGAAAAAGTGCAATAAAGATGATAACTATTTGGATGAATTTGATGTTTTCTAAATTCCTACTATTTAACATCCAAATATTCTTTTGATAGTACATCTAACATGATTGATTTTGTAGCAAATCCTAACTGGGACCTATACCATGGAGAGTCCATCCTGTAAAGAAGGAGCCATACCTCAAGTATACCTTCGTAAAGTGTTAACTCTTTCACGTTTCAAGTGCACCTAAAAGATTCAGTAAATGTTTACCATACTTTTCTTTATCCTGTTCAGGAAGCTCCACGTACAATTCTGGGTATTCCCCGTTGGTTTCTTCGTCTCTCATTATCATTGAAATATCAGCATCCACTAAAGAAGAAAGGTTCTTAAGAGAGTATTCTTGCGCCATGAAATCCGAGCAAAAGAAGGATCTGAGATTTGGAGCATTTAACTTGATGGTCTTAGCCACTAGACTATTTTGACCATTGCACACAACGAGGTCCTCCAATGTGGAAGAGTCAATAATGAAATCCTGATCATTATACATCTCCATACCAGTATCATACATTCCCAGGGACTCAAGAACTGGACAATTAGAGATGAGCCTCGTAGCTGCTCCTGGATTTTCAAATGAAAGTCCCTCTAAATTCACAGATCTGAGTCGAGGTAAACAAAACGATTCAGGTACAACAATCAGAGAGTAACCCTGACCCCCCATTTCTAACCTCCACGTCTCCAATGTCTTACAATTGAATAGACATTCAGGAAGCTCAAATGTCCACTCTGCACTAATGCAAATATTAATAGACAGTGTTTTGATATTATGCCTAACAACAGAACAAATCCACGCATTTAGACGACTTGCTAATATATCATAATATTTTGGACACTCTAAACTTTCATCATCCACTTGAGAAAGCGGTAAAGCTAGACAAAATTTGTTTACATCAGCAACATCATCGCGGAGATGGAGTACCTTGTCCATGAAATCAATAAAACGAGTTATCCTTTCTTTACTTGGGTACTTCTGAAACGCAGGAGAATTGAAATTTAGGCCAACAGTATTAACAGAAGTCCAGATATACCTCCATCTTTTAGACAAAATGCAAGTTTTGACAACATCTGTCATGGGAATGAAAGAAAGGATCCGATGAATCAACCCATCTGGTAACTCACTTATTCTGTCTGTTGAGTTTCTTGTTTTCTCCATTGTAACCCTGGAAATGAAATACCTAAAAATTAGTACAATAAATCAACTATTAGTGCTCAGGGTTTTACTTAGTTCATAAATCCTTGTAATTCTACTAAACCCTAGACTAATTCATGTCTAAGTTTGTAAGCAAACACAGAATGAAATAATACATAAAAAAAATAAAAATAAATTCCTAACCTAATAGTATCACAACATAAAGAAAACCCCCCAAATTCTGTAAATTCATTTCATTGAGTCACTAACATTGTTTTTCCATTGTGATTTCGAAGGGTTAAGCAAAGCTAAAATGTAAATAATGGTTTATATAAATGAAAAGAGTCTTTTAGGGTTTACCTTGATTAACAGAGATAGCACAGGAGAGAGAGCCAGTGTGGTTTGCGGGAATGCGAGTGATTTAGCACTAACAGTCTAACATTCAAGCAGACAAATTCTTGTAGGTCTAAAGTTGGGCTTCTGTGACCACCCTGGAATTTGTGGCCCAAAGCAGCGCTTTGTCTCGCGTCTGCTGCTTTGGGGGAGGGCAAGGCAAGGTAGGGGACGGGTCCGGCCAAAGGATTTTCTCTAAACAATGACTTTATCACTGTACAACGACATCGCCTAAGACATGGATTAGTCAGATGGAGTCTGCTATGCTCATTCTGCTGAAGCTCGACTCCCATCTTTCAAGTCAGCGGATGGAGTCTGCACTTTAAAATTTGGAGATCTAATAAAAGTTCTTCTCCACTTCCTAATCCTAATAAGATAAAGATAGAAAATGCCCATACATCATAGTAAATCATCCAGCTAGGGTGGAAAAGTAATTTTTGTAGGCAAGGCGAGGCGCCTAGCGCATTTGGCGCCTAAGGCGGCCTAGGAGAGCGCCCAAGATTTAGAGAACAACAAAGGTAAGCATAATTTGGCGCCTGGAGGCCTTTTTTTCCTAGGCGTTGGTCCTGCGCTTAGTGGGCCTTTGGCGCTCTCCTTTTACAACATAGGTTTGTATTAGTATTAAATTGCGACAAGCCTCACATCAATAACATATTTGATTTTCATTTTAAATTAAGGTGATCTACTCCTTCATTCTTTCGATCTCAGTTTCTCCATCTTTTTTTATTTTGTGTTAGGGCGGGTTAAAAAATAAACACGAGCTAGATCTTAAATTCGACGAGTCTAAAAAATAACAATTGAATGTTATATTCATCTGGGTTAAAAAAGAAACCACAACTAAGGGATACTTTCGCAAATTGGTGGATACTCACGGTTACGTGAGAGTAGATTCTGGCCAAAAGTGTATTTTTTCTAATGACGAAATGTCATTTTTGCCCTTTGCCCTAATTAAAAACTAAAAAGAAAACTAAATTTGGTATCCCCATTCCCTTATCAGAAGTATCTAGACCCAACTATTCCACTTTCCAAGGGTGTGATACTATCTAACAAAAAAAAAAAAAAAAACAATTAATACCGATAGAATGGTAGGCGTAACCGAAAAAGAAATATCAATGCCGACCGTTCTGTCAGCATAACCAATGAAAATCATACTGTGCCAACTGTCTAGCAGTCGCATTAGGTGAACATTGAAAACAATGCTGATTGTTGATGACTCTCGCTCTGCCAAAATCCATCAACAGTTGGCATTGGTATGGAGGATTATGACTATGCTGACAGAAGTGACCACAATCGGCACTGTTGTAATATCCTCGACAATGCAGACAACTATGTCGGCATAGTCTTCATCGCAATGCTATGCCGACTTGAAATCTGTAAATACAACAAATACCTACATAAATCACCTCTAAAACATACTTGTTTCTTCATTTGAAGATTGACGTAGGGTTTGTGTTAGGCTATGAGTTTGGGTTTTTCCATGGATGAGAATTTGATTCTCTACAAAAGTTTGTAATTGGGAGTCATTAAAATCAATGTAAGCACCTTCTTCTTGGTGAGATAAGGATTCTCCAACATCAAAATCTCATTAGAATCTCTCATATCAATCAAATCTCTCAAATCTCCTTCTCCTCCTCCTTCTTCTTTCTTTATTCTAAAATCTAAAGTTTAATCTTAACACACTCGGGGATACTCAAGGGTAATTTAGCCATTACCATTTTTTTTTGGATCAAGAGAATTTTCCAAATTACTTCATAATATTTTTTTAGTATCCCCCAATTGTGTTTTTTTATTTTATTTAAAAAATGGTTGATTTTAGGCTCATGATTTATGTCTCATATTCTTGAGGATTTTTTCGCGCTTTCGCAAAAAAAATAATCTAAAAAGTTTGATCTCATCCATTTTTCATAATTTGATCGAAAAGATAAGTATGAATGTCGTGAACTAAATTACCAAATAACCCCGAAGTCAGTAAGGATGATCGGAGCATTTATAAAAATATCTGGGTAAATATGACATCTTTTACTTCACATACCATATCATTTTATACACAGTTCTAAGTTAGTTACCCATATATTAACTTTCATTTTAAACCATTATCCAACTTAATCACAAAGAATTGCTCATAGCGATCAGAGAAACCCAAATAACCTAGTTGAGCCGATCTTCTTTTAAAATCTCTGTTCTACTCACATCCTCTCTTTATATATTGTGTTTGTCCCTCTTTCTATTGAGTTTTCAAATTTTTGGTTTCTAGATTTAGGTTTTTCGTTCTTAACCTTTACTGTTTCCTCTTCAAGGGTTATATCCATTTATACTTTATTTGATTTCATTATTAGGTTTAGGATTATATTAGTATTAGTATTGGGTTTAATTTTCACCGTTTCTTTATTAGGGGTTTCTTCTGATTTTGTATATTTTGTTGAAGTTCATCATAAACAACAACATTAACAATATATCTACAATTTCAGCAGCACTACCAGGTTCTTCCAAGTCAACAACAGTAGCAACCGATTCTCAAAAGACACCAGCAACAACACTAAATCCACCAGCAACAAACAATTTCAGACTAAATCTGATGAAGACCCAAACCTCCTCCAAAGACCGATTTCTTCCCTTGATGACCGATTTAGGTTATCTAATTGTTACTTTGAAAAAGCACTTGAAAAATGGGTGGATCTATGGATCCTGTTATACCTAAATCTGATGAAGACCCAAACCTCCTCCAAATGCCCAAAATCGGTTTTCATATTTCCTGGAAATGCTTTGTCCAATATTTCCGAAATCTCTCAATAGAAAATCTCCAATTAGTAAATGTACATTACCAATTTTTATTTTCTGAGATATGCTTTTAATTGTTGGTAATTAATGCATATAAAGCTAACAACCTTAATTAAAAGATTCTTAATTTATTTCGGACCGGGATCTCCTTGAGTTATTAAGGAATATCTTTGAACAATAAAAGATAAGAGTTACTGATCATGTTCAAAGTATGTTGTCATCTTTTCTTTGTAAATCCTCTTTCATATTTACAATCTTGGAATCGATTATACCACACTTCCAAACAAGATTAAAATTGGTTCATCTGTATTCCAAGACAACTATGTGATTGACCAAATATCAAATCACTAATCATGGGTTTACGGTTTTACCAAACACAAGGATCGGTTCTACCTCAATATGGTTCTTTGGGACCGATTACATCGATTCTACGGATCGGTTCGTCAATTACCATGACCCATATACTCATGGTGATTGGTTACACAAGTCACTAGGATCGGTTACACCAATTATTAGGACTGGTTACACCAATTACAAGGATCGATTACACAACTTTTTTGTGATCGCTCACACCAATTATAAATATCGATCATACCATCTTAGGTGATTACTTAGGATCGATTGCACTAATAAAAGTCATACCAAAACATATGTTAGGCACTGTGACTAGTTATACCAAGATACATAACAAGTTATGATCGGTTCTACTAACTCACACATATTGGTGATCCAAAGATATGCAATGAATAACAATACCAATAAGCCTAGCGATTTCCCTTTCGATTGATAAAACAAGTTCATGAATGTACTTCCTTTAAAAAAATGTGAACATTGTTTCCTAGGATGAAATTTTCACCTTCACCCATAAACATAATCACAATAGCATTCATACGATTATGTCGATGTCATATATACGAAGTTCAAAAGATAAGCGTTATACTTCGTATCCTAATTCCTTAACACTATGATCATGTGATCATGTCTTACTACTAGAGTATAATCATTCTCAGCTTCGCAGTTATGTTTTCAATATAACACGACTTAAAAGATACGTTAGGAATGAAATAGTTCAAGTTGATATTACTAACCTCAAGAGGAAGGATGATGTCGTCGTTGTAGCTTGTTACTTCTTCACATTCTTCAAGTCTTTGAGTAATACTTATATGTCTCATAATCCTAGACTTTCTAGTCTAACCTATACGAAGTTGTCTCTAGTACACAATCAATCGACTCTTAGATGAGTTTTGATTCACTAAAATATGACAACCAAACTTGACATACCAACACTTGGTGGGTTCAATCGAGCTATGCTTTAACACAAATATATCTACTAATTGTAGATTTGCTATAAGTTTTGGATGAGTTACTGTTAATCCAAACTAGACCATTTAAACTAGTTATGTTACTTAGAAAATCTTATGGAATGGTTAGAATTCATTGTCGGAATATGTCTTGTAACGAAGCTGTTAAGTGGCTTGATTATGTATGTCGTATGTATGAAATATCTGTGACTATTAAAAGTCCCCTGGTCAATCCTGTAATAGATCCTGACTTTTTGAAGATTAACCTCACTTTTCTCTCGATCTGTAATCTTAAAGTCGTATGAACTGTGTTTTTTTTTTTGTTTCATGTCTTAATGTTAAGGATTTAGAAAGATTATCAACCCAGTGAATCGTTCTGGGCCCGCTGAATTGCGGGTTAACCCGGCTGGGTCATCCGGTTCTTATGAAAGAAGCCGTTTTTTAATGAAATTACTGGGTTACTGTTAGATCAGCCCGGAAAGGTGACTGGGTCACCGTTTCACTGGGCTGACCGGCCGGGCCGGGCCGGTTTTCAGAACATTGATTCATACATTCAATTGATTCTTAAATATTGCTAATAGTAGATTTTCAAAATACTAGTTGTTAATCTCAAGCATGGAACATCAAGAGCCCTAAGCTAAGCATGCTCCATCAAGTGAAAACACAACGAGTTAGCAAAAATCATTATTTCAATTTCGATTCAATGCAAATAATCATAAAAAGAATTGCAGAAATTAATTAAATTGATATTACCACATATTTGTTGGAAAAATAGCTTCCTCCGTCGCCTAAGCAAATGGGTTTAGCTTCTCATATTAATCACTTGCTCAAAATATTGGTTCATAGCTCAAAAGTTGATTAAAAGGGAAAAAAGGTACAAAGCAGCGAGTTTGTAACAAATATAATTGTTACAAAGCCCACTGTTACAGAGGAACCCTAACAGAATTGTTGCGAATTCGATTAATTGTTGGAAAAATTGTTACAGAAGGTTTGAATTTGAAAGTAAAGACCACAGTATTAACGACTGTACTCTGTATCTGTGACTGATCTCTGCAGTATTATGTTCTTCAGCTCATTCCTTCTGCTCGTGTTTCTCTTTTCTGCTGATGATCGAAATCGTCTTTGCAACTCTTCAAACTTCTCTGTAACTACCCCAAAGTCTCGACAACCCCTCTCAGGGACTAGAACCACCCCTTATATACACAACAGGGTCCGTATCTTTCCTTAATATCTCTCGAATTCTTCTCTCCCAAGTCACGATAATTCCTCCTCAATCTTCTCTGTACGCGGCTGAATTACTCCATCATTTCCTCGACTCGGTAAAATTGTATGTTAGGAGAATATCTCCCCTTAGACCCCACGTAACTTCCATATTGAGCTTCCAAACTATCTCGAGATAACTGCCATACCCTGTTTAGCTTCAACTCCGCGTTTCTGTGATATCTTTTATTTTCTTGCGAAACTAAACGTGCACCATTCATGTACGATCCTAACAAGCCCATGGTAATCCATATCCAAGACCGAATCCACGATAATATCGACCCAAAATCCATTCACAAAGTTCGAATATATCTCTAACCCCGATTTTGCTTCCAATTGATATCTAGCCAGTTGTAGTCGAAGTAGAGGCCTATACTAGTCCTGTTTACTCAATGCAAGTCCATACCAAACAATTCTGGCGATTGAATCTCATTAAACACCTTCCAAATTTCGAACCCTAAACTCTGTTCTCGCTGCCAATATTTTCCCGCCAATTTTTGGAATTTGAATTTGAGAAGATGAGTGCCCCTTATCCGGACTAGGGGTGCGAATAGCAGTTGTCCTGGGGTTGCCCCTTATCCAAAATAAGGGGTGTCTTTAGTGATTTCCTCACACGAGCACAAATACCACTTTTCGAGCCAATTTTCCCGCAAAAGCTTATTTCTCCAAAAACACCTACAAAAACGTAAAATAATCAAATAAGTATAAAATCGAGCACTAACAATACACATAATTGAGATCAAAATAGACACATAAATGTGTCTATCACAAAGCCAATCTCAAGATGAAAACGATGGATTTTACCAACCACAACCGGAGGAAGACTATTTGGGTGCCCATGTATGCTCTAAACTTAGATAATGTTGGTTGAATTGGTCCAAATTTTCAAAAAAATGTGAATTTGATAAGTAGATTTGGGCTTGTTCGGTTACCTTGTGTGAAGAACATGTAACCGAAATCATCTGAAAGTGTAGTTCGGTTACTTTTTCTAAACACGCAGGTTACCGAACTCTCCAATAATGGAGGTTTTTTGAAGTTCGGTTAACGGACATGTTACCGAACTCTGTAAATAGGATTACAATATTATTTTCGGTTTGGCCGAAATGTAACCGAACTTTAGGGTCTATAAGTTCGGTTAGTTTGCAACCAATAGCTAACCGAACTTATGTAAAATAAATTTCACATTAGTGTATAAAGTTCGGTTGGTTCGCAAACTTCATACCAACCCACTATCTAACCGAACTTACGTAAAATAAAATTTGATTTAGTATACGTAAAGTTCGGTTAGTTGTCAACTTGCTTGACAAACCGAACTTTGAGTTCGGTTATCCCGATAAAATTATCATGTAACCGAACTTTAGGGTCTATAAGTTCGGTTAGTTTGCAACCAATAGCTAACCGAACTTATGTAAAATAAGATTTCACATTAGTGTATAAAGTTCGGTTGGTTCACAAACTTCATACCAACCCACTATCTAACCGAACTTACGTACAATAAAATTTGATTTACTATACGTAAAGTTCGGTTAGTTGTTAACTTGCTTGACAAACCAAACTTTGAGTTCTGTTATCCCGATAAAATTATCATGTAACCGAACTTTAGGGTCCATAAGTTTGGTTAGTTTGCAACCAATAGCTAACCGAACTTATGTAAAATAAGATTTCACATTAGTGTATAAAGTTCGGTTGGTTCGCAAACTTCATACCAACCCACTATCTAACCGAACTTACGTACAATAAAATTTGATTTAGTATACGTAAAGTTCGGTTAGTTGTCAACTTGCTTGACAAACCGAACTCTGAGTTCGGTTATCCCGATAAAATTATCATGTAACCGAACTTATTTCTGATTGCAATTGATGTTGTTCCATTTCCTATAGATTGGATGTCAACCTATACCAATGGATAATCAACCTTCTCCGGTTGGCACGTTGTTTGAAGATACATCTAATCACTATGTCAATGATTTGGTTTTTGATAAACCTATTGATGCGAAGAATTGGGCTAGAGACCATGACAAGAAAGCCATGTGCGTATTAGTTTTGAATGGAAAAGAAAGCCAAACTCGTTTTGAAATGGTTTGTGAGAGAAGTGGAGATCCCGATGTTAGTCACAAGAAGAAGGGTTATGTGTATAAAGGAAAGACGACGAGGAAGAACACAGCGTGCTCAAAGAAAATTAAATATCCGTTCAAGCTAGTATTTAATAAGTGCAAAAAAAAGAATGGATGGGTTCTATCTATGGATAAGGTGGAAGGTCATCATAACCACCCTCGTCCGGATGATCTTGAAGGACATGCAATGGCCGCAAGGCTCACTCCTCAATAAATGGAGAAAATATCTAAATTTAGGAGAATGGGAATTTCACCACTTAACATGCTTCGCTTACTAAAGGATGATAACAAGGATAATGTATCATCTTTGATGACCATTTACAATGCAATTGAGATAATTAAAAGGAATGAATGGAAGGATAGACAAGTGATGCAATAATTGTTTTTTTGCGCTAAAGAGAAAGGCTACGCGGTTCAAAACAAGGTAGGTACGGAAGATGAAATAACGCATCTCTTCATTGCGCATCCGAAGAGTGTTCAATTGGCTCAATCCTTCCATCAAGTTCTTATAATGGATTGCACTTACAAGACTAACAAGTACGAGATGCCATTGTTGAATATTGTTGGTCGTACCTCGACGAAGTCACCGTTCTACCGTTGCTTTTTGTTTTCTAGAAGATGAGCAAGAACCAAGTTACACTTGGGCGCTACAACAAGTGAAGGCCATATACCGAGATGATGATATCCCCGCGGTTATAGTGACGGACAACGATGTAGCATTAATGAACACAATAGAGAGAGTCTTCCCATTAGCACATAATATGCTTTGTACGTTCCATATATGGTGTAATGTGATGAATAGGTGCAATCCTCAAATTTGTCCACCAAAGAGGAAAGCCTTTGAAGAGATTAGTAAGCTACCGGAAGATGAACAAGCGGATGCAAAAGAGGAATTCGATATATAATACACTATAAATCACGCTAAATGTGTTGCTTTCTCTGGTGAATGGGAGACATTGACTTGGTCTCTCACCGAAGAAGAGTATAATCTAAATCTTGCGGCATTTATCGAACATTGGTTTAGCCCCGAATATACTGAGGATATTGTAACGTATGTGGTTAAGCAATGGTTGGAATCGCACAAAGAGCGCTTCGTTTATGCATTTACCAACCACCATAAACACTTTGGGAATCAAGCGACAAGTTTAGTAGAATCGGCTCACCACCGGTTGAAGAAAAATCTTTTTGGTGTGTCGATAATTTTGTGATTGTGTTTAACGCAATGGAGAATTACTTCAACCGCGATATTGATAGAATTAAAGAGAAGTTTCAAAAAAGCCGCATCATGAAGTACAAAAGGATTGTACAAAAAGATGGTAACATCAAGAAAATGGAGGAGCTTCGGTTGTTCAAGGGACTCCATTATAATGTTTCACGTGCTTGCATTAAGAGGTTAATGGTAGAGGTGAATTTGATTGACATATGGGGACCCAAGCCGGACGAGGTGTGTGTTTGCAACATGATGAAGTCTATGGGACTCCCTTGTCGCCATATGATAGTTAAGTATGAGCATGTGATAAGCACGTAAGTGCTACATTTTATACCCATATTTATATTAGCTAGGCTACGATATTCTGGCTAATATCATTATTTTGATGCTTTTATAGAAAATACAAACAAATTCGGTTGTCCGAAGATAATTGGCGAAATGTGAAGCCAAAATGACGTTTGCGATGAAAACAACCAAAGTGCTACCTCCAGGGCTTTAAAGAGACATGCTTAATTAACATTTTTACGTCTTTATGTGCTTATGCTGGTCGGAGCACCTAGGTATCTCACATAGAAAGCAAGCATATGTTTCTTATCTTTGCGTACAAGACAGATTTTGGGTTCTATTTGTGGTTCAACATTAGTTTGGAGTGCAAGTCTTTCCCTTGAATTGAAGCATCAACATGGGAGGAGTTCTTGGGACCAAAAGCATGCATGAATGGTGACTTAGTCAGCTCGGGTTTGTGATTATCCTTCATTGGGACTCATGATTCATCAATGGCAGGGAGCTGGTGTTGCTTCCATGGTTGTTGTGGAAGTGGTTGTGGTGGACTGAGTTTGAGAAGAAAACAGCTGTGGCCAAGCTTGGTTCAGCTGTTGTGATCGATGGATAGCTCAATTGGTTGGTTCGAGAAGATGTTGAGAGTACTGCGACAACAATGGAATTCAGAGAAGGCTTGGTTGTAGTCGACGGAAGAGCTGTTGTTGCTGCCATCGCAGCAAGACAAAGAGCCGGCAGTTGGTGTTACTCGCAAGGATGACAGGAAGAGAACTGATGCCATGATGTGAGCAGTGCAGGCAATAGTAATGGAAGTGGTCGTTGAAGCAAAGAAGTGCAGGTGAATCTTATTGGCAGGTACTATAGCCGATATGGAGTACGACAATTTAACCGAGACGGAAAAACTGGAGAATTCAGGCAACAAGGGTCTAATTGATTGGCAGGAAGAATCGTAAGTGCCTGGGATTGCAAACCGTTGGAGAAAGTGAGTAATGCTGTGGTTGAGACTTAAGAAGTACGGGGAAGAACATGAGTGCTGGATTATATGGCCTCGGTGGTGTTCGATAATGAAGTAAAGAGCATTCAATGGGAGTGTGTTCAGAGATTGGTGACTGCAGAGAGAGCTCGAATCGAACGGTGGTTAGATTCTTTGAAATATTAAGAACTGGTGGAGATTGAAGTGGGTTTGTGGTTTAGTTCAGCGAGAGAGGAAGATAGATTGGCTGAGCATTGAGTAGTCGATGAAGTCGAGTTACTGGCAGTGTTAGATGGATCGTGGTGCGAGAACAGGGAAAGAAGGTTGTCAATCTACTTCGATTGTGAAGGCATGAAGTGATGGTTCTCGGTGTTTACTTGAAGTAGCAATTGTTGTTCTTTGCTATGGCAACAGACAAGGAGGCTGCAGTGGTTAAATCGACGGAGGAAAGTTGGTTTCTGTATCTGCAGATGAGAAAATGGAAGTTGCAGCAGTGAATTAAGGATTGCGTGTTTGGCTAATGGATGTTTATCCCACATCGACTGCAATGAGAACTTGGAAATGGACTGAACGTTGTTGAATGATTTGAGTTCTTATGTGGGGTGTTTGGTTCGAGTGACTGGAGACAATTGATTTGCTTCTCAGCTGGTGGCTTGGGTTTGAATTGGCGACGCAGTTTAGAAGTTCATGGAACGGAGGTTGGTGGAAAAGCTAGAGTCCGAGTTTGGAAATTGGTGTTAGTGGACCGGGCTTCGATAGGTGCTGAGTTAGATTGGGCTGTTAGACAATTTTGCTGTTTCGGTGTAAATTGGACTTCACACAGCACTTGCATATATATTTCACTCGAGACAGACAGAAAAGGGGAGGCCGGTTTTGGAGGCTACACAACCGACGAACAGAATAAGAAAAAGGGAGGCGGCTGTGGCTGCGTTTTCTTTCCTGTGAGAGCCGCGGACAGAGACGAGGAGAGGAATAGGGTTTGCAGTATATTTTCCTAGTTCCATTTCGATTTGATGAATCAATTTCTCCTGAACATGTTTATGGATTTTAAGAAAGCCATGTCTTGCTAGACTCTTTATAACTAGGGTTTTTATGGTTGAAACTACATGGGTATTAGGCCATTTTTGATTGAATTGAATTATGAAGCAATATACCATTATGATTTGAATTGATTAATTTTTGATTATTGTTTATCGATTAATTGAAGTATGAGTTGTTGCGTTACCGGTTTTATAAACCTCTGTGCGTAATTGGATAGCTTTACAAATAGTTTTGGTCTCATTATTTGATAGTCCATGCTTGGGTTGAATCCTTTGATGGGTTATACTTAGAAGAGCCGGATACAATTTGTGAATCAATATGTTAGTTTCGTATGATTTTCTCGCTAATACAATTTGATAGTGCATGCTTGGGTTTAATCTTTTGATGTGCTATGCTTTTAGTATACTAGTGACATTTGCGATACTATCCTTATAATAGGTGATGTCAATAGAACGAAAGATAAACACATATTCATAATTATGTTTCATTTCAGTAATTGAACAGAAATAGTAGTGGATATCATGAAACCCTGGTTACCGACTTTTCCTTTGGATTCATTTTATTAGTTTACTTAATTTTGTTATTTCATTTCAATTCTAAAAATCCAAAATATTCTTTCTGTTCCTGATTAGATATATTGATTATCAGTATTTCCACCGCTCCCTGTGGGTTCGACCCGTACTTGCCTCTGTCTACTAGTTAGACACCGTGCGATTGCGGTTATCTACATATAGGCATCTCCGGATCCTATCAATTTTTGGAAATCACAAATCATCACCACTGCCGCCTTAAAATTATGTTTTCGTTCAAATGCTTTAGAACCATTCTCCTGATAGAAATGCAAGCCGCTGCTTGAACAAATAAGCCACGTATCCCACTATATCTTAGCTCAACAGCACCATGCGTGTCCCACGGATTTCTTTTAACCTCTTAAACAAATACCTAACACCACACTGACCACCAAGGACCATTTATCTCTCAAGTGTTAGTGGAAATGACGTGCTTGGAAATGCAATCCCTTTGTATCCTTTGTGTGACACACCCTGGATGTGAATTAATAAGCAGTACACAATAAATCGGCAGCCAGTTAGTGTTTCATCTCTGATGCCATGCCGTGAATCACTATGGTGATTTTTGCCGCAAAATGCATTTAAGTTCTCATTTAACCGTTTATCCTTCAGATGATCAGATATTCTTATACTTTCTACAAAAGTACTAAAATAGTGTTGTTAACCAAAATATTGAGTCCTAGCTCATATAAATATGGGTATAAAATGTGGCACTTACGTGCTTATCAACACCCCCACACTTATATTTTGCTAGTCCTCGAGCAAAACAAAGAATGTATATATCCGCTATACAATAGGATATGGAGAGACGTCTGCTAAACAGCTAGACGGAACCACTAAACAGTAGTTGAGAAATGTCTGCTAAACAGCAAGACGAATCCACTAAACAGTGGATAAAGATGTCTGCTAAACAGCTGATCATCATTTTTATATATTTTTTTTATTGTAGACCCGCTCAACAGCTGATCATCATTTTTTTTTTAAACTCCAAATGAAAATGCCACTCCCCCACACTTAAACATTACATTATCCTCAATGTAATTGAGTCATCCAACGTAAAAATTAAGGTGGAAAATTTTAAAATAAAATATGCAAAAACTAAACAAATAAAAATAAAAGATAGAGTGAAGGGAACAAATCTGATGGGTTGACTCCCATGAAGCGAAAGGTATTTGTCTCCCTTTTTACCAGTAGCACGTTCTCAAACGAGGTGAGGTTAGTACCTCAAAGTAAGCAGCAAAGCATATATATAAAGTCTGAAAAGTTGGGGATCAATCCAACAAATCAGGTCAGCTGCGAATATGAACCTGCAAACACTATAAAACTCCAAAAAGATGTGTAAATCCATTCCCAATAGAAAACAATCCTTAGTCGAGAAAAATAAATCACTCCCATGGACAACAAACATAAAATATATATTATTTTCTATTCGGGAAAGACACTCTAAATCAGGTTCCAAATCAGCTGAAATACATTCGGTCGATACATTATCTTCACTAGAAATCAAAGGAAGCAATGTATTGACAATGTAAAAAGGTACCTGATTATCAAACTCAGCACAATTGTTTAAACCTGTATCTAATGGTTCAATTTTATGAAACTCGGTAACTCTTAAACTTGTTTCTAAGTCCGCGGAAATAACTTCTGTTGGTGAGTTACCTTGATTAACTATTGGAAGTCGCAATGCATTGACAATATCAATAAGCATAGGATCATCAGAATCCGCAAAGTGGGCTAAACAAACTGAGATTGGTTCAAAATCAGCAATTACCTGACCAGTACCAATCGCCTCCACATTCACATCAGCAATTAGGTTATCACAAGATGAGTCAGCAAAATAGGAGCTCAATGGAGCAACAATATCATGAATAATCGCCTCATTGTTGTCTGCAACTAAGTGAGTTATAGGAATCTCGTTATTCAAATGATTAGAAAATATCTCATTATGCATGTCTACTGTCTCTAAGTCATCAGACTCAACAATAGCATCTTCTGTATAAATATGTTCTTCTAAATCATCATTATCTGAATAAATGGTGTCTCTAACACAACTCTCTTCCTTTTGAATAGACATATAATCAGTCAAATGATCATGAGTTGGGTAAGATACAATAGATTCAGATATTATATCGGTATCATAATTCCTAAAATCACTTCTAGTGTCAAGTTCATTTTCACCCTCATGGTATTGGGGTTGATACTCATCTGAATAACCACCCATAGCGAAATTACGTGGATTCCAAGTTCCATACCTGAGACGATTATAAGCAAGAAATTCCTTATACCGTGACCCATACATGTATTCACCAAGCGTCATAGACGACGTCTCGCGCAAAGCATTCATCGTTCTCAAAAGGGTACCTAAAATAAATTTCTGACACACAAAACAAGTCAAAAGGAAAAAGAAACGCTAAAATAAAAATATTGTACAAAAATAAAAATAAATAAAATAAAAACCTAACTATTTATAAAATCAAAAATACTAATTACAATATTCCTCAGCCACTCCCCGGCAGCGGCGCCAAAAATTGATAGGATCCGGAGATGCCCTATATATAATAACCGCAATCGCACGGTGTCTAACTAGTAGACAGAGGCAAGTACGGGTCGTTCCCACAAGGAGCGGTGGAAATATTGTAATCAATATATCTAATAAACTAACAAGAAATGATGTTTTTTGATTTTTGAAAGAATAATAAAATAAGAATAAACTAAAGTAACAAAACGAATCAAATGGGAAAAATGGTAACCAAGGTTTAATGTATCCACCACTATTTATATTCAATTACTGAACTGAAGCATGATTCATGAATTATTTATTATCCGTTCTATTGACATCACCTATTATATGTATTAGATCCGCAAATATCACTGGGATACCTTAAGCATGGCACATCAAAAGACTAAACCAAAGCATGCACCATCAAATTGTGTTAGCGAGAAAATTATACGAAACTAAATATGGAATCACAAATAATACCCGACTATTCTAAGCATACCCCATCAAAGGATTTCACCCAAGCATGAAATATCAAATATGTACAAATATATTTTCGATCCTAACAATTATGCACAAAGGTTATACAAAACCGGTGAAGCAACAACCCATGCATATTTCGATTAATCAATAAATAAAATCATGGAATTAATCAAATCAAATCATAATAGTCTTTGCTCAAAATTATTCAAATCAAAATAGCCTAAAACTCCAAGTGGTTTCAACATAAACCCTAGCTACATAAATCTAGCAACATATGACTTTCTCAAAAGCCATAAACATATAATAGAGAATCACAAATAAATCAAAATGGATGGGAAACCATAAAACTTCAAACCGTAATCCTTTTTATCACCGTCGTCGTTGCTGCTCATTTCCTGGTTTTGGCTTGTCGCCGCAACCTCTAGTCCGCCCTCCTTATCTTTTTCTCTCTCGCCTTATAACGTGCTCCAGTCTCCGGGTCTTCTAATTGGATGTATGGGCATGCACAATGGCCCAATTCAATTACCGAGTCCAACTTCTAAATTCCGACAAGCCCACTACTCAGCCTGGTTGTTTGCTGCCATCTTCTTCCATACTGGTCATCATTGCATCTGCCAACAACCACAACAATTTCGGAATACAGATTCCCATTACCTCTCTTCCGTGACACCCAGGCCGTTCTTGTTCTCTGGCCTTCCAAGCACCGCCGACTGCCAGCTTTCCACTCCATATTCAGGCCATTAACAACTCCGGCCATAGCACCTGCTCCCATTCAAACCACAGCACCACTAGCGACCAAAGTACCAACAACTTTCTCCATCACTTTCTCAAATTTTCTGTAGCCTGAATACTCTCCATCAACAACCATTTAACAACACAACTCCTGACTGCAAAGCAAATGAAAGTTTCCTCTTCTAACTTCTCTATATTCCCTGAACCGGCGACATTCGTGTGCAGCCAAATTTCGTTTCTGAACCATCTCAGTCTCGGCCGCTCAAACACTCCATTCTTCGTCATTCTCAGCTTGAGAGAACAAAGCCCCTGACTCTATTTACTCGAGCTTATCTACAACACCAGCAGCCAGCCCATCTCCGAGATCAATCACCACCATTAATGGCAAACAACCAAAACTCCATCTCGTGCTTTGTTGGTTGCAGGGCTCAGCCAATCGAAGCCTCCAATTCAATGATTATCGATGCCTCACTTCGCTGCTATCTTCTTCCATTCGAGTGCCGCAGTCCAAAATACAACCAGCCATCACAACCATCGCTGCCTGCCAAAACTCGACTTGGAAAACTTCCAAGACATGACATAATTACCACAGTTCGATCTTAATCTTCCGTGAACAGCACCAGTTAACTGCCAACAACGACAGCGGTATTAAACTCTTCATCTCGGCACAAGACCCCCACAGCCATTGCAGGTAAACGAGACCACCACCACTGTGTACGCTGCATTCATCTCTCAACTCTCTATCCCGGCCACATGAACATCATCCTTAAACAACAGTAACAGCTCAACTTCATTTTCTGGTCATCTATGCATCACTTCCATTTGTTGGGTGCAATAATCAAAAACAAGGAAAAATCAAATAAGAAAAAGTTATTGATACTTAGCTCCTTTATAATGGAAGTGATTGATTTGACGAAACAGTGAGCTCCCCAAATCTCCATAACGAAACAAGGCAAAACTTTTGAAAAACAGTGAGTCACGTGTTCAACACGTTGCCCTTAAGACATTAGCGCCCGGATACACTCAAGAGTGATTCTATAGCCCTCACAGGACGGATATCTCCAGGATAAAACACCCTACTACACCTACTACTAGCATATGTAGTATATGCTCAACTTGAGCTTGGCAACTCCGAAAAAACCGTTAAGGAAAATCGCTAACGCTTAAGAAACGACTATAAAATATTTTCCCTTAGGGGTCCCTCTACAATAAGGAGCAACCCCTTTTTTTCATAGATTTTACAAAAGTAGTGAATTTATTTATATAATTGACAAATATAACTTAAGAAGAAAAACTCCCCGATGTGGGACTAAAATGCTTATATAGTCTCTTAAAACAACTAAAACGTGGAAACTCCACAATGTGGGACTAATAAGTTTTTTCATTCACAAAAGAAAACAATAAATTATAATTTTATTATAACCTTAAAAATTATTTTTTAGTAATCGTTTTCCAACAATCCCCCACATGAATGAAAACTCAATAAAACACGAAAACACAGATAGATTTTGGTAAATCAACAACCCAATCTCACGATCCGAACTCGGTGAGCAGACAGACGGATCGTGCATGTTGAAGTCATACTAGCCATTCCAACGCCATCTCCCTCACACAACAGTGTGATGACCCCAGGATCATACTATTGATTTCTAAAATCATATAGTATAGAGAGCTTTCATCTTTAGTTCCTCACAAGTGAGACTAAAGGTTCCTTTCACCAAAGTGAAAAAGCATAAACTAGTGAACCCTTAGTGACCCTTAGATCCTAAGTTCCAGTAATACCAATTTAGGCAGAGGTGTCCATGAGGTCTTGAACCTTTTGCTTAGTGAGATATTACCGGAATTACTTGCTAGAGACAGTGAACTATGTCTAGAACTGCTAGCGTTTGATGTAATTCGCGATAACAACCACGAATAATATCTCCAAAGGTGCTGCCAAGCTCGTGCCGTTTTGTCCAATTTGGCCCTGGACATATCCTGTTTCTCAGAATTCTCTAGAGAATCAAAGCTCATATTCTCATAGGAAGCGGCCCCACTTCCTCATTCAGATAGGTAAGTTTCCATAAAGAGTGTTACTGCTACACCCCACTTCAATCTTAAATTGAAACTATAGAACTCATTAAGACTTCTTAAAAGTCATCCTTCACATGCAGTCACACTATCACGTCTACACCATAGGGAAGGGACAGAGAATGAAATTCTCTAATAGTGTTTACCTTTACCCACCACAAATTAGTTGTCTCATTCGAAACCTTGATCATGGGATCTCCAGTCAGCAAGGTTGAGTATCCTTCATGGCAAGTTTAATTTATGAGCTTAAGCCCCATCCCCCTCGATGCATTTCTAACTATCTCTTTGGATAAACCTTTCGTCAAAGGTTGCGCGATATTCTCCGTGGAGTTTATCCAATCAATGGAAATAACGCCGATTGAGATTAGTTATTTTTAGCTTTAGCTATTATAGCTTGGCTAACACAATGTATAGATATAGGCTGCACGTGCCTATGCCGAGAGAGAATGTCTTCTAAAAGCATGTTAGGCACTCGGCCCCTCTCATGCTTTATCTAACGCAATACTCTTAGATTCCATAATGAATTGAGCAATATATGTCGGTTTGGAAATCTTCCAAAAACAAACCCTCATGCTAGAGTGAAACCATATCCACTCGTAGACTTAGACTCCCCGAGTCAACTATCCGATTTGCATCATAAAGTCCCTCAAGGACATCAAGATACCTTTCATAAATCAAATAAAAGGTAATAGAGTATTTTAAGTACCATAATACTCTACTAAGTGCATCCCAATGCTCTTGCTCTGGACTACAAATATATCTACTTAACTTACTCACAATATAGGCAATGTCCGGACTCTTACAGTTCATTAAATTCATCAGACATCCTATAACTCTTGAGTATTCAAGTTAAGATCCTCCATTTTCTTTATTTTTCTTGAGTCTACAAGAAGAATCGTATGGAGTACAAGCAGGCTTACAATCAGATTGATTGTATCTCTTAAGCACAAATTCAACATAATGAGAATAACTAAGACTATAAATATTTGATTATCTTCTAATCCTCATCCCTAAGATTACATCAAAAGCCTTAGTATTTCAAGTCAACGTTCTCATTCAAAGGCATGGTTTTAGTGGAATTAATCACATCTATGTTTGTATCAAGTATAAACATATCATCAACATACAAGCATACAATCACATAGGCATCCTTAACAAGTTACTTATAAATATACTTGTCAGATTCATTAACTTAAATCCACTACACATTATCTCATGATCAAATTTTCCATGTCATTGTTTACGTGCTTATTTGAAAACCATACAAAGATTTGTTCAACTTACAAACTTTGTCTTCATAACCTTTCACTACAAAGTCCTCAGGTTGGTCTATGTAAATTTCTTTATCTAATTCACGGTTTTAGGAAAGCTGTCTTAACATCCATCTGATGTATCTCCAAGTTGTTTATGGCAGCAATATCAATTAGCATCTCAACAGAAGTAATTCTCGTCACAAGTGAATAAGAATCAAGGAAATTTACACCTTCTTTTAATTTATATCCTTTAGCTACCAACTTAGCCTAATATTTTTCCACAGTTCCATATATCTAACGTCTCGACTCATTTACATCCCATGGTCTTACTCCCTAGAGGTAAACTAGCAAGCTCCCAAGTCTGGTTCCGACGGACTGAGTCCATTTCACTAAATGAAGCTTCTTACCAGAATGGGGTTTCAATAGATGTTATGGCTTCTTTACGAGTCTGGAGCTCAGATTAAGCTAGGCTTATTAAGAAGTCAGGTCCATAAGAAGTCTCAGTTCTAATATTTTACTTCTCCTAGGATCAACTCTAATTCATCTTCCTTAAAGATAAGTTCTGACTATTTGAAAATAAATCTAGGGGATCAACATCACATCTCTAATGAGGTACATGATCAAGAATAAACATGTTCAAAGAACTCAGCATCCCTAGATTCCATAATATTATTCAGACCAAAGTCAGAAAAAGCAGAACTCACAACCAAAAACTATATGGAGTATGGTACTCAGGATATCTTATCTAAACACCCCCACACTTTGACGTATGCATAAGAAGGTTGTCTATCTTTCATAAACATATGGATTTTTATCTAATCCTTTAAAGGTTACTCTATTCAGGATATAACAAAATCAGAGGACGACCTCCCCCCCACAAGTTGGCGATTAATCCTTTAATCAACATGGCATAAATCATCTCCTTAATGGTTTTGTTCTTACGATCAACTATACCATTAGACTACGGTGAATAAGGAGGTGTGATCTTATCAATAATGCCATTTAACAAGTAAAGTTCTTCTATATGAATTTCATACTTGCCATCTGTTTATGGGTGAAAACTACTCCTGTAGAATTTGGTAATTTGGGGTGTGGATGAGGAATGAATTTAAACCTTAAACAAATGCACTGCGCGGTGAGTGCTTGTAGATTCGAGAGATCAATCTGTGCAAGTCCGGCCTAAACCAAGAAATGGCCGTTCCAGACTTGTTTCGGTCACAAAGTGAAGGAGATGGGGTTGATCTTAGGGAGGAAAGCGAAGAAGGTGTTGAGATTGTGAAGGTGTTGGCTTGCTTATGACTTGTAACAGAAAGGTGAGCAGGCTTGCGGTTGATGCAAGCAAGCTCTGGGTGTTTGAATACGTTTTGTATTAACACTTGGTTTTTCTGTCTCGTGCTGAACTTGTGTTGTTGTTTGAAATAGGGCGGAGAACCTATTTATACAAGTCATTGAGCCTCATTCACGTCTCTCGTGGGAAGTGGAGGAAGTGGAGTGATGGAGTAGTGGAGTTGTGCGTCGACCAGTCTTGCCCACTTTTCTGTTCATCTCTAACCGTCCATGACTTCCGACACGTTCTTATGATGGCGCGTTGCACGCACTGCCACGCTGTAAACCGCCAGACCAATACCCGTATGTATCCCCGGTTTGTGACATGATTGATGTCTGGAATGTGTGGATCTTGGATCCACGAAAGATAGCATGTAATCTTGAATTGAATAACCTGTGTTATTCGAAAGAAAAGTCGATACTTGTGAAGTATCATGTGTATTTTATGCAGAGTCGCATTATGGTGTGATAAAGTGATGGGTAATGACGCCTCACTAACCAAATAACTTCGACCGGGGTTGTATAACCAAGTGGTGAAGTTGGACGGATGAGATGATCTTTGAGACACTCATCTGCGGCCCAGATTAATGAATATTAGGTTTTTTGAAGAGGAGCGCAAGCATGACTCTTGACTTGGTCGAAACCAAGTAATGGAAGAATTTGGAGAGGACCGACCGGACGTGTATGTAGATGGCATCTTTGGTGTACACGTCCATGTCTTACCGTCCCATGAAGGTGCGATCTAGGCCACTCAATTTGACCGGCAAAGAGGAGTGGTTGAGATCGGTTTGCGGCGAAATCCTTGCCGCAAAGGGGTTGGAAACCGCGCGAGATCCCTAGTTCGGGCACGCGTTTCAAGACGACACATCTTGGTCGGTCTTGGTCGATGGGTTTGACGGGAAGATGGCAGGCTGGTGATCATGCCTATACTCGATTATCCCATGAAAACGTGATCTAAGCCATTCAAATCATCCCAGGTGAAGTTGAGTGGTCGAGATCGGTTTGCAATTTGGGAAGTGTAACCACGCATGTTTGGGCGGGCGTTTTGGATTAGCCGGGCATGGGATGCCTTGGCCGTTTGCATGAGGAGGTAGATGAGCCCACGGTGGTCATCTTTGGTATGACCGGCCCTTGCTTAATCTAATCTGTGACCCTCCATTCGTGCCGGAGAAGATGAACGCGCGTGATGATTTGAAACCCTAATTTTGGCTTTCAAAAGCCGTGCGTTTGGGTGATGATTTTGTCCACTCCTTGTTTGGGTGATGATTTTGTCACGGCCAAACATTGTTGTTCTTGACCGATTGGTCAAGTGTGTAATGCTCAATCGGTCCCACGGTGATCGTGTTGACATGCTCTGGGCCCTTTAAAAAGGCATATAGGAGAGCGTCTACATCTACACCTCCATCTATACCTGCGAAGATGGATGGTTGAGACTGACTTTTACGACGACACATGTAATATTTTTCTTATTGATTGAGGATGAATTCCTAGTTCTTAACATATGATTTAAGTTTTTGTTTTCAATTCTATCTTGAAGTTTTTCACATAATTATCGTTTGTTTTACTAATAGGAATGATCTTAAAGACATTCATGATTGATTGATAGATTGTTTGGAGTGCACGCTAAATTGATTTGTTAATTTGATCTAAAGCTAGTGAAAGTTAGGAGATAAGTAATCGTTTCTTGACTCTTTACATAAGTAGCAAATACGAGACCTTGCGGAGGGATTCCGTGGAGCAATTGTGTGTAGAAACAACGTTAGCAAGTGGACCTTGATCTAAGAGTCTAACTACTAATATTAACCTAATAAGTTCATAAATCTTAATGCGTTTATTTAAATTACATCTAGAGTGAGCTACTACTAGGTGGTTTGGTAAAATAGAATCCTAGTCGAGAACTTTCGTGTCCTATGATACAAGGGATTTAGGGGTTTTAGCACCGAGCTAGCCGCTTTACCTACGGTTGGTGATAATTTGTGACTAATAACAAGTAGAATAGAACATAACTTGATTCATTGTTTCAGTAACGAAGAAGGATTCCTTGGTCTTGTCTCTTTATTGTTTTCAACTTTCGATTTTAATTGCTTTGTTTATTTTCTTTTGCTTTTTACACCCCCTTTCGTGACAACTTTTACAACTAAGATCTCTTGCTCCTCGTGGGAACGAACTTGACTTCCATTATATTATTTTTAATTGAGTGGAAACATTGATTAATTTGATTGCACCTACGACACGCATCACTCGGGCTAGTATAACACACCGAGAATCAGCCTGTACGGGTATTTCGTACATGGTTTCATTATAGTGCTTGGAGGTTCGTGTTATTCTGTAAGAGTAACACTCAGTCGTCATGCCACACTGATAATGAGTACTGTAAATACAAGGCTTATATGAAATTCACAGGAAGGGATTGTTGCCACATGCTCCAACCTCGGAGGAATTTCATGTATTCACATAATGGGATTGTTGCTACATGATCCATTCTTGGTGAATTAAGTGAGGGAGTATCCAACACTTATAAATGGCTTTATCTTTTACAAGATGTCAGCGCATGATTTTTTATGGTTTTTTACAAATTTAACCTTAAACGAAAATCCACCGTCAACACCATCATGTTCAGACCTAACCGTTTTAGTGGTAACATATACTTTGCTCAATTTCAAGTTTATACTCTTAAGGCTTCTAAGGCATCATCCTTACCCCTAAGTAAGTATACAAAATAGTACCTCGTACAATCATCTATGAAAGTTATAAAAACACCTTTTACCACCTTAGTTTGGTTGATTTCATGTCAACTAGGTCTAACCGAATTATTCAAGGGCTTAGAATTAATGAAAGCAATTTGCTAAAAGGTTTTATAGCATATTTGATTCTACGAATATTTAACTTTGTGTTCAATATCCAAACTAAATTTGGGTATGCAGCCTACGCTTCGATTTATGCATTGACTTATATAAGTTTACGGTTCCATGTCTACCATGCAAAACATTCAATCACGCAAAAGAAAACACAATAATCAACTACTTCATCAATTTTTTCGTTAAGCTTATATCACCTTAAGTCTTATAACGCTTTCTTCAAAATCACATGCCTTAGGTAAGACAAGTTTTCCATATTCAATTAATATCTTAAGTCTTTTACCATCTACAACAGAACAAGATACAAGATTCTTGCATATGCCCTAACATGAAAACTTCATTCATGTGAGAATATTACGGTATGAGCTTAACAAACCTTTCCCTTTTATGCAACCTCTGGCACGCAGAGTTACTCATATAGAGTTTCTCGACATCTCCTATCCTCGATAGGAGGTGAACAGTCTCTGTTTCAACAAACATGCTTGGTGGCTCCAAAGTCCACCTACTGGTCTCTCACATTAGTTATTAAAATAACTTCCGACATCATGCCACTGAACTCGTACTAGTTTGTTTCAACTAAATTAGCATTAACTATCTACTAATGAAGGTTTTTATGTTGCCTACAATTTACTGCCGTATGGCTAGGATTTTACACACATAAAATCACCCTTAATTAAAGTAATGCTAGATTCAGGTTTATGAAACATACCTTTCTTAAGAAGACTACGCTAGAGTTGCGTTTGATGTTCCAACCTTTGTCGCCTTTGGAAAAATTGTGTTCATCCACATGCGCTTTATTAGACATGTCCCTTTCCAGTTTCATGTCACAATCTTCGTTTATACTCTGACTACGGAGATGGTAATTTCCCAAACACCTAATACACCACATCTCAGAAACCTTAGTTCAGAAACGGAAGATAAAATATGAGTTTTGAAGATAATATCTAGATTTACATTTCTGCCCGTCAGAATTTTTCAGGAACGTTTCTCTGTTTTGTAAAATATACAAAAAATACTTTTACAACTCCAAAATTCTGAAATTTTATGTGGGTAACTATCAAGATGTCCACTACGTTGTGTCAAAAGGGTTCATCGAAATTCCTTCTATATTGTGAGATAAATTCGAAACTCTACAGCTGACCAAAAATTCGTTTTCTGTTTTTTCACTCCATAATTAACATCCATGATTCACAAACCAATCAACCATTCTTGATTATTACAAATTATAATGTCTTAATATTGTTGGGTGCAATAATCAAAAACAAGGAAAAATCAAATAAGAAAAAGTTATTGATACTTAGCTCCTTTATAATGGAAGTGATTGATTTGACGAAACGGTCGAGCTCCCCAAATCTCCAAACAGTAACAAGGCAAAACTTTGAAAAAATGAGTGAGTCACGTGTTCAACACGTGCCCTTAAGACATTAGCGCCCAGCTACACTCAAGAGTGATGCTATAGCCCTCAGGAGACTGGATATCTCCAGATAAAACACCCTACTACACCTACTACTAGCATATGTAGTAGATGCTCAACTTGAGCTTGGCAACTCCGAAAAATCCGTTAAGGAAAATCGCTAACGCTTAAGAAACGACTATAAAATATTTTCCCTTAGGGGTCCCTCTACAATAAGGAGCAACCCATTTTTTCATAGATTTTACAAAAGTAGTGAATTTATTTATATAATTGACAATATAACTTAAGAAGAAAAACTCCCCGATGTGGGACTAAAATGCTTATATAGTCTCTTAAAACAACTAAAACGTGGAAACTCCACAATGTGGGACTAATAAGTTTTTTCATTCACAAAAGAAAACAATAAATTATAATTTTATTATAACCTTAAAAATTATTTTTTAGTAATCGTTTTCCAACACCATGCACCGGCAAAACCAACTCGTCAAGCTCAGGACACTCCTCCGATTCCAAACCCTGACCGTCCAATCAAAGAACCATACTGGACTCGATTCACATCAATGCAACCATCTCTCCCAATTCTAAATCCAAGCTTAACACCCGATGGTCAGTCATTCACTTCAACCAAGACTACATGATCGGACCTGTCATACCTGATCGGTTTGCATCCGAAATTCCATGTATACATGGCAATCATAAACACCATCGTCGCCCGCAATTACCTCGACCAATTCAATCAATTATAGCAGCAACATCTCCACTTCGAACTCAAATGAGGTCTCGGTAAAAACCCATCATCGGGCAATCCGTCTTCATTTGCATCCATAAATCAACTTCAGTCCCATACTTCATCTTGTCGTCACTATTTAATTCCATCCATTTCATTCAATTGATCCAGCCACGTTCAACCCATTTCTTTGTGGGTAAAACCGCGGCAACACCGACCGCAACAAATGTACATCTCACTCCCCAACGAACCTCGCCGAGATTTCATCAGAATCCAACACCACTGCGCCTCAAAATTATGTTTGTCGTTCAAATGCTTTAGAACCATTCTCCTGATATAAATGCAAGTCATGCTTGAAAAAATAAGCCACGTATCCCACTATATCTTAGCTCCAACGAGAACCATGTCATGTCCCACTGAGTTTCTTTTAACCTCTTAAACAAATACCTAACACCACCCCGACCACCAAGGACCATTTATCTCTCAAGTGTTAGTGGAAATGACGTGCTTGGAAATGCAATCCATTTGTATCCTTTGTGTGACACCGGGCGTGAATTAATAAGCAAGTACACAATAAATCGGGAAATGCCGCTAGTGTTTCATCTCGATGCCATGCCGTGAATCACTATGGTGATTTTTGCCGCAAAATGCATTTAAGTTCTCATTTAACCGTTTATCCTTCGGATGATCGGATATTCTTATACTTTCTACAAAAGTACTAAAATAGTGTTATTAACCAAAATATTGAGTCCTAGCTCATATAAATATGGGTATAAAATGTGGCACTTACGTGCTTATCAACATGGCATAATCCCTCTAGCGATATAGATCCATATTGGCAACAAATAAGTTTTGTCCCTCCTCCAAAGGGCGATGTCTGGAGAAGAGTTTGGTGACAATGAGATGGAAGAATCGTTATCGAGATGT